>JANAVB010025847.1:0-90097 GCA_029216955.1 Iris pallida
TTATATTCCTGAGTATGAGAATTGGACATATGTGGGTTCTTTTGAATTCGAAACTAGAAAACTGAGTTATGGGTTGCTTCACTGATTTGTGACTGTCACTGCTAGGTTCCAGGTTGGCCCATTTCCTTTCACACATGGCATCACTCACACACCAATGTTTCATTAGCACACACACACACAAGCATGATTTTTTTCCCTATCCTTTATATGTGTACATATGTATATATAATATGTATATACCAATGTGAAATATGTGATATAATATAAATATTGTTTTTGTATATATAGATAGTATGTATATAGACATATAGGAATTGGTATGTATATATGGTACTTGGTATATGTGTTGCCTAATGTATGAATTTGGCTCATGGCCTGTGTAGTATAGCCTATGGTATCCTTGTGTAGCCTTGTGTATGTGGAATATGCACATGAGTTGGGTTATGTGAACCTGTGTTACTTGAAAGATGTGTGTTTGCTCTGTGACTTGAGAATCATGTTTGATTGGCTAGTATAGGCTTGGTTAGGCCTAGTGAGACTTGTTAGACTTGTTTGGGCTAGGACGATCTAGTTGACTAATATGGTTGACTAGAGTTGACCAAGTGTTGACTTTAGTCTAGTTTGACCTAGACAGCATGCAGATGCATTGCAGATTACTATTATCATCCCCTGTATACATCTTGACTTGTGTTGCTCTAACTAGGAGTCATGTATCTCATCTCGGACAGTACACTTACTTCAGACATTCAGATACGAGGCGAGTACATTCTCTGATCATTTCATATCCTGCTTAGAATTATTTCCTGTATTAAATTACTTTACTTGATACTGTCACGTTGGTCACACGGATTAGTACTATATGGATCCCTTCTTGAGATGTTATCCCTTCAGGGAGCATCGGGGTACTCTATGTTCTGTGCGTTTCACTTACATGGCATATCACTATGCTTCTTTGGTTCTTTGATCACTTGTGACATATACCCATATGATCACCGAGTCTTCTTTGAATCCTTATCCCATTTATGGGACTACTATGTACCACCCTTCGGGGGCTTATTACCCTTTGGGGCTTATCACCCTTCGGGGGCATATCACCCTTCGGGGTCTTATCACCCTTCGGGGTCTTATCACCCTTTGGGGGCATATCACCCTTTGGGGGCTTACCACCCTTCGGGAACTGTTACATAGAATCATAACATAACCTGGTTGGATCCTTGTGTATTAATTGGAGGTACGGGGGAGTATAAATGGCCATGTGAACAATTTTAAAGTAGAATAGCCATGTACGCCTCTTTAGTATAGCCATGTACAAATCAAGCCGTTCACATGTCGACTTTGTGCTCTACATCACTAGTCACTGGTAGCTCTTTACTTATAGTAGATATTTCTATTACAGTTCTTTCTCTGTTTACATACTGCATTTCTTCAGTATCTATATCTTACTTTACTGCACGATTATATTTTCTAACCTGCTATGAACAGTTGAGATGTATTGTGCTCGCTCCCGTCCTGACTGGACCTGTTGAAAATTTTACAGAGGATGATGAGGAACCCTGCACCCCTTACTTGGAGTTTGCCTAGATGACACTCGCGACCTGGACCCCTGGGGAGGTTCAGGCAGCTGCTGAGGACGATACCTTGCTTAGTATAGATAGCTTAGACTGTTTACCTTTTTATGTTTAGTTGTTGTTCTTGATTCAGAGTTTGTATATTTTTAGAGATGAGAAGACTTGTATTTCATTTCTGTTGTACCTCAGTTGAGGATTCCTTTATCTATTTCATCGTGCCTTATTTTATCTATAGATTGTGATTGAGTTATACCTCTGTGTTGGCCTCCTTATGGAGAGTATTCATATTATGTTAAGTTATAGTTCATGACCTAGAACAACGTTCTACCGCCGACACTGCGGCGTAGGCTGGACGCTGTTACGTTCTCGTACCCTCACAGTGGGTGCGGGTCGTGACAACTTGAAAGACTAGTATCCATGCAGTTTAAAATATATAAAAAAATCATTATGATAAATAAAGGAAATTGGTATAATTATTAACTGATGTGGATAGAATTATTACACAAGATAATATGTAACTTCATAAAATATTTCTAGGGACAAATAGATAAGAGATTAGCAACCTTTAAGCTATCACTAAGAAACTCTGATTGCATAAAGTATCTAATTTATAACTAGAATCCTATTTTATCAAATCAAAGTTCAATTAATATCAATTTAGATTTAGCCTCTACCTATCCTAGGTTTATATACATTGATGATTCTCCTGTACCATATGCATCTTTTATAAATGTATCATGCATATTGTCATATCCCAACTCTGTGTGAATCTTCAGAACTGCCCCAGCTTATTGATGCTATCAACATTATTATTTAATAATGCTAATTTCTAAACCCTGTTTCCATTCAATGGTTTTACCACCATTAGGCTTAGCTCCCTAGGTGGGCAAGTCCCTTCCTACAGCTACAGGTCTTAACATTCTATAAATTAGCTCAACTATTGCATCATAAATCATACTCAATATGAAAGAACAAAAAAGTACTCTCGATATATAAATACGTAGATTTATTATATTCCAAATCCGTTAAAGTGGAGGGTTCCTCATTACAATTGTCACCAAACAAACAAAGAAAACAACACAACATATCCCTATACTGCATTCAACCTAATAATTTGAATTGAACTTCCCAACGGCTACAGCCTCCCATCTCTGCTTCCTAGACTAATACTTATATCCTTCATTCAACAGCTCCCTCGACCTTACCCAGCCTTGGTCCTGCAAACTGGAGTGCAACCTGGACTTCAAATTTGAACAATTTGGACATGCCTCATGGGTGAATATAATTCTAACCCATACACAGTAAGGATGTTCTGCTATCAACTTCAGGTCTAACCGCCCCTTTATGTGCCCACGAACTCAACTCCAGACCCCAAATTGATATCATCTGCCAACTGGCCATCGATCATAAAAGTTAAACATCAACTCCTGGACACGCAACGATCCTGTTCAGATACTCACACTAACCCCTGAGTCCAGAATAATCCCAACTTAGCAAATATTCTATCGACGTTCCCTCTTCTCTATAACACTCCCCACCGATACTGTACTTGCAACACCAAGTCATGAACACAGCAAAACTAACATAAATCCAGGTCATGAACACAGCAAAACTAACATAAATCCAGGTCTGACACGAACTGCTCAGGCAATCAACACTTAAAACAGAATACCCACAACTGGCATAAGATCAAAATTAACCCATCACTGAAACAACATTCTAACAACACTCTAAATATAAAGTAGATAACCCACACATTTATATCCAGAATCAGATTAGGAGAAGAATTATACACACAGTTTAACTTCAAAAAAATCAATATAAGACTTACACCAAAATATTTGTATAGAAGAATTAAGATCAAAAATCAAAATTCTGTCGATTGTCGGTCTGATCCCGAAACACAACACAGTACCATGGTCCAGACATGAACAGACGTCTTGCACCTAATCGAACTGGTACAGACGAACACAGTCAATCTCTTGGACACGAGCAAGTCTCGGACACGCATCCGTACTCAGACACGAACGCTATCACGCAAACGTACACATAATACAGCTAATCACAATCCAAACTACAATCGACCGGCCCTGGCAAACACATTCGAACTCAAGGAGGGAAGTAAAGATTCAGAATCAAATGGAAAGATAACGCAATTACCTAGAAGAAAATTCAACTGAAATTGAGGATTCGTCCCTTCGCATCGGAAACACGTCTGAGCAGAAGAGTCTGCTACCGGTTGTTGGTTCGTCGTCGAGCAAATCATTGGAGAAGGAGATCGGACCAATTAATTCGTGTCAGATCCGAAGATTCAAATCACAGGCTAAACGAGAGAAAGAGATGATCAAATTTCTCAAGAAGATCAAAACTAACAAACCTGGATCGTCGTTGTCGATCGCGTACCGCTGCTCGTCGGAAGGGATGAGGATACGCCGCCATGTAGTCGCGTGCACCGTCGAGGAAGGACCCGACTGCCGTTGGTAGATGAGGCTAGCTGCCATAGGAACCTCGTGGTCGACAGATTCGACAGTGCGTCACCGAAGTGGGGGTGGCTCGCAGTGGTAATCGTCGGGGAGAACACCCGACCGCCGGGAACGAGGATGTGCGCCGTCGACTAGAGCTCGGTGTTGAGAGGAATGACCTCGCCGGAGATGGTGTACCGCCATCGAGGAGGACAACTCCCCGTCGTCGCCGGAAATGATCGCTCCACCGTGGTGTCGTGGAGTAGTGGCCGCCGTCGTCGTCGGAAATGATCGCTCCACCGTCGCCGCTGGGAGGAGGCACTCTCGCCGGAGATCAGCAACCGCCGCCGTGACCATGGTGAGAACTCCCGGAAGTTAGGTTAGAGCCGGAGCACAATTTTGGAAAAGAATTGAAGAGTAAAGAAACCGAGAGAAATGATTTCTCTCTCCCCAGCTTTGGTTAACAAAAAGGATGTACAATTTGCACAAACCCCCCCTGATGTGAACTAATTGCGAAGTAGCCCCCCCCCCCCCCCCCCCCCCCCGCAATAAGTTTATACAAAAAGGTCCCCTGCTTCTTCATTATTGCATGATTCACAAAATTTCAGTTATTAATCAATTAAAAAAAATGGTGGGGCCACAAAGAGTTTGTTATAACCAACTTTAAAAATTTAAAATAAATCCTGCCTAACTAATCTCCCTCTAAAATCAATCACTATATTTATTATTTTTTAAAAAAAATCAAAAACTTATTATTTGAAACTTAATCATCAACTGTTATTAATATTAAATAAATTTTAAATCAATTTTATTTTCTCAAACTGGGAGGTGGAGTTACAAGTACCACATGACTCTACTTGCAAGGTTTCATTGTATTAAGATGCAATTGTTTCAAGTGAATATCGGTTATCATAAATCTTAAAGAAACCGTTACCAATAATATTTGGATTTAAAGATAGACTAAACTTATTATTTCCAAATGAACAATGATAACCAAATTTGTCCATTAAAGAAACTGAAACTGAATTTTGTCTAAAAGACGGTACAATAAAAATGTCTATCAAATCCAAATAATAATCGGTTCCTAAAAAATAACCTAAAATGTCCTATTGCTTTCACTTCTACCGATTTGCCGTCACCTACATTGAAGTATCTTTCACCATCAATTGGCTTCGGTAGCTCAAACAACCTTGTCTATAAACACTAATGTGGGTAGTAGTATCAGAATCTAACCACCACGTGATTTTAGGTACTAAATCTAAATAAACCTCAGAATAAAACAAATTTAGAAATGTACTTTTCTTTATACGCCATGCGTGGTACTTTGTACATTTCTTCTTTATGTGTCCTGACTTGTCACAAAAGAAATAACCCTTAGTTTTATATTGTTGTTTATTTTGAGCTGGACCCTTAGCAGCTTCTGTATTTATTTTCTTTTTTTCCTTAAATTTTATCCCATTAAACATAAAAATTAAATTCGTATTGGCAGATATTATAGAAACATTAAGTGAAAAGAGAACAAAAATAAATAAACAAATATGCTCTAATTAATAACCAAAGAATAAATAGTCAAACAAATTCAAATAATGGTGAACCCCATCTCAAGATACCTAGTACATCATTAATATCAAGTCTTTGGACAATGATATAACTGCAAGTGGTACTCTTGGTGTAGTGATCAAATATTGACAATAAGTTATGTCAAATAATAAGCCTATCTTTGGATCGGGTTATTATTAACATGTAAACCATATAATTGTCACACATTTATCACCACAAGTATGTGTGTAATTCGGCCAAGTATTAACCTTCCTTTGGGCCGGCTAATACCCGCATGAATATACACACACAAACATCTGACATCCCTCATAGACTATCTACGCAAGAGAGGTCACTTTGGCGATATCTTGTTTCAATGGGTCTATTTAGAATGTTAGACGACTATTGCTGGTCACAAAAGGCACCAAAAAATTTGAATGTTGACTAAATTTTACAAAACCGAATCATGTCTAAAATCTTATATACATGCATATTTTAAGATTATTACTGAAATAAAGTAATCAAAAGCAAAGCATGAATTTTTAATTTGACAAAATTGAATATTATCATATAATAAAATTTATGTAATAATCTACTGAGAATATGCATCCAGAGAACAACAACAACAACATATGGGACATGATACAAATACTCCAACACGTAAAAGAAATGTCATGATCAGTTCTATATTTTGTTAAGCAGACTCTAAGAAGCCAACTTTTCAAACTGCCAGAAACCGTAGACAATCCTACTATCACCTTGGTCAAAAGCCGACAATTTTCTTAACAGCCCAGACTCAAAACTCCTGCACCAAAGCTAAAACCCTTATTTTTTCTTTTTCAAAATGGCCAGAACCCAATCAATCGAATAATTACCTTGGTCAAAAGCCATCACTTGTTATAAATTATAATTTAAATTGTACTATCTGATCCAATGTGTACCGAATATCTAAAGCCTTAGTTAGGATGTAGAAGTCATCCATCTGCATATTCAAGAAATGACTACTCATTCTGAATAGCGAGCTTTGAAGGACACTCAACAAAGTTATTTAATTACAATGTTGACAATTTATGTTCCATGATTCATCAGCTTGAGTGCATGCATGTCTCAAAACAATGACCTTTGCTCTTTGTTTTAATAAACTAATATAATCATAATCTATATGAACGAGCAACAACATATCTCAGACCTCAGCTTGAGCAACATAATATGAGAAAGCATATCTCAGACCTCAATTTACATAGAATCCGTGATCCAACAATATATAATCATTATCGTTTATTTCAAGTGGTTATATCATCCAAATCGGAAACAAAAGCTAAATCTAAGCTTTTTAGTAGTCGCATAAAATTGGATGTCCAGCAGATAAACAACAGAAGATCTAGACTTAGATCTAAGTTATGATTCCACACAACAAGAGAAGCTGAATGTCGAAACAACTTAATCATCTAAATATTTTTAATTGGTGGATCATAAAAATAAAATTAGTCGAACAATCGAAACCCTATATTAAATTAGATCTGACGATTTAGGGTTCATAAACAACAACAAAAATTAAATCTGAACCTTCAAACTCATAAATCAAACAGGGAGGCTCTGATACCACTTTGATAGATATTTATTGTAACATGTCGATTCATGAGATGAAGAACATAAATTAAATTGCGAAAGCGTACCTGAATCCATTGCTAGGCTTAATGGATCTTGAAGCGGTCGTCCTTTTATGGGGTTCGATCTTCCAACTTGCTACGACCCTTAATGACAAAGATGAATCCAAATTCTTTGTCCCTCTCTTTCTGCTGATGGGGATACAGAAGAGAAAAAAAAACCTCTCTTTTGGTGGCCATATGAGTTGGGGACCATAACCCTAATGAATACATATATTTATATATTTTGATATTTCTAATTTGGCCCCTCATCAAATTAGATTTATCTCCGGTATCTACACATTAATTCCATGACAATTATACCCTTAAGCCAATTTTTTAAATAGACCACTTTAATTTGGTTTAATTATTTAGATAGCCCAACACAATTAATTTATATGTGTGGCCCATATTATTGAATAATTCCAACATGCATTCATCATCATATAGAGATGGGGCTGAATCCAAGTCTTAGCTGCAATGAATTTCCCCTCCGAATCCCTGGCTACAACAACCATTGCTATTGTTGCGAATGAAGTTGCACCATCAACATTGATTTTGATGACCCACTCATGGGTAAGCACCATTTCATTGGCATAACGGCCGTATCATGCAAAATATGAATCTTATCTACATAATTCGGGCTTCTGCAGAGATGATCCACTTGATGTATCTGTGCGTAGTTGATGATATGTTGTACGTTAGGAGCTACATACCGGAAAACACAGGCACATCTCGCCTTCCAAATTGACCATATGGGGAGCACCAATATGGAAAGCCTCATGAGATCCCAGTTCCCTTAACCATTTGAACAGAAGTGCATTGATCGACATATTACATTCCACTTTAAGTCCGAGGCAACTCGCGAACCAGACATTAACTTGGCCACACAACAGTATAGGAAAAGATGATTGACATCCTCCTCATACGATAGGCAGAAAGGACATAGTGAGCTGATGTTGAAGATTCTCTGTTTGATACTTAAGAGGGTCGGCAACGCGTTGTTAAGCAAATGCCAAATAAAGTATTGAATCCTTGGGTACATTGCCCTCATGCCCCCATAGATTTGTCCACATGTTCTTGTCCTAGCCATTACGAGAACTGCTGGGAGATTGTCGTTGGAGCGATTCGTACAGTGACTTGGACATAAATATGCCATTCTTGGCGCCCGTCCAAATGATACTATCCTCCCCATCATCATCCCGTAAGTTTATATCCGTAATGGCATTGGCTTCAAATGGTGAGAACAGAGCTCCAATGAGCTCATTGTTCCAGGAACGGGAAGAAGGGAGCATTAAGTCTCTAACCAACTTGATGTTGTCGGGCAGTGTGACGCTTGGCGTAACTCTAAATCCAGGCAACCTCGGGACCCATGGTTCGTTGAGGATATCAATCCATCCTCTCTATATCTTCCACAGTATGTTGTTAGCCATCACTGGTCTTACATTCAACATACTCGCCCATGTAGAGAGTCCCGATTAGAACATTTTTGCCGTCCATATGGAGTTGTTTTGAAGATAAATGCCTTTGATCAGTCGAGCCCAGAGTTGTTGAGGATTGTTTAGGAATCTCCATAGTAATTTTCTGATCAACGCATCATTCACCCATGCCAGTTTTCTGAAACCCAGTCCACTGTGACTTTTAGGTTGAGTTATTCTATCCCAAGCCAGAAAGTGAAGCTTTTTCTTCATTATATCGTGCCCCCACCAGAAGGCCAGCTGTTGCCTTGTTAATGAGTCTGTAATGGCACGCAGAATCTTGTACGCTGACATAAAGTACACTGGTAATGATCCGAGTGTGGATTTAATCAGGATCGATCTCCCTGCATGAGAAAGGAGTTACGCCTTCTAGCCTTGGAGTCGAGTGCTGTATTTACTGACTAATGACTCATATGTTGCTAACCTTCCTTTAGGCTTCAATAAATCATGCCTAAGATATTTGTCTGATGCTCGCATAGCAGCCAACTGAAGCAACTGTGCGAGAGCTTGCCGCTCGTTTGGCGCCACCATTTTGCTGAAATGAACACTAGATTTGCTATAGTTAATTTATTGTCCACTCCAAGAAGAGAATGTGTGAAGAATATTCCTCACAACGGAAAGAGCAGTCGGGGTTGCCTGTCCAAACACTAGTATATCATCAACAAAAAAAGATGTGAAATAGAAGGAGTATACTGGTTTATGCGGATTCCTTTGAAAAGATCATCCTGTTCGGCTTTATGAAGAGGCGTGATAGCACATCTATACAAAAGATGAATATATAGGGCGATAATGGACATCCTTGTCTAATCCCCCTAGCCGGTCTGAAGTACCCATGCGACACCCCATTGATAAGGACAAAGAATGAGGAGGATGTAATACATTCCATGATTAGTTCATTCGTTCTTCCTCGTATACCTATACTGTGCAGCACACTTTTGATAAAAGGACCATGACAATCGATCATATGCCTTGGACATATCAATTTTGAGGGCAAATGAGTTTTTCCTTTTAGGAAATCTCTTCATAGCATGAATGATCTCGTGGGCAATGGTGATATTGTTGTTATTTGTCTGCCAGGAACGAAGGCATTCTGGTAAGGCGAGATGAGCTTATCAACGAGGGGGCGACGACGATTTGTAAAGATTTTGGTTATAATTTTGTAGGCAACATTGCACAAAGCGATGGGGCAAAAATCGCTCGGTTTAGAGGGCAATGATGTCTTGGGGATCAAGGCAAGATGAGTATGATTAAACTCTGGCGGCATCACACTTTCATTGAAGAACTGAGTGATGATAGCTGAAAGATCTCCTCCGACTATTGTCCAATTCTTTTGAAAGAAAATAGCCGGATAACCATCCGGTCCCGGAGCTTTCGTAGGTCCCATCCCCATAGTGATGTTGTGTATCTCATCAAGGTCAGGAGGTTTGCCCAGAGTGAAGTTTTTATCCTCCGTAATAGCAGACGTGACAGAGATGTAGAATTGGGAATTCCCAGGACCCTTCCTTTGGTGTGCGTATTGATCGATAGAAAGTTAAACAGATCTAATACGTGTTCTAACCCTTCATAGGCGGAAACTAGGGTTCACGAATTATACCTGCGACGGAAAGGAGACAAGTAATTCCTGGTAATCTCGAGCGGACGATCCCAAGATCTTCTGCACGTATTCCTTCTTCGAGTTGGACGTCGTGTGGGCGACGATCTCCCAACCTTTTCTTCTCCTTGTCAGCCCTCTCTTTCTCTCCTTACGTGAATCATGAATTTAGAGAAAGTTTCAGATTTCTGATCAGTAATCTGGCGGCCAGAGAATAAAAGATTATATAGGCTACGGCAGGGACTATGAGAAAAAATTAGGGTTAGGCCTCCTAACGGATCTGGATATCCTGTGTTCAGCCCGAACACACAATCCAGGCCCATTAACAATAGCTCGGTCCACTAATGAGCTATTGTTGCACTACCTCCCTAATCCCAAATTATGTTTGTGGGCTCCTCTTATTATATGATCGTTTGGCTCCCTATGTTAAGATATCGTATGTCCGTCGATCAAATTAAGTTACTGACAACTATTGATTCGACATCTTTTATCCTTAAGTAGTACCACTCAACTTTATTTGTCATGTCGGATATAATCCACCTGCAGGGTTTACATGACAATCCTTATGAGCTCCTTAAGGAGATCATCAACCCGATGTATCGGGACATGGATTCCATTTATAATCAACAGCCCATCATACATACAATATTACCCAATTCATAGAGGTTGTTGATCCATAATGAATCTCACTCTTTTATGAGTCAAAGTAATGCACACTGCATATACATGTCGATTATTATATCCGGATTAAGAGCACAAGCATCCATAACAACAGTGGTGTTTGTTCTCTTATGTAGTCAGTACAAAGAGAACAACCTCAAGTGGTCATGTTCAATACACACAAAGTGTACTAGTGTAAACCTATAGTCAAGATAGACTAATACCATATTACACTACAACCTTTCCAATAGATTGTCCAAGTCCATCTAGGTTGTGAACTATTTATATACTCCATAGGGAACTGATAATATGATCTTCTGTGTGACACCATATACACCATATATCTACTATAGAATATCAGACATTTGTATTAACACTTGCAATAAATACAATATGCAAACATTTGTCCATATGATTCTCATTCAAAATTTAAGGAAATAAGGTTACTACAAAAGTGATGCTTTTAGTATATAACCCTAATAATCTTCCACTTATACTCAAAGCATTACTTTTCAGTATACTGTTACAAATCCTACTTATACTTAAAGCCATGCTGCTACACATCTGACTCCCATTCCCTCAACATGACTATCAAAAGCCTTAGCTGGTAAGCTCTTTGTAAAGGGATCAGCTAGGTTGTCGGCTGATGCTATCTTGATCACAACAAATTTTCCTTTCTTTACGAAATCTCGTATCAGGTGGTACTTGCGCTCAATGTTTGTCTGTCTTATGGGCTCGTGGTTCCTTTGAGTTTGCAACTGCACCACTATTATCACAATAAAGTGTAATAGACTTAGGCAAACTAGGTACCACATCCAAGTCCAACAGAAAGTTTCTGAGCCAAACCGCTTCTTTGGCTGTCTCAGAGGCTGCTACATACTCGGCTTCCATGGTGGAATCAGCAATACATTTTTGCTTGATACTCCTCCACAATGGCTCCACCTCCCAAAGTAAACACATAACCTGAGGTAGATTTTCTGGAATCCCTATCTGACTGAAAATCTGAGTCTGTATACCCCAAGGGAACTAAACTATCTGCCTGGTAAACTAGCATAATCTTTAGTCTTTTCATGTACTTCAAAATATGCTTTACGGCAGTCCAATGCTCTTGTCCTGGGTTAGACTGATATCTGCTGACCATGCCTACGACAAAGCAGATGTCTGGTCTCGTACATAGCATTACATACATTAAGCTTTCTACTGCTGAAGTATAAGGAACTGCCTTCATGTTCTCTATCTCTTTAGGTGTCCTCGGATACTGCTCCTTTGATAGAGCAATTCCATGTCTAAAAGGTAAAAACCTTTCTTAGAATTTTGCATACTAAAACGAGTTAGTACAGTATCCATATAGGAAGCTTGGGATAAGCCCAACATCCTTTTCTTGCAATCTCGTAAAACTTTGATCCCAAGGATGTGACCTACTTCTCCCAAGTCCTTCATATCAAACTATTTGAATAACCATACCCTTACATCAGATAACACCTTCACATTGTTTCCAATGAGCAAGATGTCATCCACATAAAGTACTAGGAACACCACCACGTTTCTGTCACACTTTCTGTATACACATGATTCATCCTGACATTGATCAAATCTATAGGATTTTATCACCTAATCAAAACATATGTTCCAAGATCTGGAAGCTTGCTTAAGTCCATAAATGGACTTCTTGAGCTTACAAACAAGATGCTTCTGGCCCTTTTCAATGAACCCGTCTGGTTGCTTCATATAGATGTTTTCCTCAAGACTTCCATTAAGGAAAGCTTTTTGACATCCATTTGCCAAATCTCATAATCGAGATGAGCTACAATAGATAAAAGAATTCGGATAGACTTAACATGGCTACAGAAGAAAAGGTTTCCTCATAATCGATATCCTCTCTTTGAGTAAAACCTTTTGCTACAAGCCGAGTTTTAAAGATTTCAACCTTATCGTCTGATCCTTTTTTCTCTTATAGACCCACTTGCATCCAATGGCTTTTACACCAACGGGTGGTTCTACAAGCTCCAAGATCTGATTAGAATCCATAGATTCTATTTAGATATCATTGCTTTTGCCAAGACTCTGGATCTTTATCTTGGAGTGCTTATTGTAGGTACAGGGATCATAATCTTGTTCCCCAGGGACGAAGTCTGACGACTCTCCCAAGAACATATATCTATCAGGTTGTATCATAACCCTCCCACTAGGACGAGGCACTATCGGTTGTGGTGTAACATTTGTGACACGTTGTATAGTTATTTGTGGTTCATCCTCTTGTACTGTTGGTACTAAAGTACTTGGTGTCTCACATCTCAGTTCTTCTAGAACAACTCTACTTGTGGGTTTATTGTTCATCACATAGTCTTCCTCTAAGAATCGGGCATTGGTGCTAACAATGACCTTCTGATCCTTAGGACTATAAAATAAACCTCCTTTCGTTCCTCTTAGATAGCCTACAAACAAGTGTACTTCTGTACGAGATTCCAACTTATCTGTTTTCCATTCAGCACATGTGCTGGACTATCCCAAATGCGAACATGTTTCAGACTAGGCTTACGCCCAATCCACAGCTCTATAGGAGTAAGAGGTACTAACTTAGAAGGAACCAAGTTCAAAATATAAGCTGCAGTCTCTAAGGCATATCCCCAAAATGAATCTGGCAAATCCGAATAACTTCATCATTGATCTAACCATCTCCATAAGAGTTCTTCCTTCTTTTGGCTACACCATTCTGCTGGGACATTCCAGGTGCAGTCAATTGGGATGCAATCCCAGCCTCTGATAAATAATCCCTAAACTCTCTAAATAGGTACTTTCTACCACGATCTGATCGTAATGACTTGATACATTTTCTATGACGTTTCTCCGTTTCAGCCTTGTACTATTGAATTTCTCAAAGCACTCAGACTTACGGCGCATCAAATAAATGTATCAATACCTTGAATAATCGTCAATAAATGTGACAAAATATTCAAAGCCACCTCTAGCTTGGATAGTCATGGGTCCACACAAATCAGAATGAACCAATTCTAACACATCTTTGGCTCTATACCCCTTTGCCGTAAAAGGCCTTTGGTTATTTTACCTTCCAAGCAGGATTCACATACTGGTAATGCCTCCACTTCCAATGAACTCAAAGATCCATTTCAACCAGTCTTTGAATCCTTCTTAGGTTAATATGCCCCAATCGCAAGTGCCAAAGATATGTTTGGTTCATACAAGAAGGTTCTTTTCTCTTATTTAAGTTAGATGACATATTATTCATTTCCATAAGTTGCATTGTGGGCGAAATAGGATTAATGACATACAAATTATCAACCAATGCACCAGAACAGATAAAATGTTTATTCTTTCTAATAACAATATTGTCATTAAAATAAACTGAATATCCATCCTTAACTAACATAGAAACAGAAACTAAATTCCTTCTAAGTGAAGGTGCATAAAGACAATCTCTCAATGTCAAAAATATATTCTACCAAAAGATAAAGTAACATCTCCTAATGCAACGACCGATACTTTTGTAGCATCACCCATAAACAAGCATATCTCTCCATCACTGAGCCGTCTGGTTTCCTGGAACCCCTGCAATGTATTGCGGACATGATTAGTGGCTCATGTATCTACACACCAGGTGCCGGTAGATAACAACGCTAAATATGTTTCCACTACTAGTAAATGAGATATACCTTCTTTGTTCCCTTGTTTGAGAAGTGGACAATCAGTCTTCCAATGTCCTGACCCTTTGCACTTGAAATATTGCCTTTCGACTTTTTCACCGCACCTTGAGGTCCCATGCCCTTCTTTGCTGAGTTTGCATGTTTCTGAGTGTTATTCTTCTTCTTACCGCCTTTTGGCTTAGAAGTAGAAGCCTTTTCAGAAACAAAAATATAACCACTCTGCCTAAAGAGAGATTCAACATCCTATAGCTCTTTTGCAAGTTCTGCCAAACTATACAACCTTTTGTTCATGTTGTAATTAAGGCAGAAATTGTCAAAACTTTTAGACAGAGTCCCGAGAATGATATCGACCTGGGATTCCCCATCGATTTCAGCTCCAAGGATCTCCATCTCATTCAGATGACCCATCATCTTGAGAACATGATCCCTTACTGGTGTACCCTCAGCCATTTTTGTATTCATCAAACATTTCATAGCAAACTGTCTAGCTGCTCTACTCTGATATTCGAAGAGTTCCTTGAGATTATACATCATATCATAAGCAGTGGCCATGGCCTGATGCTGATGTTGCAGTACATTTGACATAGATGCCAGAATGTAACACCGGCCATCTCATCTGCCTTTTTCCACTTCTTATAAGCCTTTTTGACCTCTTCATCAGAGTTAGCATCAGGCTTAGGTGGGTATTCCTTAACAAGTACATATTTGTACTCCTCAGCAGTCAGAACAATGTCCAAATTATGTTTCCAGTCAATATAATTAGGTCCAGTAAGTTTGTTTTTTTTAAGAATCACCATAAGTAGACTGAAAGAACCCATTTTTTTGAAATCCTGAGAATCACATAAATAAAATTATGTAGGGCAAAAAAACTTTTTGAATTAACTAATATTGATTCCCTCAAAACAATAATAAGAAATTCACCAACACCTTGAACACCATAAATTTAGCATGCCACGATAGTGTGGACGTATACAAATTCAACTTTGTTCAAGTAGGTTTTTCTTATTAATTTTACTATCATGTCAACATAACTTTATGACAAATAAAATTAATATGCTGGTCTTGCTCTGGTCATACAAATAATAGCAGTGACTCCGATGGGGATGATACCATTATTTGTATCTAAGTGTATACCATTACTTAATACTAAGTCCATTACCTTGTAATGAGTTCCTTCATATGGAGAAGTGAACACATACTAGGTAACTTTCTACAATTATCCCTAAGAAAGTTGTACTGGTGATCCATAATTATACTCATCCGATATGGAGGAAAGCACTAAAGCCAATACGCAAGTATAATTACATCACCTACAAACCAGTAATGGAGACCATAGGATTTATACTAAATAAATATCCTCTCCCACTTAGTTATTTAACAATGAGGGTTTTTGTACTAGATGATATTATGTCCATGTTGTCCATTATTAATGTAGGCTTGGTTTTTCAAAAAACAACCACACAATAATAAACATGCATAATCAGAAAAAGCAAAATGACAAAAATAAGAGAAAATATCCAACTATTATGGTCATCTTTGCTGCTCCGTCCTCAACTATCTGAATCCAAAATCTGTCGCTGCGCAGATCTATTAAGGTTTTGGCTGTCGATTCCTTCATCGAAATTATTTGTCTGCCTCTGGATTGCTTAAAACCAGCATCTCGTCCGGCGTCAAAAATAGCCACCACCGCTATCACGATTGATCAAAAATAATTAAAATTACATCAATTCTATGCCTTCCGAAGGAGTTCACACATAATCTAGATTAAAAAATTAAAATAATAAACACGATCAACCCTCGTGATTTTAATTACATCTACAGCAATAACAACATCCACGACATGTCCGTGGTTTAAACAACACAATCAAAAACATGCATTGGACCATAATAATTGGATCTAAGATGCCTGTAAAATCGAGTTAGAACAGATTTATATCTACCGACTATTACACAGCGCAGATTTTATTGGACAACATGGACATATCAATCAATACGTAGATCCAAAGTGGCTTTGATTCCAATTGATGGAACTGGGGATTCCCAGGACCCTTCCTTTGGTGTGCGTATTGATCGATAGAAAGTTAAACAGATCTAATACGTGTTCTAACCCTTCATAGGCGGAAACTAGGGTTCACGAATTATACCTGCGGCGGAAAGGAGATAAGTAATTTCTGGCAATCTCGAGCGGACGACCCCAAGATCTTCTGCACGTATTCCTTTCTCGAGTTGGACGTCGTGTGGGCGACGATCTTCCAACCTTTTTTCTCCTTGGCAGCCCTCTCTTTCTCTCCTTACGTGAATCACGAATTTAGAAAAAGTTTAAAATTTCTGATCAGTAATCTGGCGGCCAGAGAATAGAGGATATATATAGGCTACGGCAGGGACCATGAGGAGAAATTAGGGTTAGGCCTCCTAACGGATCTGGATATCCTGTGTTCAGCCCGAACACACAATCCAGGCCCATTAACAATAGCTCGGTCCACTAATGAGCTATTGTTGCACTACCTCCCTAATCCCAAATTATGTTTGTGGGCTCCTTTTATTATATGCTCATTTGGCTCCCCATATTAAGATATCGTATGTCCGTCGATCAAATTAAGTTACTGACAACTATATTGATTCGACATCTTTTATCCTTAAGTAGTACCGCTCAATTTTATTTGTCATGTCGAATATAATCCACCTGCAGGATTTACATGACAATCCTTATAAGCTCCTTAAGGGGACATTATCAACCCGATGTATCGGGACATAGATTCCATTTATAATCAACAGCCCATCATACATACAATGTTATTACCCAATTCATAAGATTATTACAAAAGTGATGCTTTTAGTATATAACCCTAACAATAGATGGATCCCAAATCAGAAGAGACCGTCTCGTCTGTACTGAAGATAGACTTAAAGTGACCCACAATAGTTTTCGATGTGATCTCCTGATTAGACGTCCAAGTCCCATCTTCAAGTTGGAGTGCTCAAATTTCATTCCTCTGCTTTCTATTCGTGGCCTTCACATGAAAATACTTAGTATTTTTATCGCCTTCTTTAATCCATTGACACCTAGCTCGTTGCTTCCAGTAACTTTCTTCTAGCAATAGTAGATCATTGAGTTCACGACGGGACGCTCTGTCCTCCTCCAGGTTAACCTCCGTAGCCGACCGAGATTGGATTATTAACAGATCTTGCTGAAGCTTGGCAATCCGCTCTTTGAAGTTTCTAAACACATCCCTCCCCCATCTGTAAAGTTTAGGGAAAGAAGATTTGAGTTTTTTGGTGAATGAAGTACCACCATTTCCTTCTGTCTCCTTCCAGATAGAGTCTAATTTTTTGCAAAAGGAGCTACTGCTCAGCCAGTAAGTTTCAAACCTGATTGGTCTTCTTTTTGCTTTGGAAGATTATCAGTGTTTAATAGAATGGGCGCTGGTGATCGCTGTTGATCAGCGATAGAGTGGAAACTGTTGCATGGGGGAAAAGACTGCACCAATCTGTTTGTAGCCATAGCCCGGTCGAGCCGTTCCCTAATATGTTGGTCCGTCCGTCTTCCGTTCGACCAAGTGAAGGCTGGTCCAATAAGCCCCAGATCAATGAGCCCGCATTGGTTCACCAGATTACGAAACGGAGCCACCGTCCTGGAATCAAAAGCCCTGCCACCTTCCTTCTGACCAGGCATGAGAATATCGTTAAAATCTCCTATGCAACACCAAGGGACATTAAAGGAGTCCGAGAGGCTCTTGACGATAGACCATAATTTGGTTCTCTCGCGCCTCTTAGGGTATATATACACGCATACAAAGTTTCGTGCGGGGAGAAGTGGAAGAGGGATTGATGGCAATGATGATGAGGTTATCGGATGAGAAGGTCACATTAGCCTGGATGGAGTCATCCCATCCTACCCAGAGACCCCCGAACAAGCCTCGCGGTGGGACCGAAAAGTAGTTATTAAAATCTAGGGAGGGGAGAGTTTGAGAAGAGTGGAAAGGAGAGGACATGGTTTCGGCGAGGAAGAAGATGGTGGGGGGCGTGGCAGAGAGGAATGATCTGATTGTTGAAACTGTCGAGACATTCCTCGTACCTCGATAGTTCCAAGCTAGGATTTTCATTGATTCTGCGGCTGAGTAGGCTCAGCCGCGTCAGATGCAATGAAAGTGTGGGGGAACATGAGGATTCTTGGTCATGCGTTTAGAGGCGCTCAAATCTTCAAGGATGCCACTGGGCCTCTTCTTAATGACGCTAAAATACTTCTACCGAGGAGAAGGAGGGGTCCTCATACAAGCTAGGCGCTTCCACGAGTGTCTCTGGGTGCTAGTGGACCGAATGATGAAGCCAGTATTCCAGGTTGGGGGTGGTAGATGCTGGACCTTCTGTGCTAGCAGCAATGTCTCGCTTCACAACAGTTGTCTTATAACTGGCTGGAAGAATTTGTTTGCAGGAGGCAGGAGTAGTGACTTCTAGGGCTTCATTAATAGAAGGCGGGGAAGCCAGAAAGGAGATACCACTATTACCACAAATATTATTCCATGCATTCATGTCCCACAGATCCCTAGGGACGTCAATAATGATAGTATGCATGTCCATGTCAGTTTCCATCGAATCCATAAATGATTGTTGCCATAATTGAGAAGAATTATGTATCTCGAGCGAGCTGACCGAGATGATCAAATAGGTTGTCTCGGGTTTCGAGCAGTGATTAATGGTTTCTGAACTGGTGGGGACCATCCTTCTGTGGGACGGTTGATAAACACCAGGTTGGATTCGAATTTCCTCACACCGTGGCGGCGGTAGGGTTCCGAGAGGCGAGCGGTGATATTCTTCCATGTAATCCTCCTCCTTGATTCGTGGTTTGAGCAGTTCCTCTATGCGTAAGCGTTCTTCAGCCGACCAGTCTTCCTCTATCAGTGAGACGAAGGATTCGCGCTCATAGCAATTGGAGAAGATATGTCCCACCCTGGCACAAAAGAGACACATTTTTGGCAATCTTTCATATTTCACTCGCACTTGACCGATAGTAGTCCCGTCAATGGATGTTGATGTACATTTCTTGAGTGGTTTGGAGATATCTATCAACACTTCAATTCGAGCGAAAGTTGTCTATTGGAAGCTTCCTCCTCAGAGCAACTCCTTGGAGAACCTAGAGCCTCCGCAATTCTGGATATATCTGAGCGATTCAAGAACTTTGGTAGGATCTTATGGAGTTGGATCCACAGATCAGCAAACTGGAATTGATATTCCTCTGGGAGTTTCCCTGGGTCACACTGCTCAATGGCTAGAAGATCATCATTGATACTCCAAGGTGCCTCTAGCAGTACTCTGCTCGCCGTGTCCATGCTATACAGTCTCGCTATGAATGTTCCCCCTTCAATATCCATATCCGATATATGGATCAGAGCAGCAGTCTTTCAGAGTTTAGCTAAGATCATAGCGAGGATTGGTCTTGTAAATCTTCTTGTGGAGAAAGGTTTTACAGCGAACGAAGAAGCCCAATGACTTGGGACCGCACTGTCTCTCGTCGACAGCGTGGCGGTGTCGGCAGGGCCTTGTAGTTAGAATAGGGAGGCCATCTTCTCCACAACATATTTGTAAGTAGCCATGGCCTCCGCTTTGAGTCAGAGGAAGCGCCAGTAATGGTGGAAAGATGGTAGGGGAAAAGGATGGAGATAGTATCAGGGAGGAAAATAAATGGAGACAAGCGATCAATGGAAGGATTAGGGGGAAGAGAAAAGCGTGAGTAGACGAGGGATGGAGATTACTCATGGGAGGAGAGCATACATCAAAGAACAAGGGGGGGGGGGGGGGGGGTCGGCACAAACCCTAGGTTTGGAGGAGAGACGCTCAGCCGATCATTGGTTATTTTTTGACAAAAGTTTTGGTAGTTTTTCCTTTGAAGTTACACAATATGTTTTAGAGAGAGAAACATTTAATTGGAAATGATAAAAAAATGTTATCTCGAACATTTTTAATTTGTACATTATTTTTATTTTTTGTGTTTTGATGAAAATTTTGAGGGGAACTAGACTAACCCATGATAAAATTTGACACTAAGTCAAATATTTTTGTTATTCCCACATGACATGACATGGATTTCTCTCCCTTTAGCTTCCCAAAGCTTTCCATAAAATAGGTTCGAACTGTTTTAGTATACATGTGATTGCTTATATACATATGGTCATGCAGGAAGGAAGTATACACGTGATTGCTTACTTCACAGTTCATATTATGATGGTCCATCTCACATGTAAAGAAAGGATATTGTTCGATGCCAACCACTCAATTGAAGCACCAAAAAGGGATGATTCCTTCAGTCCTACTCATTGCTCATCATCCACCACAATGTCCTCCCTCCCTCCCTCCCTTCCTTCCATTGGAATCCAAGTGCCAACTAATAGGAAAGAAATGTGTGTGCATACAAGGCCGATCCGAAGGATTGGATTGTCCTATCCTGAACCTAATTTTGATTGTTCCTTAATCTTTATTGTCAGCTGGCTTTAGTGATCATTCGTGATCCTGATCTTTGGTGGGATCATACTGAGCCGGACAAGTTGCCCTAATAAAGAGGGATTGCGGAAGCCCAAGACTTGTCCGACTTACCTAGGACAGGTTCTGCGTGCATGCATGGTGGATATTTCAAAAAAGCTTCCAAGAGTGCCTTTTGCTATGCCTCCCTCCCACTAGCCCATCTTAAGTATGCTTTAACACAATCTTTGTTGTCGATGTTCCACCTAAATGGTAGGTTGTTCTCGTGGAAAATCCAAATTTCAAGAAGAAAGAAAGAAAAGAAAGAAAGAAATCATAATATTTGGGATATATAGAGTGTTGGCATTGTATAGTGATAAAGGTTTAGATTTCCCACTAAGTAGCATGGGTGGCGACAACATACAAATCACATTCTTGGTGTTGTGGTTGTCAAATGTTGGCATGCATGTTCTGCGAAAGGGATTCAAGTTTCGACCTACCTACCTTTTTTTTCTTCTAACATGACATGTGCATATAAACCTACCAAAATTCATATATTGTTTTGAGTCACCAAGCCTTCTAAATTAGAAGAACAATTTCTTTTTCCCATTTTGGAGCCCATGAGAGTTTCAACTGGAAGTCAGGAAATTATTTACCACATCCTTAAGGCCCATTATGTTTACCTGGTCAGTCAGGCTCACTCCACGAAAAATAATTGCACAAAAATATAAAAAGGGATAATTTAGCAAATATCGTCGTTCTAAATGTTGAAACTAGCATATACCTCCTATTTTTTTTATCTAGCAAATACCCCCACTCAAGTGGAGATATATCTTAAAGTTTTATTTTTCCATACAAAAAATGGAGGTACTTGCTAGATAAAAAAAAAATAGTGGAAATATATGCTAGTTTCAACATTTAGAATGGGGGTATTTGCTAAATTATCCCTAAAAAACATCATTGGCACCTTATTTCGATGGCAAATATTTTTGAGGTGAACAGAGGGGAAAAGAAAGGAAAAAATAAAATAAAATAAGAGAGGATTCACAAAATGTTACCTTGACTAATCTAAACATTCTAAAAATATGTTATGGAATGTTAATGGCGGCATAGGAGGGTTATTTTGTTAAATACAAGGTTAACACATATATATATATTATATATATATATATATATATATATATATATTATATATATATATATATATAACTTGGTGCAAGAAGTATCCATTGGCATTAGTACAATTGCAACATAAAACTTAAAAAAATTGCAAACTTGAGATTGTATTTGAGGTCCATCAACACCCATAGCATGTGAGAATTCATACAAAACCACAATGAAGTCCAAAGACAATGCAATGTTACAAAGAAGATTTTATTTCGGAAAAAAAAAAATCCTTTCTTTCTACTAGGAACACCTTGTTGTCAAATGATGAAGCTCATGATAATAATTAGAAGGATATTATAAGTTTGATAATTTTTTCCCTTCTTTCTATCTAATATGAACACTTGGTGTTGAATGATGAAGCTCATGAAAACAATTAGAAGGATTTTTGAAGTTTAATTGAAGTACCCCCATATACCTATATTTGAAGGGAGAGAAAAACTTATAATAAGCCATGAACGAAGTTATTTAATTCTCTTACATTAATTGTACAAATAGGAAGAAAAAAAAAAGGATGTTCATATTTAAATGATTGGAAACAGACATGAAACCAGTATAATAAGCACAGCTCCAAAACTGAAAGAAACAGTGAGGACGTAAGTAAAACGCGCAACCTAAAAACGATGTCAATATGCACAAACCAAAGAGCACAACGTGAACACAATGCTATCTATGTGTGAAACACTGACGAAAAAAAAGACACGGGACAATCGGAGTTACTTGAAAAAGCTGCTATGAATATAATATACACGGGCTCCCACAAACTTCTTCCACTGATCAAAACACGGATCATCACAACTATTTAAAACTAAATGGAAAATGATTACAATAATAATAGCAACTTTTCTATTTTCTTTATGTGTGTTTGTTGGATCACGACAAAACTTATTCTGATTCATAACTTATTCTGATTTATAGCATCAATCTAAGAGCATCATTAGTAAGGCCCATCCAATTTTCTAGATTGTAGATTTAGAATGTAGGAACTCATTTTGTAGAATAGTAAGTCTCGTCCCTAGTCTTAATTTCTATAATCTCGGTCCCATCCCACCCATAGGTGCTAAGGGTTGGACGTCCCAATTTCTAGATTCTAGATTGTAGGAACTCGTTTTGTAGAATAGTAAGTCCCAATTTGGACCCCAACTTTCTATATTCTGGACTTTATATAATTTTTTTCCTACGTTAGTTTTTGACCACACAATCTTTAGGACCGGAGCTCACTTTATCATTTTTCACTATTCTCATACAAATATAACCCGTTCTACATTTACCTTTTTTTTTTTTGAAATTTTGGACCCCAAATTGCATTTGAGAGTCCCAACTACTAATGATGCTCTAACCATGTATTGTTATTTTTATGTAGTTCCGAGCAGATTTTGGATCCTGCGATTCAATACTAGCTGCTGCCTTTGCAATCCATCCACTAAATTTCATTTTGACACCTATTATGAGTTCATTATATATTTTGAGTTTATTTAACATATAATTTGTATTATTTGGGCACTTGCTAACTTGGCGCTTTTTTTTTTTTACATATTGCCCCAAATGGACTTATGGGCGTGTTTTCCTTGCCTGCAATTCGTTTTTACATATCAATATTTCGATTGATCTCACCTCCTTTCATGTGGGTACATCCGACACGTCGACTCTTCACCAAATTTCGAGCATGCAAGTATACCATTGCAATTCATTCTAAAATAGTATTATGCATTTCATTTCTAATATTTGCGATTATTATTACTCTCTATTATTATAGGTTGGCTCAATGTCCGAGTGTCCAAGCCATACTTGAGTACAACCGACCAATTAGTGGATCGGGATCAATTGTCACCTAGTTAGCTATATAAACAACCAGATGTGTGTCATGATATACTATGCTATCACCTTGATATGTTTTGACCCCATGACACGGTTTGTGCATTCATTATAGTGCTCGTATCTTTGTATCCATTTTCTTGATGATACGATCTAGGTAGGTAGCGTTATAATGTTGATTACTTGTTATAGTTTTTATTGTTGATTAATATCTCTATTATTATAAAGGAGCTTCAAAACGGTTCAAGATTGAGCCGTCTAAGCCGTGTGTATATCGTCAACCATTTAATTAAAAAAATTAAATTATGTAAAAAATTATTGAAAAAAGTTTAAATTTGTTATATATATTTAACATAGGAAATCGAGAATTGAACTCAACCAAACAAGAAGAATACCTCCCATCTTATCCACAAGAATTAGAAGAAACATTTGACTATAATTGGATAATATTCTTATTATACGTTATTACACGTGCAAAGCACCTGCATTTACTACTAGTAGTATCTTAACCTTGAATGATTAATAGTATCACATTTGATCATGGATTTTATATTGGACTTGTAGAGTTGACTCGAGTAGTATCAACGACCGGGGTGTTAGAAATTTTTATTGTGCCCTGCCGATTCATGAGATGAAGAACATAAATTAAATTGCGGAAGCGTCCCTGAATCCATTGCTAGGCTTGATGGATCTTGAAGCGGTCGTCCTTTTTATTGGGTTCGATCTTCCAACTTGCTACGACCCTTAATGACAAAGAAGAATCCGAATCCTTTGTCCCTCTCTTTCTGTTGATGGGGATGCATAAGAGAAAAAGAAAAAACCTCTCTTTTGGTGGCCGTATAAGTTGGGGACCATAACCCTAATGAATACACATATATATAGATATGTGTGTTGTGATATTTCTAATTTGGCCCCTCATCAAATTAGAATTATCTCCGGTATCTACACATTAATTCCATGACAATTATACCCTTAAGCCAATTTTTCAAATAGATCACTTTAATTTGGCTTAATTATTTAGATAGCCCAAACACAATTAATTTTACATGTGTGGTCCCATAATTATTGAATAATTCCAACAATCTCCCACTGGGCCACAAATGTAACCTTATAATTGTGTTAACCTTAGTGAGCTCATAAATTGCTATCTTAATCCTTAGGGTTATTCGGACAATCTCATCCATTAACCATATCAACATAGGATCAAAGCGGCCTTCGTCACATATAGTGTAACTAAACCATCAATGGTCACATATACCAATATAGCTAAACGACATAGATCAATCATGGATGCGTAGCATGGAAATTACACGCAATGTGATCAATACATGTCTATTTCCAACTGGTCCTCCTTAACTTTAATGAGATCAATACTTTAACATAATGAAAACAGAATGAACTGAATTTTCATATATTTGATCAGATAAATATCCAAAATACTCTAATACATAAATGTGTCCAAAACCAAATAACATCCAAAAACATAAAATATAAACTCCCACTATATTGCCATATTCTTAATTAACACCCATATGAGCAGTATGCTCATGAAAGACCCTGGGTGATAATACTTTTGTGAGCGGATCCGCTAACATGGAGTTTGTCCTAATGTGCTATATGAACAATAACCATTCTGAATTCTTTCCTTCACAACTAGAAACTTTATGTCAATATCCTTTGACTTATACAAGTTTCTGTTGTTTTTGGAATACAGTACTGCTGATTTATTGTCACACCATAATTTTATGTGGTCTTTCAACACCGTACTGTAGGCGCAGTCTTGTGACAATTTTGCAACCATATTTTCTGAATAGATACCCCACAGCATGTTATAAACCTTGCTTTCATGATGGAAGAAATTATGAGTGCATGTTTGACACTCATCCAAAATATATCTCCATTAGTCAGCATAACCTGATGTGGATCTCCTGCTGTGTTAGCATCCAACAAAATCGGAGTCAGAATACCTTATGATCTCCAGAATTATTCCATCTCCTACAAAGAGCATATAATTTCTTGTTCTCTATTAATTACTTAAGTAGTTTGGCTGCTATCCAATGATCCATCCATATATGCTTAAATATCTGCCTAACATCCGAATTATGTACGCAATATCCTGACGCGTACATACTTGTGTATACATTAGACTCCCTACAACTGATCATGAAGGAAAAATCTATTGTATTTTCTTAATTTTAAGGCTAACCTTAGGGCACTTATTTGAGACCGAATTTGTCTCCTTTAACGAGAGGTGTCACCTGGTTTGCATTGAACACTTCAATCAATATACAAAACCAAAAAATATTTCTACTCCTACTGAACTTGTGATACACACAATCTTCAACAGTGTTCATCTCAAAACCAAACGAGATAGTCACTTGTTAAAACTCAAAATATCTTTAACGAGAAGCCTGCTTGAGTCCATAAATAGATTCTGTCAGTTTGTGAACCATATTCTTTGGGTCTTCTGACACAAAGTTTTCTGGTTGCACCATATAAATTATTTCGTCAATGTTACCATTGAGAAATACCGTTTTGACATCCATTTGATATAACTCAATATTAAAATGTACAACAAGTACTATGATTGGTTTAAAAGAGTCTTTCAAAAAAACCGAAGAGAAAGTCTCTTTAAAAAATAATCCCTTCCCTCTTCTCTGAGGTTGTTGAGTTTGTTCCTCAGAAACAAACCTTATCTTGAATGGGGGGTACCTTTGTTGTCTTGTTGAGGTAGCTCAACATCGACTTATAGAAGTAATTCGACATTGTCTTATTGAGGCTCAGAATTCAATATTCTTCAATGACAGGTGCAAAATCTTTGCACATCGTCAAAAGTGATAGTAGGAATCGCAATCGATTCCTCCTCAAAGACAATGTTATTGACTTTATTTCTCCCCCAAACTCAACATCCTCAAAAAAAATTACACTTCTCGTCTAAAAAAATTCTTTATTTTTGTGTTTAGTACCACGTGGTTCCATATGCAAGGTTTCTTTATAGGACACAATAGTTTCAAGTGATAATAGCATGTCACAAACATTTAAAATAAAAATAAAAAATACCAGCATTATTTTGAATTTAAAGATAGATCAAACTTTATTGTTCCCAAATGAACAATGATAAATAAGATTGTCAAACAAGAAAACTGAAACTAAATTTCGTCTAAAAGACGATACAATAAAAGCTTTAGATAAAATTGTCTATCAAATCCAATAATAACTAATATCCAAAATTTGTCCTATTGCATCCACTTCTACCGACTTGCCGTCTCCTACATAGATGTGTCTTTCACCATCAATTGGCTTTCGATAGATCTGGCAACCCTGCATAGAAACACTGATGTGAGTAGTTGCACCAAAATCTAATCACCATGTGTTTCTTAATACTGAAGCTAAATTATACCAAATTAAGAAATGTACCTTTCTTTACACATCATGCGTGGTACTTTGTACATTCCTTCTTTACGTGTCCCGGCTTGCCACAAAAGAAACAACCATTAGCCTCAGTTTGTTGCTTCTTTTGCACTGGACCCTTAGTAGCTTCTGTATTCTTTCGCTTAGTGCCCTTATACTTGTCTTTAGGGGTGGTAGCCAAATTAGCACTTCAGTTTTATCTTGCTTCAATCTCTCTTCTTCTTGTACACAGTACGAAATGAGCTCATTTAGAGTCCATTTTTCCTTTTGACAGTTGTAACTGACCTTGAACTGATTGTACTGTGTAGGAAGTGAGAGCAATACCAAATAAACGAGCAAGTCATCCGACAAGTCGAGCTTAAGTGCCTTAAGTTTTGAAGCAATATGAGATATCTCCATGATGTACTTCCTTATGTTACCTTTGCCTTTATACTTCATGGTAATCAAGCGCAAAAGTGTGCTTGTTTCCGTCTTATCATTCTTTGCAAATTGCTTCTCTATTTCAGCAAGAAATTGTTTAGCATTAGTAACCTCATCAGATACTGCACCCCGGAATGCCTCTGGAATACCGTGCTTTATGATTATTAGACTCATGCGGTTTGAGCGTTCCCACTTCTCGAAGTTCGCTCTGTCACTAGATGAACTGTCATCCTTAGGAGTAGTGGGACGCTCAATCCTAAGTGCAAGGTCTAGATCCATGCAGCCGAGAACAATATATATGTTCTCTTTCCAGTCCTTGAAGTTTTTCCCGTTAAGCATTAGAATTGAGTTCAGATTAGCAGATATTGTAGCAACACTAGCTGAAAAGAGAACAAAAAAAAAATAATAAATATGCTCTAATTAATAACCAAAGAATAAAGATAGTCAAACAAATTCAAATAATGGTGAACCCCATCTCAAGATACCTAGTGCATCATTAATATCAAGTCTTTGGACAGTGATATTAACTGCAAGTGGTACTCTTGGTGTAGTGATCAAATGTTGACAATAAGTCATGTCAAATATAAGCCTATCTTTGGATCGGGTTATTATTCACATGTAAACCGTATAATTGTCACACATTTATCACCACAAGTATGTGTGCAATTCGGTCAAGTATTAACCTTCCTTTGGGCCGACTAATACCCGCATGAATATACACACACAACATCCGACATCCCTCATAGACTATCTACGCAAGAGAGGTCACTTTGGCGACATCTTGTTTCAATGAGTCTACTTAGAATATTGGACAACTATTGCTAGTCATAAAAGACACCAAAAAAAATTGAATGTTGACTAAATTTTACAAAACTGAATCATATCTAAAACTTTATATACATGCATATTCATAAGATTATTACTCAAATAAAAAAAATCATATTAATAGCATATGTCTGTATCACATCAACCATGAATTTTTTTTGAAATCATTACCAATTTCCAAAAAAAAATTCATATACCAAGGTCATTATGACCAGAAAATGTCAACATGTCATTACATTCCAAATTAAACTTATGTATCTTAGACACAATAAAACCTTTCCTTATCCATATAGAAACTATATACAGACCAACATCATAAACAATATGTTTCCATATATGCTTTTAGCAAGCACCATATCAATAATTTTGTGATATAATCTCCTGATATAATTCTGAAATATCCGGGGCCTATGGAGGATTTTAACTCCAACACTTTTTTTATCTAATAAAGAAACCAAATAGAACCAAATTCTATATTAAAATTGAATCTGTAAACCAATGAACAAATACACATGATCATGTAGTAACTTTAATTCTTTTGATCCTTAAAGAGCACGGCTCCCAACAATGAATTTGAATTAACCATAAAAAAATTCACTTTTTTTTGCACATTAAAGACTAGAGATAGATGATGCATGGATGCTATTACTCAGACAAAACAACTGTAGATGGTTTCACCAACTTCTCTTTAATAAGAAGAGAAGGGAATAAACACTATCAAAATACAGTAAATTAGCGACGGGACATTAGAGACGAAAAATTTCTGTCGGGGTTAGCGACGAATTTGCGACAAATAGCCGACGAATGGGCGACGACATGCCGATACATTTTTTATTTCATTTTAAGGGGGAGAAAAGGTCGCTCATCCGTCGCTAGGTCGTCGGAGATATAGCGACGGATACACAGCCGTCGCTATACAGTCGATTATTTGGCAAAAATTGTTGGGAGAAGTGGCGGGACAATTCTTCGACTACGTAGCGACGGATAGTCCGTCGACAAGTATCAAATAGAGCGACGGATTCGCGACAGATAAAATCCGACGCTAGTCCGTCGCTAATATACGTTCCAGACTTAACTTGAAACGACGGAGAAAATTTTTCATTCCCCCAAATTTCATTCTCTCTCCTCTCTCTCTCTCCCGCGGCGACCTCACTCTCCTCTCTCTCTCCCGCGACGGTGATCGGTGACCTCTCCTCTCTCTCTCCCAAAGGTAATCTCTCTTTCTCTCTCTCGGTGGTCGTGGGTGTCGTGGGCTGCCGGGGACGTCGTGGGGCAGCACGCGCGGGGGGCAGCGCGGGGCTACGGCGGGCGGCGGGGGGCAGCGCGCTCCGGGGCAGCGGGGGGCGGCGGGGGGTGGCGCGCGCGGTACAGCGCGGGGCTGCGACGGGCGGCAGCGCGCTCCGGGGCAGCAGGGGGCGGCGGGGGTGGCGCTCCTCGATAAAGAGGCGAGATTTGATCACTTGGAGGAGATATCACTTTCTTTTATGTCTCGTTTGGTTCTTTTACAATCCAAAGAAAAAATTGAGAAGAAAGGAAAGTGATTTCCAATGAAAAAAATTAGGAAAAAAATGGTTACATCCATTCAAGGAATTGATTTCCTTTCCTTTCCGGAACCAAACGAGGCCTTATGGCCTATTGCTCGGAATGTGTGGGAGTTTGGGTCATAGAAAAAGGATGACTTTTGCTTGCATTGTATCAAGGTCTTAAATAGTAGAAATCTCACATTCCATTATGCAAGATTTTCGAGGATAAAATCAAAATTTCACTCATATGAAAAACATATATATATATATATATATATATATATATATATATATATATATATATATATATATATCGAAAAGTAAAAAAATGCTCACCTTGAACTCTACATGGTTCCGTCTCGGAGTATTAGGCAGAAAAGATTTCCGAGATAAAACATTAATGAAACAAGTCCCAAATTGAGAAGTAGATGACTAATAAGTGAATGGTGGTATCGAAATCGGTATCGGGCTTGTCTTTAATAGAATGTTTTGTTCTCATTACCATCAAATTAGCATTATGCTATTTAACTAGTAAATGTTAGTTAGTTAATTTTAGCTATATATATATAGAAGCATGGAATTTCACAAACAGAAAGCCCATGCGCCAGATACTACATGCGCCAGAGCTCAGACAAAGTACTTCACAGCAAAAACAACAAGTATAGACATTGAAATAGGACTTTTTATTTAATGCATAAAAGTCTATTACATGTCTAGAAAAGGTTGTACAAAGGAGAATTTCTACAAAGGAAAGATCCTAAGTCTACAGTCAGCCGCCACCATGCGCCTCAAGACAAGCGCAGCAGCCACCATGCGCCTCCAGCTAGGCGCAGCAGATACCATGTGCCTTCAACCAGGCGCATCCCTCCATGCGCATCCAGCAGGGCGCATCCTTTCAGCAGCTCAGTTATGTGCATTCCCAGTTATGTGCATCCCTTCAGCAGCCCAGTTATGTGCCGCTCTTCCAGCCAGGCTCACCTGATAAGTGCTTCGACTAATGAAGCATTTAACCCTCTGGCTGGAACCAAGGAAGAGAAGAGCACCGCAAATCTGTGGCCAGGGGAGGCTTCGAAAGAGCCTCCAAAGGCCAAGGAAGACCGTGATCGAAATCGCGGCTAAAGGAGCAGCTTCCAAACCAACCAGAGTGGGCAACGCCCACTTTGAAGGAAGAAAGAGCCTAGCACCGCCATTCCGATCTACGGCTCTTCCGGAATAACGGAAACGAGGCCCGAGCATCCCTATCTTTGGATGCAACAGGCACCTTCCGCCTGCCTCAGAAGCCCTCGACTCCGTCTTTTGGATGTAACATTCACCTTCAAGTGCATCAATGACGACATGGCGTCTCATCTTCACCCTCGGGAGCACTTCGTCAACAGAATGCACTCGAGTAACCAAGTTCATGTTGGAAGTACATGAGAGAACGAGAAGCAAACCTTCTCTCCATGCCACTATTTATAGGCCGGGCAGATCAAACCCACGTGCCAGGTGGATGGCTCTCCGAATTCCATGCAATAAACTTGCATTTAATGGATGAACCGGATGCTTCGAATTCAGCCAAATCAAAACGGCTATTTAAAGCACTCGAAGAACGTAACAGTCGCTGCATTAAAGAACGTGTCACAAAGCGGATGCGCCGGCCAGCCCGCACATCACACAGACGTGCCCTTCAACATCAGGCACATCACACAGACGTGCCCTCCAATACCAAGCGCATCACAGAGGATGCGCCCCCATGAGTCCCCATACCCAGTGGAACGCCAATCGATGCGCCCCCCTCAGCTGTCCATCGAATGTCAGAAACATTAAATGCTGAACTGACAGAGTTGGCAGCACACCTCCCAAAGTCTGAACAGTTGACAGCTTTTTCAGAAAATAAAGCGTCGGCGACGTCAGCATCATCATGACTTTACTCCGACGGCTACTGCCACGTGGCCACCCAACCATCCGCTTGCGCCTCAAAAGCCATGTGCCTTAGACTTTTCACTGATCCCTAAAGACAGAAGGAAAGTCTCCATTTGAAGCTCTGCATGCGCCTCAAAAGCCATACGTCCCAGACTGCTCTCTGATCCTAAAAAGACAGAAGGAAAGTCGCCATTAAAGCTCTGCATGTGCCTCAAAAGCCATGCGCCCAGAATGGTTCGTGACTCCTAAAGGTTAAGATCCTCATGCGCCCAATCCTAGGCGCATCCTACCAGATCATTCCTCCATCAAATCCGAGATCTCCGAGCCATGAGTCGACGACACGTGTCCTTTGACTCAACTCACCCAAGATCTCAGCAACAGAAAGATCTTCTTCTTTGCTACGTGCCGGTTCACAACAGCAACATGAAGAAGTTAACCCCCTCGATCAGGGCGCATCGTCCATGCGCCTCCATCAGCAATCTCCACGTGGCGTCCCCACGTACCGACGCATCCTACATATGCGCGCATGAGCAGCCAACCTGCCCAGCTATAAATAGAGGGATCATTTCCTTCTCACCCACGCACAGAACACACAAGGAACAGACAGAGAACTTACAGACCACCAGAGTGGCAGATACATACACTCAACGTCTTCCTCCTCTCAGCAAGCTCCAGCACCCAGAGCAATCCAATCCTTCAGAGAACCGATAACCGTCGTCAGCTCGTCAACGGAGTCAACGCATTACCACTCGCTCCATTGGCACAAGGGACCCAGATAAACAAAAGTGTACTCCTAGGACTACATCTAAGTCCTATAGTGTAACACTGTTCTGTTTGTATTAAAATTTGTAATCAAACAATTTTAATGGCAAACAAGCTGGCGACTATGCTGGGGACCTCTTTCTCCTCCACCGAGAAAGTCGTGTCACAAGCCGACGACGTGAAGGTGGGCTCCTCCCACAAAATGCTGGTCGTGCGCCTCAATCAACAGGCGTACGAGAAGTTATTTCTGAAGGAAGTGCGAGTCCTTCGAAGCGGCTGCCAAAGCCGAAGAAGATCCGCCGAGTCTGGGTACGCAAGGTCGACGCCTCGGGCACTACCACCGAAGGGGATGCGCCAATCCAGCCTTTCCTTCCTGCTGACGTCCTCAGCAACCAAGGTGCGCCCGCTGATGCAGCGCATCTCTCGGGGAAGCGTGCGGCTGACCATTCCCCAGCCATCTCCCTTAGGCGAGAAAGATGCGTAGACGGGAGCAGGGGTGCAGCCAATGCCCCGCGCATCCCTCTGATGCGCCACAAAAAGTCTCTGTCTTTGACAGACTCACTCGCTGTAATAGCGAGGAGAATTTGGATGCTGAGTACTATGTGCCCCAGCGGGCTAGTACGAAGAAATCCAAGGCGGCACGGGCCATGCGCCACAAACGTGCTATGCCAGCAGCAAGCCAAAAGCATGCGCTCACAATCATGCGCGCTGCTGATGGCAAGCTGTACAAGGTCGACTCAGGTGCTTCTGTACCAAAAATGAGCCGACCTTCAAAGCCCTCATCTCACTTGGGCGCATCTACTGCGTGCACAACCAAGTCGAGTGAGGCAAATTCAGTGGTCTTGAACTCCCGCGCCTCCTCTGGTGTGCGTCTGAGGTCCGTTCAAGTCACTTCAAATATTGTGGTTCCCCCACTACTGATCGGAATGCCTGTTTGGTATTAGATCAGGGGGCGCAGCACTCACCTGACCACCCGGCGTTTGGCCTTGCCATACGCCTGAAGGGGGTGTGAAGGTAGCACTCTCCTCCAACGACCTGCGTAACGTGATCACTCACAAGCACCGGTCAGGAGAGTCGACCAACAAGCACTGCGCCTCTCACGGGCATACTTGTGCGGTGGTCACCATCAACTGCTGTTGCAAGGCGGCAGTACTATCGACGCAGTCAGTCTTCCAGCGGCTGCAATCATCGACACCCCTCCGACATCGCCTTTGGATGAAGGTGTCAACAGAAGAGAAGCCAAGGGTTGCTTCATGCAACGTGATCTCCAACTCCTCGTCAGTCCGGAAGACGACTGGTAATTCCTCGTCCTCATCCAAAATCCAGCCGAGGAAACCAAGACAGCTGTCTCGTCCTCCGGAGTGTTCGAAGGCACTCGGTCGAGGAAGAAGTTCTTGGAGGAAGCTGGGGGTAGCCAGACCCTTGTTGAGCCTTCTTCCGAAGACGAAGATGTCCAAAGCACAGCTGTGGCGGATCTTTATCCTCGAGGCGAAGTCAGCCTCCCAGAAGCCCTTCAAAATGAGGATGTCCCCCAGAACACAGCTGGGGGTAGTTCCGGAGACGAAGAGGCCCCTCAAGATGAAGCTGAGGGTAATCAAGCCCTTGCAGATGCGTTCGTCGAGAATGACCTCCAGAACGTGGCTGGGGGTGGTCAAGATGAAACTCCAGGAGAGGCGACTCCCCTACATGAGAGTGAGGCCGAGAGCGAAGCCTCAACCAATCCATCCACTCCCGGTCGTGTCATGACAGTATACATGGCTGGGGGTGATTCCGAGTCTGATGCGCCGCCGCAGGACATCGTCCAGCGCATAGACACATTAGAGGGAGGACTCAAAACCCTCTCTGCTTCTATGCAAACACTGACTCAGGCGGTGTTTGAGATACGGTCGGCCTTGAACCGAACACCTTCGACCGGTCCCGACCCAGGGGCCAATGGGGAGTCGAGTGTACCCCTTCAACGGGTATCCTCAGACACAGATTGCCGAGAAGTACCCCGGACGTCTGAGCCCTCAAACGCTCAACTCCAGGTGGTACCACCTTCCCCGACTCCCAGCTCCACGGAGGATGTGGTCGAAATGATCAAGGACTTATGGGAGCGCTTTGAGTCCAAGAACAGGCAAGAGAAGCGCCAGAAGATGGGCATTCCCCAGCCTTATCCCCTCGAGTAGAACAAGGTGGTTTATCCTCCAAAGTATAAACCACAAACACTGACGTCGTACGACGGGAAGGACTCTCCGTGTCGCTATCTGACGTACTTCCAGTCCCAAACGGGACATCTTCCGAAGGAGGATGCGCTCCTCACTAGCATATTTGTCGGAGCATTGAAGGGAGTGGCGTATGACTGGTACTGCAGCCTCCCCGATAATTCTATATCATCCTTCGACGACTCGACACGCCTCTTCTTCGACCGTTTCTACGACGGCGGGAAGGACATGACGATGGCGTCCCTCATAGAGATTTGCCAGAAGGAGAAGGAAACGGTTCGGGTGTTCATCGAACGCTTTCGACAGGCCTGCTTCAGACTACCTCCAGGCATGCCGGAACATGCGCTCCTCTCCTCTTGCAGCATAAACATGCTGCCTGCAGTCAAGCTCTGGCTCAACTCTACTCCTCCTTCCGATTGGAGCTCCCTGATCATCGAAGCAGAAGCTGCAGAAAAGAAGGCGGCCAATGCACGTCTTCTGGGGGTCAGCTTCCCTGCCTTTGATGACAAAGGGAAAAGGTCTGCAGCCAACAACCCGGACGAGAGAGACAAGGGGAAGCAGGCATTGACTGTTAATGCCTCAAAAGGCGCATTTGCGCATACTCAGAAGCCTCTACTTGCACCAAGGCCCAAGGAGGTTTATTCGTTCAACGACGAAGACACCCTGCAACTTTTTAAAATACTGAAGTAGGGTGACAAGATCAAGCTACCGGACCCAAAGCGGCCCGATGAAGTTGGGAAAGTGGACAACCCGAGGTACTGTCACTACCATCGGTTTGTCGGACACCCGACCAAGGACTGTTATGTCCTCAAAAATTACATCCAGCGCATGATCAATGCAGATGTAATCTCCGTCGACTACGAAAGAAGACGGTGTCAGCCAATGTGGTGTCACTCCAGTTCGGCACCTTGCAGCCAACTACACACAAGATGGCGTCGTCCCCATCCCTAAGGCGACAATGGAGGTGGTTAACTTACCACCTACCCATGACAATGTGAGTGGACTCATCCCACTCACCATATCTCAAGGAGAGGTCCTATGGGTCCACCCCGATCGTCTCCGAGGTGACTCAACCGGAGGTACGTCCTACCTCCAAATCTAAAGGCAGGAAGATCAAGTCTTGCCGCATGATCTCTTCTTCAACGGAAGAGGCACTTTCTGTACAGACGCGTGCACAACAGAACGCCCAACCCGACGAAGCTGCCTCCGAGGTGGTGCCTCCTTGCACCGTCCCTGCTGTCCAGGAAGAGGGCCCGTCTAAGCCCTCAGCAGCCAATAAGCAGAAGCAGGTGGAGGCTCGTTTCGACAGACCTCTACGAAAGGAGAATGCTTCGGGGCTAGCCAAGCCCCACAACTCCGACATACTGGCACAACTGGCCAGTACTCTTGCCCGCCTATCTTTGTTCGAGCTCCTGCGTCTTTCCAAAGACTCTCGAGAAGCTCTCTGTGAAGCTCTGAAGGATGCCGAATCCTTTCTCAGTCAGGTCAAGCAGCCTGAAGACCTCCCAACTACTTGTGCGCACTGTCATTGTGCGGATGAAATTATCCCAAACATAACTTTTACCCAACAAGACATGCTGCTCAAGCACTACCGACATAACCGGCCGCTGTATTATACAGGGTATATCGGTTCAGTCAAGGTGAACCGGATTCAGATCGATCCGGGGTCTTCTCTCAGCATCATTCCGAAGGCACTACTATCAACACTGGGGATCCCAATGTACCGGCTGGCGCCCTCCAACACAACCATCAGTGGCTTCAACGCTAGCAAAAGCGAACCGCTGGGCAAAATTCGGCTAAAGTGTCACATCGGTAATCTCAGAACCGAGGTGACCTGCTACATTGTGGATGCCGAGGTCAACTACAACATCCTGCTCGGTCGACCGTGGCTCCATGAGTACATGATGGTGCCATCCACGCTCCACCAATGCATGAAGTACGTATCCACCAATGGCGTCATCCGGACGGAGTTCGCAGACATCGACCCTTTCAAAGGGATTGAAGCCTACTTCACCGACTCCGACTTGTACAAGTCACTTGACGAGGAGGAGGCCAATGATGCTGATGACGAGGCAGAGACGGCAGCTGAGTCGGACATGGAGCCTGAGATGACTCCCGAAGCCCCTTTGAAGATCCGACTCAAGGGCAAACCGCCCCAGAAGGTGCCTCCAATGAGCATCAAGCTACCGGGAAAAGCACCAACTCCTGAAGCTCCCCTGAAGATACGCCTCAAGGGAAAGCCGCCTCAAACATCGGCTCCCCTGGTGGCAAAATTACAGGGGAAGGCACCAATCACTGGAGACGCAATTGAGGCACCTCTGAAGGTGCGTCTTAAGGGCAAGCCGCCACAGTCATCCAAGATGCCAGAGAGGGCTCACATAACCCTCTCAGACCCTAAGATCAAAGCTATGGTGGAATCTCCTGATCCAACCCCAGTGCTTACAGATGAAGAGCTTGGCGAATATATCTCTGCTGATGTAGATGCACCCTCCTTAGACAATGTAATCCCACGGGATAAAATCTCGTATTTCATCAATAGAGTGTCTTTTAATTATTCTTGTCTTCCACATTGGAATGCCATGTATACATTAGATAACGCTCTACGGTTGTTGTAAACACAAATAATGACCGTCCATCATGTAAATCGAGTAGTCCCGTCTCAAGGAGTCTGTTACATAGTCCCTCCACGAAGTCGAGACGAAGGATTCATCATCTTTGGCAAAGTCGAGCGTCATCAAGACCTCCCGCCACTCGAGCCAGAACCTGATACCGATAGAATACAAGTCTATCGGTACACGGATACGGCAAAGCATATCATCCAAAAGATGGGCTACGACCTGAAAAGCAACAAAGACCTAAACTACGACAAGGGTTGACGTCTCCCTCTCCGGCTTCCAACACCTAAAGGAAAGCCGTAGGACTATTACAATCGGACTCGACGGGGGGTAGGCTATGTCACGTCGCCATCAACTTCGGAGAGTTCAGACGCAGAAAACGTAGAACATTCCCACTCGTCCAAAGCATCGACTTGGAATTCCGATACCAGTATCGGATCAGTCTTCAGGAAAGTGCTGTCAGCTAACATGACATCAGCACAACCTCAAAAAGATGATGGCGAAGACCAAGCGCCGGAACCCTTCGAAGAAGAACCCTGGGCTCAACGCCTAGGAGAACAATAGGAGTCTCGTTTCGAGTTACGTGAACCTCCTACGAAGACGAAGTCGAGCAGATCGACCTTGGGGACGGGTCTTCTTCCAAACCCATCTTCATCAGTAAAAGCCTAGAAGAAGAAGATCGAGAGTCTTTAATCCAACTGGCTAAGGAGTATATCGACGTCTTCGCCTGGAGCTACGAAGACATATCGGGACTCGATCCACAGATCGCAATACATAGGTTGAACATCTTACCCGATGCCAAGCCTATTAAACAACAACAACGACGCTTCCGGCCAGACATCATGAATGCCATCGATCAAGAGGTGGACAAGCTCTTGACCAGCTCAACTCTGCTTGCCCGAAAGACGAATTCCCGCTTCCAATCACTGAGTGTGATCGACAACACGTGTGGCTTCGAACGCATGTCTTTCATGGACGGGTATTCAGGCTACAATCAAATCAAGATGTTCCCCGATGACGCGAAACACACGTCATTCAGGACTCCAAAGGGCGTTTTCTGCTACAGAGTGATGCCTTTCGGCTTGAAGAACGTCGGTACGATATACCAACGAGCTATGAGCACCATCTTCCGTCAACATCTTCGCAAGACAGTCGAATGCTATGTTGACGACATCGCAGTCAAGAGCCGCCTCAAAGGAGATCACCTACAGGACCTGAAGACAGTCTTCGATCTCATGCGGGCACATCAACTTAAGATGAACCCTGCTAAATCCTTCCTGGGGGTTTCGAGCGAAAAATTCTTGGACTTTGTCATCACGACGAAAGGCATTCATGTTGATCCCGAGAAGACCAAAGCCATCCTCAACACGGACCCTCCGAAGAATCTTCGAGAACTTCGGGGCTTACAGGGACGTCTGGCATACATTCGGAGGTTCATAGCAAACCTTTTCGGTAAATGTCAACCCTTTACTCAGCTCATGAAGAAGGAAGTCTCTTACGTCTGGACAGAGGAGTGCCAAAAGGCTTTCGACGACATCAAGGCTTACTTGACAAGCCCGCCAGTCCTGGTAGCACCTGTCGCCGGCAAACCATTTCTCCTCTATGTCCGTGCCATAGATCATTCCCTTGGTGCTCTGCTGGCTCAAAACAGCGATGCGGGCTACGAGTAAGTAATCTACTACCTCAGTCGAATGCTCATCGGGGTCGAACACCGGTACAACCCCGTTGAAAAGGAGTGCTTGGCCTTGGTGTTTGCCATCCAGAAGACTCGCCATTACGTCTCGGGCCAGGCAATTCATGTCATCTCCCGAGTCAATCCACTCAGAGTTCTCATGACGAAGCCAGGGTCATTAAACTCCCGGCTAGCTACATGGGCGATCCTGCTAACACCATACAACTTTGTGCCATAAAAAGCCGTTAAGGGTCAGGCCCTGGCCGACTTTTTAGCCGCACATCCCATCCCGGAGTCCTCAAGACTCTATGAAGACATCCCGGATGAGGTTCAAGAATCAAACGTTGCCGAAGGAAGCTCCATCTGGCAGATGTTTTTCGATGGCGCTTCAAGAACATGCCCCAAAGGCCAGATCATCGCAGGAGTGGGGGTAGTCTTAGTCTCCTCCGATCAGCTGGTCATCCAGCGTGCTTACTCTCTTTCGAAGCCGTGCTCCAACAATGTTGCCGAGTACAACGTACTCATTATGGGACTCCAGCTGGCACAACAGCTGGGGGTGGATCGTCTGGAAGCCTACGGTGACTCAAAACTCATCGTAAACCAGATCCGAGGGCAATACGAGGTTCGCCATGAAGATCTGATCCCTTACCATGAAGTTGCATTGAACATCATTTCAACCTTCACCGGGTTCTTCATCGAACACGTACCTCATCTACAAAACCTAGAGGCTGATGCTCTGGCTGGCCTCGCGGCCTCATTAGCAGTACCCCTTGAGACTCAATACTACGTCACGGTAGTTGGCCGAGACTTGGTTTGTCCTAGAAACAACCTATGCTTACGGGTGGCCCACGCCATGCCGACAAGTACTGGTGTTAACGTCCGAGATTGGAGGTTCCCGTTCATCGACTTCGCCGTCTACGGAATTCTCCCAGAGGACCCGAAGGAAGCCGTCTCAGTCAGGAGACGTTCTCTTCGATTCTATTATGATACAGCCACTAAAATGCTGTACCGACGCTCCTACGATGGACTTCTCCTTCGATGTTTGTCCAATGAAGAGGCAGCCGAAGCTCTTCGAGAAGCTCATGACGGAACTTACGGAGCTCATCAACCTGGGCCTAAGCTGCAGGACCGACTACGGCGTATGGGCTACTACTGGCCAACCATGACCGCTGATGCTGTCGACTATGCTAAGAAGTGCTATGCGTGCCAACTTTATGCAGACTTTATTTATATGCCGTCAGAACCACTACATCCTACAGTCGCCTCCTGGCCCTTCGAAGCCTGGGGCATGGACATTGTAGGACCGATCACCCCTCCTTCATCAAGGGGGCACCGCTTCATCCTGGCCATTACCGATTACTTCTCCAAGTGGGCAGAAGCAGTCCCATTGGCGGAAGTAAAGAGCTCCAGGGTGGTCAGCTTCATCAAACACCATATCATCTACCGCTTCGGAGTACCCCGGCGGATCATCCATAAAAATGGTCCTCAGTTCATCAGCCACATTTTCAGCAGGTTCTGTGACAAGAATCGTAACCAAAACGTGGCCTCAACCGCCTACAATCCGGCAGCAAACGGATTGGCCAAGGCGTTCAACAAAACTATCGTTTGGCTGCTCAAAAAGGCCGTATCATCCAACAAACGCGACTGGGACGAAAAGCTTGGCGAATGTCTTTTGGCCTACCGCACAACGGTACGAACCCCAACAGGCAACACACCATTCTCCCCGGTCTATGGGAGTGAAGCGGTACTGCCTCTCGAGATCCAGATACCCTCACTCCGTGTAGCAATCACAAACAAACTCACAGAAGAGGACAATCAATGTCGTCGTCTGCGGGAACTGGAGGCACTCGACGAGAAGCGTCTCCTAGCTCAACAACGTATCGAACTCTACCAAGCCCGTATATCACAGGCTTTCAACAAGAAGGTCAAACTAAGAACTTTTCAAGTTGGCGACCTGGTTCTGGCAGTCAGGAGGCCGATGGTGTTAACTCACAAGACACCAGGAAAGTTCGAGCCCAAGTGGGAAGGACCTTTCATCATTGAGACGGTATACTCAAACGGTGCTTACCGCCTCACCAAACCCAATGGGGACTTGTTCATGATGCCCATCAACGGCAAGTTCCTGAAGAAGTACTACTCTTGACATCTTTCAGATATGTGCTTCCACCAGGGGATCGGTGGATCCAATCATCAGGATTCACAGACAATTCCCTTCCAACAAAACCATACGCTGCCGGAACCCAGCTGTTCCATAGCATCCTCCAGTAGAAAGACAACCACGTCCACATCACCTCTGAGTTGTCCTTCTAACCCTACAAAGCGGAATCTTACACTTCGTAAGCCTACGCTATCCTTCATGTTTACCACGTCCACATTACCTCTGAGTAAATATCTCGTACAAACAACTCCTGCGTTGTCGTACATTGATCGCAGGACTTCCACGTCCATCACCTCTGAGTTGTTCAGCGTATCCCCCGGGATCATTCCTACCACGTTCATAATACCTCTGAGTAGGAAGATTCTATCATTTGAACCCCAATGATTACCACGTCCACATTACCTCTGAGCAAACATGTTGGTTCCTTCAAACTTATTATCTGTACCTAAAGGCCAAGGTGCACAAAAGATAATAGGTCCACACAAATCATCAAGTTCATGATAACAAAAATGAACACACCACAAAAAATTTGCGTACTTTTTTATTTTCTAAAAAAGAGAGAGAGTACAGAACTACACTATCCCCCAGCAAGAGCTGCAAAAAAAAAAAAAAAAAGAGAAGAGACTACGACCCCTAAGCATCCCCAGGGTTGGCCGAAAGCTCTTCAATACGACGCCTCAAGTCTGCTGTATGAGTCTCCACAGTCACCAGGACTCGACGCTCAGCTTCTTGACGCATCAATTCAACAGCCTCAGCGGAAGTATCATTCTCATGCTTCTCATCAAGCTGTTGTCGCTGCCGAGCCAGGGCAAGAGTCCGCTGAGTGAAAGTGGCTTCCTCTTTCTTGAATGCTACGTGTTCAGTGGATACGTTCAGCATCTAACTGGAGTAGGGCCTGTTGGTCCTCAAGGCAGCGCATCTGGGCGTTGATCTCCGCGATATTAGCGTCCAACGCAGCTCGCATTTTTATTGTCTCCTTCATGGACTGAGACAACTGCTCTACCGCAGCCTCAGTCTCAGCCACCTCGTGCTCCTAGACACTCACGGTGGCCTGGTAGGAAGACTCAATCTCGGTGATCAGCTTCCCCTTCTCCGTATCTATCAAGACGGAAAGGTCATTTCGCTGGATGCGCTGAAGTTTCGCGAGCCACTGGTCCAACTCGATCACCGAAGCCTCCAAGATCTCGGCCATATGGTCATGGCCTTGGTGAACGTGGATCAGCTTGATAAAAGGCATTGTCAGAGTTCTTGCCGTCGCAAAGCTCCCGTTGGCATCCATCACCGCAGATACACCCCTCTGCAGCATTTTATACACTCCCTCAATGATGAATTTCATATATTCATCTGCGTCCGCCAGCACCTACGGCGTCATAACAGGAGTTGGAGGAGCTACTGTAGTTAGCGGACCGGAAGAAGATCCACCAACCTCAACCCGCGAGGCTGGAACCTCAGCATCAATAGGCGCTTCATCAACAGGGGCTGGGATGCTAGCCCGAGGAGCCGAAGGAACAAAGGAAGCTAGCACAGGCGTCGAGATAGTACCCCAAGTAGAAGAAGCAATGGAGGGTTCTACACCCTTACCCTTCTCAAGTTCGGAAGAACCACCGACGTCAACAGCCACCTCTTCTGCCCCCAACGTCCTATCAGCGGTTAGTACCTCCCCTGGCAGAACGGGGAGATCAACACTCATCTCCTAGCCCACCCCGGGAGACAGGATTGGCGGATGAGTCTCATCCTTCTCAAGTCCCTCTGCAGGGACAGGATCTGTCGCTACCTCCTGATCGGTAGCCACCTCAACTTCCATGGGTGAGACTGGGGTAGGGCTCGGCAATGATACAGCCGACCTCCCCTTATCATGACAAGGAGGGGAATCAACCCTCTCCTCTGTTCCAACTACCTCTGTTGCCCCCACAACAGACCCTTACAGCGCCGGAGAGACGTCATCCGAAGACGACGAACTCCATTCCACTTCACCACCAGGAAGCTGCGTGCCTGCTAAACCCTCGGCACTCGAAGCCCCCGTTGTGGCCTTTATCACCTCGGAAGCTGCTACACTCTCAGCTTCCCTCCTGACGTAATCTGGAGATACTGGAATCTCCATAACGACGGCATCCTCCGGATTCTCCTCTATGGGAGACGTCATAGTCGATGGGATACGCACTCCAGATGAGTCCGCCATCTTTTGGCCTGCTCCCACCCGTTTTTGGAGTACGAGGCTTTTTTTTAGCGGCTCCTACAAAAAAGGGAAGCATCGGTTACATGAAATATGGCATAATCTACCCCCGTCTGACTGAGGGCAGCCTCCAAAAGCACTTCATTCAAAGGCGGGATAGTCATTGACACTAGCAAAGATTCAAAAATGTTAGAAGTAACAAGAGAGTCTAAGATCCATCAGAAGCACATAGTGTGTCTGAAAAGGGAGCTTCGGCGCATCATCAGGGTCTAAACCCATGCGCGTTAGCAGTGCTTCGGCGCATCATCAGCGTCTAAACCCACGCGTGTCAGCGATAGAGCCTCGGCGCCTCATCAGGGTCTAAACCCATGCGCGTCAGCGGTAGAGCCTCAGCGCATCATCAGGGTTTAAACCCATGCGCGTCGGCGGGCAAAGACCGCGGCACATCATCAAAGACTCAAGGTCGATGTGCGTTGGTGTACGTAAAATGAGACTCACCAACCACCTCCGGCCGAACTTCGACAGGCCGACGGGGGACGTCAGCCGCCACAACTTTCACAGGCTCCTTTCCTTTCTCCTTTCCTTTAGCACCGCCGCGAGGAGTCTTGGGAGCTATTCCCTCAAAAAGGAAAAGTTATGGTTTTGAAGAAGGACTCTAAAGAAAGCAAAGGCACAGAGAAGAAGAACTCTCTTTCTCTCCATCTCTCACCTATTTATAGGGCTTGGTCGCACGCGTGAACTGATGACGAGTGATCTCAGCCGTCGCCTCGGGTCCTGCGAAGAGATAACAGCAAATAAAGCCAAAAGATCATCATTAATCTTTTTGGTTATCGAGGCATCATCATATGCATTAACTGAGAGGAGCATGCACCCGAACAGGCATGCGCCCCAACAGTCATGTGCCCTGATCTCCATGCTTCTTATTCAAAGTATTCCAAAACTTATTCAAAAGTTTTGAAAACTTTGAAGGAGGTCTTGTAGAAGCATAGAATTTCACAAACAGAAAGCCCATGCGCCAGATACTACATGCGCCAGAGCTCAGACAAAGTACTTCACAGCAAAAACAACAAGTATAGACATTGAAATAGGACTTTTTATTTAATGCATAAAAGTCTATTACATGTCTAGAAAAGGTTGTACAAAGGAGAATTTTTACAAAGGAAAGATCCTAAGTCTACAGCCAGTCGCCACCATGCGCCTCAAGACAAGCGCAGCAGCCACCATGCGCCTCCAGCTAGGCGCAGTAGATACCATGTGCCTTCAACCAGGCACATCCCTCCATGCGCATCCAGCAGGGCACATCCTTTCAGCAGCTCAGTTATATGCATCTCCAGTTATGTACATCCCTTCAGCAACCCAGTTATGTGCCGCTCTTCCAGCCAGGCTCACCTGATAAGTGCTTCGACTAATGAAGCATTTAACCCTCTGGCTGGAACCAAGGAAGAGAGAGCACCGTAAATCTGTGGCCAGGGGAGGCTTCGAAAGAGCCTCCAAAGGCCAAGGAAGACCGTGATCAAAATCGCGGCTAAAGGAGCAGCTTCCAAACCCACCAGAGTGGACAACGCCCACTTTGAAGGAAGAAAGAGCCTAGCACCGCCATTCCGATCTACGGCTCTTCCAGAATAACGGAAACGAGGCCCGAGCATCCCTATCTTTGGATGCAACATGCACCTTCCGCCTGCCTCAGAAGCCCTCGACTCCATCTTTTGGATGTAACAGTCACCTTCAAGTGCATCAATAACGACATGGCATCTCATCTTCACCCTCGGGAGCACTTTGTCAACAGAATGCACTCGAGTACCTGTTTGCCATTAAAATCGTTTGATTGCAAATTTTAATACAAACAGAACAATGTTACAATATAGGACTTAGATGTAGTCCCAGGAGTACACTTTTGTTTAATCTGGGTCCTAAGTGCCAATGGAGCGAGTGGTAATGTGTTGACTCCGTTGACGGGCTCACGACGGTTATCGGTTCTTGAAGGTGTAGATTGCTCTGGGTGCTGGAGCTGGCTGAGAGGAGGAAGACGTTGAGTGTCTGTATCTGCCTCTCTGGTGATATCTGTCTGGATTGTTCGTACATGTCTCTGTGTGTGTGTGTCAGAAGGAAATGGTCTATTTATAGTTGGGCAGGTTGGCTGCTCATGCACGCATATGTAGGATGCGTCGGTGCGTGGGGATGCCACGTAGAGATTGCTGATGGAGGCGCATGGATGATGCGCCCTACTTGCGGGGTTGAATTCTTCATACTGCTGTTGTGAGCTGGCACGTAGCAGAGGAGAAGATCATTCTGTTGCTGAGATCTTGGATGAGTTGAGTCAAAGGACACGTGTCGTCGACCCATGGCTCGGAGATCTCTGATTTGGTAGGGGGATGATTTGGTGGGATGCGCCTTGGATTGGGCGCATGATGAGATTTTGGCTCGTGACCTTTAGGAGTCACGAGCCGTTCTGGACGCATGGCTTTTGAGGCGCATGCGAGCGACTTTCCTTCTGTCTTTCGGGATCAGAGATCAGTCTGGGGCGCATGGCTTTTGAGGCGCATGCAAAGCTTCAACTGGAGACTCTTCTTCTGTCTTTAGGGATCAGTAAAGGGTCTGAGGCGCATGGCTTTCGAGGCGCATGCAGGTTTGGGCGCATGGCCGCGGAGGCGCATGCGGATGGTCGAGTGGCCACGTGGCAGTAGCCGTCGGGATAGAGTCATGATGACGTTGACGTTGTGGATGCTTCATTTTCTGCAAAAGCTGTCAACCGTTCAGGCTTAGGGAGGCGTGCTGCCAACTCTGTCAGTTCAGCATTTAATATTGGTGACATTCGATGGACAGCTGAGTGGGCGCATCGGTTGACGTTCCACTAGGCATATGGGGACGTATGGGGGCGCATCCCCTGTGATGTGCTCGGTACAGGGCGTATCTGTTTGATGTTTGAAGAGGTGTGATGCGCTGTCCAGCCGGCGCATCCGACACGTCTTTGATGATGCGGCTATTTCGCTTCTCGAGTGCTTTTAATAGCCGTTTGGCTGAAGTCGAGGCGTCTGGTTCATCCATTTAATGTGAGTTCATTGCACGGGATTCGGAGAGCCATCCACTTGGCGCATGGGTTTGATCTGCCCGGCCTATAAATAGTGTCATGGAGAGAAGGTTGGCCTCTCATTCCCTCACGTCTTTCCAATATGAACTCGGGTTCTCGGGTGCACTCTGTTGACGAAGTGCTTCCGAGGGTGAAGATGAGATGCCATGTCATCGTTAATGCTCTTGAAGGTGACTGTTACATCCAAAAGACGGGGTTGAGGGCTTCCGAGGCAGGCGGAAGGTGCCTGTTGCATCCAAAGATGGGGATGCTCGGGCCTTGTCTCCGTTGTTTCGGAAGAGCCGTAGATCGGAATGGCGGTGCTAGGCTCTCTCTTCCTTCAAAGTGGGTGCTGCCCACTCTGATTGTGTTGAAAGCTGCCTTTCGCCGTGATTTCGATCACGGTCTTCATTGGTCTTTGGAGGCTCTTTCGAAGCCTCCCCTGGCCACAGATTTGCGGTGCTCTTCTCTTTCTTGGTTCCAGCCAGAGGGTTAAATGCTTTGTGTATCGAAGCATTTATCAGGTGAGCCTGGCTGGAAGAGCGGCACACTCCTGCTCGGCCAGGTGAGCCTGGTTGGAAGAGTGGCACATAACTGGGCTGCTGAAGGGATGCACATAACTGAGCTGGATGCATATAACTGAGCTGCTGAAGAGATGGTGGGATGCGCCTGGTTGGAGGCGCATGGTATCTACTGTGCTTAACTGGCAGCGCATGGTGACTGCTGCGCCTATCTGAAGGCGCATGGTGGCCGCTGGCTGTAGACTTAGGATCTTTCCTTTGTAGAAATTCTCCTTTGTACAACCTTTTCTAGACATGTAATAGACTTTTGTATATAAATAAAAAGTCCTTCTTCAGATGTCTATGGCTATTGATCTTGCTGTGGAGTGTCCTGTTCCTGGTGCCTGTAGTGTCTGGCGTATGGTCTTTCTGGTTGTGAAATTCCATGCTTCTACAAGACCCCCTTCAAAGTTTTTAAAACTTTTGAATCAGTTTTGGAATACTTTGAATAAGAAGCATGGCGATCAGGGCGCATGACTGTTGGGGCGCATGCCTGTTCAGCCGCATGCTCTTCTCAATTAATGAATTTGATAATGCCTCGGTAACCGAAAAGATTAATGATAATCTTTTGGTTTTATCTGCTGTTATCTTCACAAGACCCGAGGCGACGGCTGAGATCACTCGTCATCGTTTCACGCGTGCGACCACGGCCTATAAATAGGTGAGAGGTGGAGAGAGAGAGAGAGTTCTTCTACTCTGTGCCTTTGCCTCCTTTAGAGTTCTTCTGAAAACCCTAATTTCTTCCTCTCTGTTAGAATGGCTCCCAAGACTCCTCGCGGCGGGTGCCAGCAAAGGAAAGGAAAAGGAGAAGGAGCCGGCAGAGTTCGTCGACGAGGATGCTCCTGCCACCATTGCGACTCCGGCCGATGTTCGCCCCGGGGGTGACAGGTGGGTGTCGACTTTTGCTATCTAATGTGCTCTAACTTTCTGCTGCCGATGCATATGGGCCTCTGTCCTTGATATGCTGAGGTTTTATATTGCCGACGTGCATAGGCTCAGGCCTTTATTATGTACCGAGGTTTAGTTTGCTGACGCGCATGGGTTTTATACCCTGATGATGCGCTGAAGCTTTCGCTGACGCGCATGGGCTCACGCCTTGATGATGCGCCGAAGCTCCAATACTGACGCGCATGGGTTTATGCCCTGCTGATGCGCCGAAGCTCCAATGCCGACGCGCATGGGTGATGCGCTGAAGCTGACGCGCATGGGTTTATGCCCTGACGCTGCGTCAATCTACTTTTGTTTTTTTGCCTGACTTCCACTTTTGTTGTGCCAGTGTCGATGACGATCCCTCTGTTGAAAGAAGTCCTCTTGGATGCTTCCCTTTGCCAAATGGGGGTTAATTTTGATGAGGCGGTGATCAATCCTGCAAAGGATGCTATCTTACAGAACCAACCCCGGGAGATAATGCTGCAAATCCAGAACCAGTTGCCACTTTTCCTCCAGAGTATGATGGAGAGTGGTAAACTGAGGTCTGCTGAATCTGAAGATGTGACTTTCTTAAAATCTGCCTTTCTGTTTGGCGACCGACTAGTCTCTTCTGAAGCGAAGATACTGAAGATCAAAGAAGACTGGTTCTTTACTGCCAAAGGCATGGTTCTATACATGAGGCAGGTTGACCGCCAGTTGCCGCTGACGACTTTTTATCGTCTGGCTTCGAAGAGAAGGATGGGTTGGTAACTTACTCCTTCTCAAGGAGGGGCCTTGGGAGGTACCCTTTCGATCGATGCCACCTCGAACCAGCAAGATACTTTGGCTGCTTTACGAGCCGGTTCCTCGTTCAGTTACCGAGCCTTGCGTCCTGGGAGCCTCTACAGTGAAGTTCTAAATGACACATTTCCCTTCAGTGCCCCGACCTTTGCAAATTGGATGTTGACAGCGAATGTCATGTACCCGACAGGTGGCTTTAGAGTCGAGGGTTGGTGTCACTATATTCCGAGGTGGGACGAGTTGACCACTTGGGTGCTTTCAAGGTTCAAAGTTGAGCTTAAGGAGATCGAGCTGACAGCCGCTATTCGGGCTACGCAGGCAGGCGTGGATCTCAATAAGCCTATGTTCCTTGTGCTCTTGGAATTATTCAACGCCCATACTGGCAGCTTTTTCACTCCGGTGGGAGAGTTAGGGTTGGCTCTCCATGAGATGCACGAGGTGTCTAAGCTTCCTTGGGGCTCAGAGCCGTACGAGGAGTATTTCCCGTCGAATGAGGAGATCCAGGTTCTGGAGGATAAAAACTCGGAGATGATGGCTGTATTCAAAGAGGTGACGAGCCACCATTATCTGATGTACCAGAGGGATAGGGGCAAGACCCAACCTCATGTAACTGCTTGGAGGGACTATGTCTTTAAGCAGGATTTAGCGGATCCTTCGAGGATCCGATTTGTGACTCCGCCGGGAATGAAGCCCGCGGAGGTGACTTCTGAAATAAGTCGACTGGATGAGAGGACTCCACGTTCGGATGAGAGCGGCAAGGATGCATATAGCTGCTTCTGGCACTGTGGGCACCGGATGTCATCTAAGGCAGTATTGACAGCCTATTTGATGATATGGCTCCGGGATTGCGTGTTTGCAGGTGGATCCGGTGCCGTGGAACGGGTACATCGGAATCTCATTTTGCCTGCTGTGAAGTTGGCTTTTGGACGACCCTTAGCCCTCCTCCCCGCGATGGTGTGCAACCTGTTGCGCGGTTTGAGGTCTTTTGCTGATGACGTGATCCATGAGAAAGGTAATAATGACAACTTTCTCCGGGCCGAGTTACCTTTCCATTATCTTATGGGATGGCTGATTTTGCATCATCCGAATGTGACGAGTCCTGGTCCGAAAGAGGATCACGTTGAAGGGGATGCCTTCATTCGCCGCTTCTATAAGAGGAAGTGGTCATACACCGGCGTCCCCGTTTGTAGGAGAGTCTTGTCCTACCTTCAGGGGTGGGAAATTGTCAAGGTTGGCCCGATTTTCAAAGATTTCGAGGCCGACCAAGATTTAGTTGACTCTGGCGAAGATGCAGTCACTTTGCCGAAATAGAGTTTTCGTTGGTTGCAAAGTATCCGGCCTTCTCACCTGGTCTACCGCAACCAGAATAAATGTTATCTGGAGCCATATCTGCCAAGCCGATTTGTTCGTCAATTTGGCTATACTCAGCTGATGTTGCGGAATCCCAGTAGTAGTCTAGCCTTCGTCGGAAGTTTGCTGGACGGAGCCCGGGGCTGGCAGTATTATAACGCTAGATGTACTAGCGTTAGTTTTACCACGCCAGTCCGCAACCCTCGGCCGCAGATCCTATATCCGGCGCCAAGCTGTATTGCATTATGAACGCTGCGTCTCCTGGTTATAACAGGGAGACTAGTTTTATCATTGGAACTCAGCTGGAGGCCACGGCGAACATGTTGAAGGTAGCCCGATCATATCGTCCACCAGATTTGGCAGGATATTGGGCTGCTGCTGCAGCGCCAGTGAGAGATCCGTCTGTTGGGAAGAGGCGGGCTGACACAGAAGCTGGTTCTTCTGTACCGAAAAGGTCGAGAAAGACGTCGACTGCAAAGGTTATGGAAGTGCCACTCGTAGCGCTAACGGGATCAGCTCCTGCTGAGGTAAGGAGTGCTCCGTAATTCTAATTTATTTTGTCATTGAGGTGACTTATGCTTTTCTTCTTGTAGTCGAAGAAGAAGTCCCGTGTCTCGAAACCGGGGTGCTAGTAAGCCGAAGAAGGTGGTAGGCTTTTCTGATAAGCGCATTCCACCGATGATAATGTCTTCCGTAGAGGAGGGACCCGAAGACGTTCCTGCGGAGGTTTAGTATCTCCTGTCTTTGAGGTTGCAACAACTTTCGGGAAGGTAGAGTCTGCCGTGGAGTCCTTGGACGTTGAGGGTCCTACGGACTCGAGGCATCCTGATGATGAGGTGGATTGGAGTTAGTCGCCTTCGGATGACGTTGCTCCAGGGCTGCAAGAATCTGTTGCGGGGGCAACAGATATAGTTGAGACAGAGGAGAGGGTTGACTCCCCTCCTTATCATGATGAGGGAAGGTCGGCTGTATCATTATCGAGTCCTACCCCGGCTTCAACCGTAGAAGTTGAGGCGGCTACCGATCAGGAGGTAGCGACAGATTCTGTCCCTGTTGAGGGACTTGATGACGAGACCCGTCTGCCGGTCACAACCGCTAAGGCGGGTCAAGAGACAAGTGATAATCTCCCTATTCTGCCGAGGGAGGTACCAGCTGTTGATAGGACGTTGGGGGTAAAAGAGGTGACCGTTGACGTCAGTGGTTCCTCCGGGCTTGAGAAGGGCGAGGGTGTAGAACCCTCTGTTGCCTCTCCTACTTGGGGTACTATTTCGACGCCTGTGCGGGCTTTCTCTGTTCCTTCGGCTCCTCGGGCTAGCAGTCCAGCCCCTGTTGATGAAGAGCCCATTGATGCCGAGGTTCAAGCCTCGCTGGTTGAGGTTGGCGGATCTTCTTCAGGTCCGTAAACTGTAGTAGCTCCTCCAACTCCTGCTATAACGCCGCAGGTCCTGGCGGATGCAGACGAATATGTGAAATTCCTCGTCGAAAGGGTATACAAAATGATGCAGAAGGGTGTATCTGCTGTGATGGATGCCAATGGGAGCTTTGCGACGGCAAGAACTCTGGCAATGCCCTGTATCGAGCTGATCCGCATTCACCAAGGCCACGACCATATGGCCGAAATTTTGGAGGCTTCGGTGATCGAGCTGGACGAGCGGCTCGCGGAACTTCAGCGCATCCAGCGAAACGACCTCTCCGTCCTGATAGATGCGGAGAAGGGGAAGCTGATTGCCGAGATCGAGTCTTCATACCCGGCCACTGTGGGGCATTTGGGAGCGCGAGGTGGCTGAGACTGAGGCTACGGTAGAGCATTGTCTCAGTCCATAAAGACGACGAGAGAAACTCGAGCTGCATTGGATGCTAATATTGCGAGATCGACACCAGATGCGCCGCCTTGAGGTCCAACGGGCCTGACTCCAATTAGACGCCGAGCGTGTCCGGGCTGAACACGCAACATTCCAGAAGGAAGAAGCGACTTTTACTCAGCGGACTCTTGCCTTGCGCAGCAGCGACAACAGCTTGATGCGAAGCATGAGAGCGATACTTCTGCTGGGGCTGTTGAACTGATGCGTCAAGAAGCTGAACGATGAGTCTTGGCGACTGTGGAGGCCCGTACAGCCGACCTAAGGCTTCGAGTCAGGGAGCTCTCAGCCCACCCTGGGGAGGTTCAGGACTGTAGTTTTTTCCCTTTTTATGCTCTTTTGCAACCCTTGCTGAGGGATAATGTAGCCTTTTGTCTCTCTATTTCAGAAAATAAAATAAAGAAGTACGCAACTTTTGTGATGTGTTCATTTTGTTATTATGAACTTGATGATTTGTGTGGACCTATTATCTTTGTGCACCTTGGTTTTTAAGCACAGATAATAAGTTTAAAGGAACCAACATGTTTGCTCAGAGGTGATGGGACATGGCAATCATTGGGTTCAAATGATAGAATCATCCTACTCAGAGGTGTGATGGACGTGGTAGGAATGATCCTGGGGGATACGCTGAATAACTCAGAGGTGATGTGGACGTGGAAGTTCGGCGATCAATGTACGACAACGCAGGGTTGTTTGTACGAGATATTTACTCAGAGGTAATTGGACGTGGTAAACATGAAGGATAGCGTAGGCTTACGAAGTGTAAGATTCCGCTTTGTAGGGTGTAGAGGGACAACTCAGAGGTGATGTGGACGTGGTTGTCTTTCTACTGAAGAAAGCCACGGAACAGCTGGGTTCCAGAAGCGGATGAGTTTGTGGAAGGAGATTGTTTGTGAGTCCCGATGATCGGGCCCTCAGATCCCCTTTGGGGAAGTACATGTCTGAGGATGTCAAGAATAGTATTTCTTTAGGAACTCGCCGTTGATGGGCATCATGAACAAGTCCCTATTGGGTTGGCGAGGCGGTAAGCACCGTTGGAGTATACCGTCTCTATGATGAAAGATCCTTCCCACTTGGGCTCGAACTTTTCTGGTGTCTTGAGTTAACACCATTGGCCTTCTGACTGCTAAAACCAGGTCGCCAACTTGGAAAGTCCTCTGTTTGACCTTCTTGTTGAAGCCTGTGATATACGGGCTTGGTAAAGTTCGATGCGTTGTTGAGCTAGGAGACGCTTCTCATCGAGTGCCTCAGTTCCCGCAAACGACGACGTTGATTGTCTTCTTCTGTGAGTTTGTTTGTTTTTGCCACGCGGATGAGGGTATCTGGATCTCGAGAGGCAGTACCGCTTCGCTCCCGTAACCAGAGAGAATGGTGTGTTGCCTGTTGGGGTCCGTACCGTTGTGCGGTAGGCCCAAAGGCATTCGCCAAGCTTTTCGTCCCAATCGCGTTTATTGGATGATACGACCTTTTTGAGAAGTCTGACGATGGTTTTGTTGAACGCCTCTGCTAACCCGTTTGCTGCCGGATTATAGGCGATGGATGCCACATTTTGAATGCGATTCTTGTCACAGAACCTGCTAAAAATGTGGCTGATAACTGAGGACCGTTGTCATGAATAATCCGCCGGGGTACTCCAAACGGTAAATACATGGTTTGATAAAGCTGACCACCCTAGAGCTCTTTACTTCCGCCAGTGGGACTGCTTCCCATTGGAGAAGTAATCGGTGATGGCCAGGATGAAGCGGTGTCCTCTTGATGAAGGAGGGGTGATAGGTCCCACAATATCCATGTCCCAGGCTTCGAGGGCCAGGAGGCGACTGTAGGATGTAGTGGTTCAGATGGTGTATGTATGAAGTCTGCATGAAGTTGGCATGCGTGACACTTCTTAGCATATTCAACAGCGTCGACGGCCATGGTTGGCCAGTAGTAGCCCATACGTCGCAGTCGATCCTGCAACTTAGGACCGGGTTGATGAGCTCCGCAAGTTCCGTCATGAGCTTCTCAGAGCTTCGGCTGCTTCTTCGTTGGACAGGCATCGAAGGAGGAGCCCATCGAAGGAACGTCGGTACAGCATTTTAGTAACTGTGTCGTAGTAGAATCGAAGAGAGCGCTCCTGACTGAGACGGCTTCCTTCGGGTCCTCTAAAAGAATTCCGTAGACAGCAAACTCGATGAACGGGAACCTCCAGTCTCGGATATTAACACCAGTGTTCGTCGGCATGGCATGGGCCACTTGTAAGCACAGGTTGTTTCTGGGACAAATCAAGTCTCGGCCTGTTATCGTGACATAGTGTTGAGTCCCAAAGGGCGCTGCCAATGAGGCTGCGAGGCCAGCCCGAGCGTCAGCCTCCAAGTTTTGTAGACGAGGTACGTGTTCGATGAAGAACCCGGTAAAGGTTGAAATGATGTTCAATGCAACTTCATGGTAAGGGATCAGATCTTTATGGCGAACCTCATACTGCCTCGAATCTGGTTTACGACGAGTTTGAGTCACCGTAGGCTTCCAGAAGGTCCCCCCAGCTGTTCTGCGAGTTAGAGTCCCATGACGAGTGCGTTGTACTCGGCAACATTGTTGGAGCACGGCTTCGAAAGGAAGTAAGCACGCTGGATGACCAGCTGATCGGGGGAGACTAAGACTACCCCCACTCCTGCGATGATTTGGCCTTTGGGGCTGTTCTCGGAGCGCCATCGAAAACATCCGCCAAACGGAGCTTCCTTCGGTGACGTTGGATTCTTGGACCTCATCCGGGATGTCTTCATAGAGTTTTGAGGATTCTGGGATGGGGTGTGCAGCTAAAAAGTCAGCCAAGCTTGACCATTAACAGATTTTTGCGGGACAACACCATATTATATGGTGTTAGCAAAATCGCCCATGTGGCTAGCCGGGAGTTTAATGATCCTGGCTTCGTCATGAGGACTCTGAGTGGATTGACTCGGAAAATGACATGAATTGTCTGGCCCGAGACATAATGACGAGTCTTCTGGATGGCAACACCAAAGCCAAGCACTCCTTTTCAACGGGATTGTACCGGTGTTCGGCCCCGATGAGCGTTCGACTGAGGTAGTAGATTGCTTGCTCATAGCCTGTATCGCTGTTTTGAGCCAGCAGAGCGCCAAGGGAATGATCCATGGCACGGACGTCGAGAAGAAATGGTTTGCCCGTGACAGGTGCCACCAGGACTAGTGGGCTTGTCAAGTAGGCTTTGATGTCGTCGAAAGCCTTCTGGCACTCCTCTGTCCAGACATAAGAGACTCCCTTCTTCATGAGTTGAGTAAAGGGTTGACATTTACCGGAGAGGTTTGCTATGAACCTCCGGATGTATGCCAGACGTCCCTGTAAGCCTCGAAGTTTTCGAAGATTCTTCGGAGGGTCCATGTTGAGGATGGCTTTGGTCTTCTCGGGATCAACATGAATGCCTTTCGCCGTGATGACAAAGCCCAAGAATTTGCCGCTAGAAACCCCAGGAAGGATTTAGCGGAGTTCATTTTGAGTTGATGCGCCCGCATGAGGTCGAATACTATCTTCAAATCCTGTAGGTGATCTCCTTTGAGGCGGCTCTGATTGCGATGTCGTCAACATAGCATTCGACTGTTTTGCAAAGATATTGACGGAAGATGGTGCTCATAGCTCGTTGGTATGTTGTACCGGTATTTTTCAAGCCGAAGGGCATTACTGTGTAGCAGAAAACACCCTTTGGAGTCCTGAATGACGTGTATTTCGCGTCATCGGGGAACTTCTTGATTTGATTGTAGCCTGAATACCCATCCATGAAGGACATGCGTTCAAAGCCACATGTGTTGTCGATCATCACATCGGTGATCGGAAGCGGGAATTCGTCCTTCGGATAAGCAGAATTGAGGTCCCTGAAGTCGATACAGACTCGTATCTTCCCGTTCTTCTTGGTGACAGGTACGACGGCTACCCAATCTGGGTGTTGTTCCTCACGGATGAAGCCGCTAGTCAAGAGTTTGTCCACCTCCTGATCGATGGCATTCATGATGTCCGGACGGAAACGTCGCTGTTGTTGTTTGATAGGTTTGGCATCAGGTAAGATGTTCAACCTATGCATTGCGATCTGTGGATCGAGTCCTGGCATGTCTTCGTAGCTCCAGGCAAAGACGTCGATATACTCTTTAGCCAGCTAGATTAAAGCCTCTCGGTCTTCTCCTTCTAGGCTTTTGCTGACGAAGATGGGTTTGGAAGAAGATCCGTCCCCAAGGTCGATCTACTCGACTTCGTCTTCGGTGGGAGGTTCACGTAACTCAAAACGAGACTCCCATTGCTCTCCTAGGCGTTGAGCCCAGGGTTCTTCTTCGAAGGATTCCGGCATTTGGTCTTCGCCTTCACCTTTTTGAGGTTGTGCTGACGTCATGTTAGCTGACAGCACTTTTCTGAAGACTGATCCGATACTGGTATCAGAATCCCAAGTCGACGCTTCGGACGAGTGGGAATGTTCTACGTCTTCTGCGTCTGAACTCTCTGGAGTTGATGGCGGCGTGACATAGCCTATCCTCCATCGAGTTTTGTTGTAGTAGTCTTGCGGCCTCCCTTTGGGTGTTGAAAGCTGGAGAGGGAGAGGTCGACCCTTGCCGTAGTTTAGGCCTTTGTTGCTTTTCAGGTCGTAGCCCATCTTCTGGATGATGTGCTTTGCCGTATCCGTTACCGATAGACTTGTACTCTGCCGGTATCAGGTTCAGGCTCGGGTGGCGGAGGTCTTGATGACGCTCGACTTTGCCAAAAATGACGGATCCTTCTCTCGGCTTCGTGGAGGGTTTATGAAACAGACTCCTTGAGACGGGACTACTCGGTTTATATTATGGACGGTCGTTATTTGTGTTTGCAACGACCGTAGAGCGTGATCTAATGTATACATGGCATTCCAATGTGGAAGACAAGAATAATTAAAAGACACTCTATTATTGATGAAGTACGAGATTTTATCCCGCAGGATTACATTGTCTAAGGAGGGTGCATCTACATCAGCAGAGATATATTCGCCAAGCTCCTCATCTGTAAGCACTGGGGTCGGATCAGGAGAATCCACCACAGCTTTGACTTTGGGGTCTGAGAGGGCGATGTGAGCCCTTTCTGGCATCTTGGATGACTGCGGGGGCTTGCCCTTAAGACGCACCTTCAAAGGTGCCTCAACTGCGCCTCCTGTGAGTGGTGCCTTCCCCTGTAATTTCACCACCAGGGGGGCCGATGTTTGAGGCGGCTTTTCCTTGAGGCGTATCTTCAGGGGAGCCTCAGGAGTCGGTGCTTTCCCTGATAGCTTGATGCTCATTGGAGGCACCTTCTGGGGTGGTTTGCCCTTCAGTCGGATCTTCAGTGGGGCATCTGGATTCATCTCCGGCTCCGTGTCCGGCTCAGTTGCCGTCTCTGCCTCATCATCAGCATCGTTGGCTTCCTCCTCGTCAAGTGGCTTGTACAAGTCGAAATCGGTGAAGTAAGCTTCAATCCCTTTGAAAGGATCGATGTCTGCGAACTCCGTCCGGATGACGCCGTTAGTGGATACATATTTCATGCATTGGTGGAGCGTGGAAGGCACCACCATGTACTCATGTAACCATGGTCGGCCCGAGCAGGATATTGTAGTTGACCTCGGCATCCACCACATAACAAGTCACCTCAGTTTTGAGGTTGCCGATGTGACACTTCAGTCGGATTTTGCCCAGTGGCTCGCTTTTGCTAGCGTTGAAGCCACTGATGGTTGTGTTGGAGGGCGCCAGCCGGTACATTAGGATCCCCAGTTTTGATAGCAGCGCCTTCGGGATAATGCTGAGGGAAGACCCCGGATCGATCTGAATTCGGCTCACCTTGACTGAACCGATGTACCCTGTGTAATACAGCGGTCGGTTATGTCGGTGGTGCTTGAGCAGCATGTCTTGTTGGGTGAAAGTTATGTTTGGGATAACTTCCTCCGCACAATGACAGTGCACACAAGTAGTTAGGAGGTCTTCAGGCTGCTTGACCTGACTGAGAAAGGATTCAGCGTCCTTCAGAGCTTCGCAGAGAGCTTCTCGGGAGTCTTTGGAAAGACGCAGGAGCTCAAACAAAGACAAGCGCGCAGGAGTACTGGCCAGTTGTGCCAGAATGTCAAAGTTGTGGGGCTTGGCTAGCCCCGAAGCATTCTCCTTCCGTAGAGGTCTGTCAAAACGAGCCTCCACCTGCTTCTGCTTATTGGCAGCTGAGGGCTTAGACGGGCCCTCCTCAGGGATTATGCCAGGAGGCACCACCTCGGCGGCAGCTTCGCCGGGCTGAGCGTTCTGTTGTGCACGCATCTGTACTGGAAGTGCCTCTTTCGTTGAAGAAGAGACCGTACAGCAAGACTTGATCTTCCTGCCTTTTGATTTGGAGGTAGAGCGTACCTCCGGTTGAGTCACCTCGGAGACGAGGTCGGGGTGAACCCAGAGGACCTCTCCTCGAGATGTGGTGAGTGGGATGAGTCCACTCACATTGTCACGGGTAGGTGGCAAGTTCACCACCTCCATTGTCGCCTTAGGGATGGGGACGACGCCATCTTGTGTGGTGGTCGGCGGCAAGATGCCGAACTGAAGTGACACCACATTGGCTGACACCGTCTTCTCTTCATAGTCGACGGAGATTACATCGGCATTGATCATGCGCTGGATGTAATTCTTGAGGACGTAGCAGTCCTTGGTCGGGTGTCCGACAAACCGATAGTAGTGACAGTACCTCGGGTTGTCCACTTTCCCGACTTCATCGGGCCGCTTCGGGTCCGGAAGCTTGATCTTGTCACCCTGCTTCAGTATTTCGAAGAGTTGCAGGGTGTCTTCGTCATTGAATGAATACACCTCCGTGGGTCTCGGCGCCAGCGGAGGCTTCTGAGTAGGCGCAGATGCGCCCTTCGAGGCATTAACAGTCAATGCCTGTTTCCCCTTTGCTTCTCGCCCGGAGTTGTTGGCTGCTGACCTTTTCCCCTTATTATCAAAGGCGGAGAAGCTGACACCCAGAAGACGTGCATTGGCCGCCTTCTTTTCTGCGGCTTCAGCTTCGATGATCAGGGAGCTCCAATCGGGAGGGGGAGTAGAGTTGAGCCAGAGCTTCACTGCGGGCAGCATGTTCATGCTGCAAGAGGAGAGGAGCGCATGTTCTGGCATGCCTAGAGGTAGCCTGAAGCAGGCTTGTCGGAAGCGTTCGATGAACGCCCGAACCGTTTCTTTCTCCTTCTGGCGTATCTCTATGAGAGATGCCATCGTCATGTCCTTCCCGCCGTCGTAGAAGCGATCGAGGAAGAGGCACGTCAAGTCGTCAAAGGACGATATAGAATTGTCGGGGAGGCTGCAGTACCAGTCATACGCCACCCCTTTTAGGGCCCCAACAAAGATGCTGGTGAGGAGCGCGTCCTCCTTTGGAAGATGCCCCGTTTGTGACTGGAAGTATGTCAGGTATCGACACGGAGAGTCCTTTCCATCGTATGGTGTGAGTGTTTGTGGTTTATATTTTGGAGGATAAACCACTTTGTTCCACTCGAGGGGATAAGGCTGGGGAATGTCCATCTTCTGGCGCTCCTCTTGCCTGTTTTTGGACTCGAAGCGCTCCCGCAGGTCCTTGAACATTTCGACCACATCCTCCGTGGAGCTAGGAGTCGGGGAAGGTGGCACTATCTGGAGCGGAGCGTTTGAGGGTTCCGATGTCCGAGGTGCTTCTGTGTCGGAAGGTGCCCGTTGAAGGGGTACACTCGACTCCCCATTAACTCCTGGGTCGGGGACCGGTTGAAGGTGTTCTGGTCAAGGCCGACCGAATATCAAACACTGCTTGAGTCAGTGCTTGTATAGAGGTAGAGAGGGTTTTGAGTCCTCCCTCTAATGAGTCTATGCGCTGAACAATGTCCTGCGGTGGCGCATCAGACTCGGCATCATCCCCAGCCATGTATACTGTCCTGACACGGCCAGGAGTGGATGGATTGGTTGAGGCTTCGCTCTCGGTCTCACTTTCATGTGGGGGAGTCACCTCTCCTGGTGTTTCAGCTTGGCCACCCCCAGTCACATTCTGGAGGTCATTCTCGATAGGCGCATCTGCCAGGGCCTGATTGTCCTCTGCTCCGTCTTGAAGGGCTTCTTCGTCTCTATCCCCAGCTGTGTCCTGGGGGACATCCTCGTTTCGAGGTGCTTCTGGGAGGCTGACTTCGCCTCGAGGATGAAGATCCGCCGCAGCTGTGCTTTGGACTTCTTCGTCTTCGGAAGGAAGCTCAACAAGGGTCCGACTACCCCCAGCTTCCTCTAAGAACTTCTTCTTCGATCGAGTGCCTTCGAATACCCCAGAGGTCGAGACTGCTGCCTTGGTTCTCCTAAGTTGGCTTTTGGACGAATTGCCGGTCGCTTTCCGGAGAGATGAGGAGTTGGAGACCACATTGCATGAAGCAACTCTTGGTTCCTCTTCTGTTGACACCTTCGTCCCGAGACGATGTCGGAGGGGTGTCGATGACTGCAGCCGCTGGAAGACTGACTGCCTTGGTGGTACTGCCGCCTTGCCACAGCAGTTGATAGTGACCACCGCACAAGTATGCCCCGTGAGAGGCTCATCGTGCTTGTTGGTCGACTCTCCTGACCGGCGCTTGTGAGTGATCACATTACGCAGGTCGTTGGAGGAGAGTGCTACCTTCATACCCCCTTCAGGCGCATGGCAAGGCCAAACGCCGGGGCAGACAGGTGAGTGCTGCGCCCCCTGATCTAATACCAAGCAGGCATCATGATCAGTAGTGGGGGAACAACAACATTTGAAGTGACTTGAACGGACCTCAAACGCACAACCAGAGGAGGTGTGGGAGTTCAAGACCACTGAATTTGCCGCACTCGACTTGATTATGCACGCAGTGGATGCGCCCAAGTGAGATGAGGACTTTGAAGATCGACTCGTCTTTGGTACCGAAGCACCTGAGTCGACCTTGTACAGCTTGCCATCGGCAGCGCGCGTGATTGTGAGCACGTGTCTCTGGCCGGCTGCTGGCATAGCACGCTTGTGGCGCATGGCCCATGCCGCCTTGGATTTCTTTGTACTAGCCCGCTGGGGCGCATAGTACTCAGCATCCAAATTCTCCTCGCCATTACAGCGAGTGAGTCTGTCAAAGACAGAGACTTTTTGTGGCGCATCAGAGGTGATGCGCGGGGCATTGGTTGCACCCCTGCTCCGTCGACGCATCTTCCTCGCCTGAGAGGGAGATGGCTGGGGAACATGATCAGCCGTACGTTTTCCCGAGAGATGCGCTGCATCAGCGGGCGCATCTTGGTTGCTGAGAACGTCAGCAGGAAGGGAGGGCTGGATTGGCGCATCCCCTTCAGTGGTGGTGCCCGAGGCGTCGACTTTGCGCACCCAGACACGGCGGGTCTTCTTCGGCTTCGGCAGCCGCTTCGAAGGACTCGCGCTTCCTTCAGAAATGAACTCCTCGTACGCCTGTTGATTGAGGCGCACGGAAGAGGAGAAAGAGGTCCCCAGCAGAGTCGCCAGCTTGTTTGCCATTAAAATCGTTTGATTGCAAATCTTAATACAAACAGAACAGTATTACAATATAGGACTTAGATGTAGTCCTAGGAGTACACTTTTGTTTAATCTGGGTCCTAAGTGCCAATGGAGCGAGTAGTAATGCGTTGACTCCGTTGACGGGCTGACGACGGTTATCGGTTCTCTGAAGGTATAGATTGCTCTGGGTGCTGGAGCTGGCTGAGAGGAGGAAGACGTTGAGTGTCTGTATCTGCCTCTCTGGTGATATCTGTCTGGATTGTTCGTATATGTCTCTGTGTGTGTGTGTCAGAAGGAAATGGTCCTTCTATTTATAGCTGGACAAGTTGGCTGCTCATGCGCGCATATGTAGGATGCGCCGGTACGTGGGGACGCCACGTGGAGATTGCTGATGGAGGCGCATGGATGATGCGCCCTACTCGCAGGGTTGAATTCTTCGTACTGCTGTTGTGAGCCGGCACGTTGCAGAGGAGAAGATCTTTCTGTTGCTGAGATCTTGGATGAGTTGAGTCAAAGGACACGTGTCGTCGACCCATGGCTCGGAGATCTCTGATTTGGTGGGGGGATGATTTGGTGGGATGCGCCTTGGATTGGGCGCATGATGAGATTTTGGCTCGTGACCTTTAGGAGTCACGAGCCGTTCTGGGCGCATGGCTTTTGAGGCGCATGCGAGCGACTTTTCTTCTGTCTTTCGGGATCAGAGATCAGTCTGGGGCGCATGGCTTTTGAGGCGCATGCAAAGCTTCAACTGGAGACTCTTCTTCTGTCTTTAGGGATCAGTGAAGGGTCTGAGGCGCATGGCTTTCGAGGCGCATGCAGGTTTGGGCGCATGGCCGCGAAGGCGCATGCGGATGGTCGAGTGGCCACGTGGCAGTAGCCATCAGGATAGAGTCATGATGACACTGACGTTGTGGATGCTTCGTTTTCTGCAAAAGCTGTCAACCGTTCAGGCTTGGGGAGGCGTGCTGCCAACTCTGTCAGTTCAGCATTTAATGTTGGTAACATTCGATGGACAGCTGAGTGGGTGCGTCGGTTGACGTTCCACTAGGCGTATGGGGACGTATGGGGGCGCATCCCCTGTGATGCGCTCGGTACAGGGTACATCTGTTTGATGTTTGAAGAGGTGTGATGCGCTGTCCAGCCGGCACATCCGACACGTCTTTGATGATGCGGCTGTTTCGCTTCTCGAGTGCTTTTAATAGCCATTTGGCTGAAGTCGAGGCGTCTGGTTCATCCATTTAATATGAGTTCATTGCACGGGATTCGGAGAGCCATCCACTTGGCGCATGGGTTTGATCTGCCCAGCCTAGAAATAGTGGCATGGAGAGAAGGTTGGCCTCTCATTCCCTCACGTCTTTCCAATATGAACTCGGGTTCTCGGATGCATTCTGTTGACGAAGTGCTCTCGAGGGTGAAGATGAGATGCCATGTCATCGTTAATTGCTCTTGAAGGTGACTGTTACATCCAAAAGACGGGGTCGAGGGCTTCCGAGGCAGGCGAAAGGTGCCTGTTGCATCCAAAGATGGGGATGCTCGGGCCTTGTCTCCGTTGTTCCGGAAGAGCCGTAGATCGGAATGGCGGTTCTAGGCTCTCTCTTCCTTCAAAGTGGGTGCTGCCCACTCTGATTGTGTTGAAAGCTGCCTTTCGCCGTGATTTCGATCACGGTCTTCCTTGGCCTTTGGAGGCTCTTTCGAAGCCTCCCCTGGCCACAGATTTGCGGTGCTCTTCTCTTCCTTGGTTCCAGCCAGAGGGTTAAATGCTTTGTGTATCGAAGCATTTATCAGGTGAGCCTGGCTGGAAGAGCGGCACACTCCTGCTCGGCCAGGTGAGCCTGGTTGGAAGAGTGGCACATAACTGGGCTGCTGAAGGGATGCACATAACTGAGCTGGATGCACATAACTGAGCTGCTGAAGAGATGGAAGGATGTGCCTGGTTGGAGGCGCATGGTATCTACTGCGCTTAACTGGCAGCGCATGGTGACTGCTGCGCCTATCTGAAGGCGCATGGTGGCCGCTGGCTGTAGACTTAGGATCTTTCCTTTGTAGAAATTCTCCTTTGTACAACCTTTTCTAGACATGTAATAGACTTTTGTATATAAATAAAAAGTCCTTCTTCAGATGTCTATGGCTATTGATCTTACTGTAGAGTATCCTGTTCCTGGTGCCTGTAGTGTCTGGCGCATGGTCTTTCTGGTTGTGAAATTCCATGCTTCTACAGTACCCAAGTTCATGTTGGAAGTATGTGAGAGAACGAGAAGCAAACCTTCTCTCCATGCCACTATTTATAGGCCGGGCAGAACAAACCCACGCGCCAGGTGGATGGCTCTCCGAATTCTGTACAATGAACTTGCATTTAATGGATGAACCGGACGCTTCGAATTCAGCCAAATCAAAACGGCTATTTAATGCACTCGAAGAACGTAACAGTCGTTGCATTAAAGAACGTGTTACGAAGCGGATGCGTCGGCCAGCCCGCGCATCACACAGACGCACCCTTCAACATCAGGCACATCACACAGACGCGCCCTCCAATACCAAGCACATCACAGAGGATGCGCCCCCATGAGTCCCCATACCCAGTAGAACGCCAATCGACGCACCCCCTCAGCTGTCCATCGAATGTCAGAAACATTAAATGCTGAACTGACAGAGTTGGCAGCACACCTCCCAAAGTGTGAACAGTTGACAGCTTTTTCAGAAAATGAAGCATCGACGATGTCAGCATCATCATGACTTTACTCCGACGGCTACTGCCACGTGACCACCCAACCATCCGCATGCGCCTCAAAAGCCATGCGCCTTAGAGTTTTCACTGATCCCTAAAGACAGAAGGAAAGTCTCCATTTAAAGCTCTGCATGCGCCTCAAAAGCCATGCGCCCCAGACTGCTCTCTGATCCTAAAAAGACAGAAGGAAAGTCGCCATTAAAGCTCTGCATGCGCCTCAAAAGCCATGCGCCCAGAATGGTTCGTGACTCCTAAAGGTTACGATCCTCATGCGCCCAATCCTAGGCGCATCCCACCAGATCATTCCCCCATCAAATCCGAGATCTCCGAGCCATGAGTCGACGACACGTGTCCTTTGACTCAACTCACCCAAGATCTCAGCAACAGAAAGATCTTCTTCTTTGCTACGTGCCGGTTCACAACAGCAACATGAAAAAGTCAACCCCCTCGATCAGGGCGCATCGTCCATGCGCCTCCATCAGCAATCTCCACGTGGCGTCACCATGCACCGGCGCATCCTACATATGCGCGCATGAGCAGCCAACCTGCCCAGCTATAAATAGAGGGATCATTTCCTTCTCACCCACGCACAGAACACACAAGGAACAGACAGAGAACTTACAGACCACCAGAGAGGCAGATACAGACACTCAACGTCTTCCTCCTCTCAGCAAGCTCCAGCACCCAGAGCAATCCAATCCTTCAGAGAACCGATAACCGTCGTCAGCTCGTCAACGGAGTCAACGCATTACCACTCGCTCCATTGGCACAAGGGACCCAGATAAACAAAAGTGTACTCCTAGGACTACATCTAAGTCCTATAGTGTAACACTGTTCTGTTTGTATTAAAATTGTAATCAAACAATTTTAATGGCAAACAATATATATATATATATATATATATATATATATATATATATATATATATATATATATATATATATATATATATATATCAAGGTTCAAAGTATCGGTATCGGAATCGGTATCGGACTTTTCCTATGAGTATTGGTATCGGCGATATCGGTAGTATCGGCAGTTTCGGATCGGTATCGGTATCGGAATCGGTATCGGGCTTGTCTTTAATAGATTGTTTTGTTCTCATTACTATCAAGTTACCATTATGCTATTTAACTAGTAAATGTTAGTTAGTTAATTTTAGCTATATATATATATATATATATATATATATATATATATATATATATATATATATATATATATATATATATCAAGGTTCAAAGTATCGGTATCGGAATCGGTATCGGACTTTTCCTATGAGTATTGGTATCGGCGATATCGGTAGTATCGGCAGTTTCGGATCGGAGTATCGAATTTTTTGGTATTGGGAAACAAATAATTATCGGTAGTATCGAATTCTTTTACATGCTTTTACAACCTTATTATGCTTTCAACCTAGGTTCACAATATCGGTATCGGAATCGGTATCGGACTATTTCTATATATGATGTTTAATTTTCTTTGCCGAATTGACCGAAACAAAGACCCCCAATGTCGGCATCGGTCAATATTTGGTATCGGTCGGTATCGGATCGGAACATGCCAAACCGTATCGGTATCGGCCGTATCGGATCGGTATCAGCCGATACTTTAAACCTTCCACCATGTTAATCTGATACGGCCGATACATATCGTCGCTACGGCCGATACCTATCGGATATGGCCGATACCGAATCGATAAGGCCGGTACGAATTCTAGCTATACGGCCGATACATATCGGATAGGACGATACCAATTCGCTAAGGCCAATACCAATTTGATACGGCCTATACCAAACCAATAGACCGATACTAATCTGATGCGGTCGATACTAAGTACATTCGGCCTATATACCAGCGGATCTCTACCAGTTACATGATTATACTAATTCTGTTTAGTTTGTCTTATTATACAGATTTTCACATCCAATCTGTGATGGATCGTTATTTCGTTGATCGTACATGGATGTACAAACGACAACACGAGAGCAGAATATGTGTGAGTGACGATTTTCAGGCAGGCGTGGAAGTGTTTCTTAAGTATGCCATGAGCAAAGCGCAGTTTATGGACGGTAACAAAATCAAGTGTCCATGTGGTAATTATCGCAATAGACGTTACGAAGAAGTGGTGAGTGTAAGAGATCATTTGACCCGTAAGGGTTTCGTACGTGATTACGGCCTGTGGTCATCGCAAGGTGAACTATATACGGAAAAACAGGTTGCGAATGCTGCTACTTATGCTTTGATGATAATGCTGCAACGGATTTTGTCGTCGAAGACGACGAATGCTCTGTTGATTATGGAGACGTGCAGAACCTTGCACGAGATATGGTATACGATGCGGCAGGGCCTAATTTTGATCCGGAGGATCCTAATCCCGAGGCGAAGGAGTTCTATGATATGTTTCAGGATGCTGAAACTTCTTTATATTTGTGAGCCACATTCCGTACTGTCAGTGACGATGCGGTTGTTGAACATAAATTTCGATTTGAACTTACCACAAACTTGCTATGATCGGATTATACAACTAATCAAGAGGTATTACCGAAAGAATCAAAAGAGCGTCCAAAAAACTTCTATAAGACGAAGATGATGGTCCGACAACTGGGACTGGAGTACGACAAGATAGATTGTTGTCGCAACGGATGCATATTGTACTACAAGGAGAACAAGGATATAGAAAGTTGCATCTTCCTGTAATGCAGATCGTTACAAGCCAGTCAGTGGAAAAGAAAAGTCAACTAGAAAATGACGTCCTTACAAGTATATGCATTACTTGTCGATCACGAAGCGCTTGCAGAGGATGTATATGTCTCAGAATACAGAACACATGACGTGGCACAACGAAGAACGTACAAAGGACGATGGAGAATTGTCACATCCTTCGGATGGAGAGGCGTGGAAATATTTCGATTTTCGTCATCCAGATTTTGCTGCAGAGCCTAGAAATGAAAGCATGGGGCTATGTTCTGATGGCTTCGCCCCTTTCGGGCAGTCGGGATCTCAATACTCCTGCTGGCCGGTCATTCTGACCCCTTTCAATCTGCCACCATGGATGTGTATGAAGACTCCTTATATGTTCTTGACAGCTATCATACCGGGTCCCAAAAATTCGACGAAGAATATCAATATATATATTTACAGCCATTGGTGGATGAGCTAAAATAGCTGTGGGATATCGGCGTCGCGACCTATGATATTTCCAGGAAACAGAACTTTCAGATGAGAGCTTCACTGATGTGGACAATCAATAATTTTCCCGCATACGGTATGCTGTCGGGATGGAGTACTCACGGCACCATGTCTTGTCCGATATGCATGCAAAATATTAAGGCGTTTTGCCTTAAGCATGGAGAAAAAACTTCTTTCTTTGATTGTCATCGACAATTTCTGTCCGCGAGTCATCCTTGGAGAAAGAACAAGGACGCATTCAGAGCAGGAAAATAAGAATTTTCTCATCCGCCTGCCAGATTTTCGGGATACGATATTTGAGAAGATGTAAAGGACTTGCCCACTGTAATGGAAGATCCATCGAACAATCGTGTCGATGGGTTCGGACAAACCCATAACTGGACCAAATGGAGTATCTTCTGGGACTTGCCTTATTGGAAAGATAATCTTATAAGACATAATCTTGATGTTATGCATATCGAAAAGAATGTGTTTGATAATGTCTTCAATACCGTCATGGATATTAAAGAAAAGACAAAGAACAATCCAAAAGCAAGACAAGACATTGCCGAGATATGCAAGCGTCCTTATCTGAACTTGATACAAAGGGGAGCTGGTGGACAAATAACTAAGCCGATAGCACAATACACATTGAGCAAGGAAGAAAGATTAATAATCTGCAAGTGGGTATCTACTTTAAGATTTCCCGACGGCTATGTGTCGAATTTGTCTAGATGCGTTGATCTCAATGAACGCAAGCTAACGAAAATGAAGAGAAAGAGAAGCCACCAGAAAGTTTACGAAGTGTTCTTTAGCACAAGTAAACAGAAAACTCAGACGTGTTCTTTAACACAGTTCTGATCTGCAGCCTTCGAGAGAGAGAAAGGCGCCGCACCAGCGTTGCTTTTGCACGGGAGTTCGTGTCCGTCCGAGGAGTCAGAAGAGCAGGAGTGTTCCAAGTTCTCCGACGAACTTGCTGGTTCCTGGAAGCTGTTCGTGTAGGACGAATAAAGCTTTGAGCAACGGTGGTCATTCACCCCAGCAGGAGTTCTTCCATCTTTCGTCAGTCACCTTCTTCGTTGCTGCCAGTAACTCTGATTGTATCTTCTTTTTAGAAGTACTACGATCTGATTGCTGTGATTACGAAATCTTTTTAGATTCTCGTAATATCATAACGATATCTTTTTAGATCTTCGTTATACTTGCGCAACCTTCCTAGAAGTGTTGCGTTGGAACATTGTTTTTACAATTGTTTCATATTCTCAGTTTTCCATCGAAAAAATTGTGCCCCGACAATAACATAAATTACACCGACTTTTACAAACTTCTCACAACGATCCAAAAACGAATCACCAACTATTCAAAATGAATGGATAATTACGAGACTACGAGGAACCAATATGGATCTTCTCGAACAAATTCTTCTCTAGATCAACCGTAAACTCCGAATCTCTCCTTTCTCTTCCTTGAAAGTTGATCGCCTTTGAGATTTAACTCATCTAGCTTCCACGCCTTCAGAATTAGCTTAGGGTTAATTGAAAGTCGATCTCCTCACTAATCATGAACAATTGACGGTCGTTGGATATGATCAAGCGTTTGAAAAATGGAACAAAATCTCACAGCCCTGACATTATATTGTAATCACAACTTTCGAGTATAAAAGAGCTTCTGGAAAATTTGGACCAACTCTAATATATTGGCAATATATTGCCAATGTACTGCCAGCATTGAAATTGCCGATCAATACAATCTGACACTGACTTGGTTCGATCCCATTGGTTGCCTTCGACTTCTCGAACTTCTCCAATGCACGGATGACGCTCGTGCATTTCAGGATGTTCTCTACATAGGAAGAAAAACCTAGCCATCAACAACATAAATCCTAGTCGGTTTCTCTGTCTAAAAAAACCTATTTCTCAAGATGATAATCTTATATTTTGAAACGCGAAAAATGCTATACAAGGTTAAAGGTCTGATCTACTCATTTATGCTAGTATTCATGTAAGTTTCCAAAGAACAGTGGTTGTGTTTATGTTCCAGCAAATGAACAGTTTACACATTGGTTCATATATATATATATCTGAAGCCTAGGTTTCGATTTCCAACATTAGAGACCTCCGGCCTAGGCCTATTTGGGATCTAGTAAAGCCCATGACTTGGAAAAGCTATTCCCATTGACTTGGAAAAACTATTCCTAAGTCCCCCTTGGAAATAGATTTGTTTTCCTAGTAATGATGTTTGGCTATTTTGTTTGGACGGTTATACCCTCTCTTTATTTTCAAATTTTCAACTTCTATCCCAAACATGTGAATCATCATGAAATTAATGAGAGGATATTAAAGAAAACTAATGTAATTAATATTTATATCCCTTTGTAAACCAAACATGGAGATGGAAATTTTTAAATTTTTGAACTACCTATTCCCAACCTAACCAAACATGGGTATAGGAATGTTGAATTCATTTCCCATGGGAAAGGAATTTAACATGGGTATAGGAATGTTGAATTCATTTCCCATGGGAAAGGAATTGAAAACCTATTCCTAGGAATACAAAAACTTGATCCAAACGAGCCCTTATTGTGGGACGATCCTAGAGGGTCACCTGTGACTCTGACCTCTTGTGGGTCAGGGTTGCCCCCAAGCAGAAGGGGGTTGTCCAAGTCCGAAGTCCTGTCTAACAGCTTACCTCTGGGTCGGCCCTGACTCGAGGCAGCACAAGAACTACACTAACTAAGATCTTCTGTTGAATGCAGACTGTAGTGTCTTTGCCCGGAAAATTAAAGTAGCTAGCTAGGTTTTTGTTTATAGGTGGAAAGGGACAGTGCTGCACATGGAATTTAAGTGACAGTGGCCTTAGTTAGAGGCGTCTTATAAACTCATTCAATGATGTGTTGCTATCTCTGGGCACGATCAGGTTTACCGATAGCATCTGAATGCATGGGTTGTTTTTTGTTGGATTCTTAAAAGTATCTGACCATATTGTCAGGTGAAAACTAGTCATTCATTCCAACACATATGTGTAGCCGTGTAAGTAACACAACACCCATTTAAGGCTGTAGTTTACAAATGCTACTAGCTAGTATATATGAAATATAATGTACCTATATGTACTCTTAAATCATTCTCTATCTGTATATTCAGTGCTGTATTATATCCTAATTGAATATCACACCTAAGGATTTGTAAAAGATGTTGAATCCCTGAAGAGGAGTGAGCTGTTTGAATTCTTTTTCTTCCATTCAGGTCATATTCTCTTTTTAACATTATATATATATATATATATATATATATATATATATATATATATATATTGGAACCAGGTAAATTATTTTTGGAATCACTCCCACTGGAATTCGAACTCCTGACCACTAGGGCTGCATGCATCTCTCTTAACCACTAGGCTAGAGGTCATTTGCCATTATATATATATATATATATATATATATATATATATATATATATATATATATATATATATATATATTCGTTTAAGTCTACATGTAGTTCTATCGGCTCAAGATATACTAATGACAATACTAATTTATAAACTACTGCTAGAATAATATTGGATAGGAAAATGCTACTTTGACCGCCTGTGGGCTAGCTTGCGTTGGTCCGCGCTTGCGTGGCGGCCAGCCATTCGTCCTCCTGCTAACGTGGGTCCAGCCTGGGCCGGAGGGCTAATGCCGACGCATTGCGTGCTCGTGGGCCAACCCGTGGCGGTCAAAATAGCAGCTCCATATTGGATATATGGCTTAATATGTAGTCAAAGTTATATAATTACGCAAGGTGATATAAATAGGCAAATGTTAAAGGCCACCCCCTCTTTACTAAGGACAACCCTCCTACTAAGGACGACCATGACTTACTATTATTTTACTAAGAGCAACCTAAATTGAACAAATTTACTAAGGGTAGCCCAAAAATCCTCCCCCTTCCCTACCGTTCGTTCCCCCAAAACCCCCATCACCTCTCTCTTTTCTTCGCTCGTTCCCCCCCCCCCCCCCCTTCGTACCCTCACCTCTCTCTCTCTCTCGCTTCTGTCAATCGAGGACTGCATGCAAGCACTGCAGTCCTGTCTTCACTTTGGACTGCAGGCAAGTCCTGCAGTCACTGTAAGTTTTAAAAATTTGGTAAAAAGTTTCTGCCAATCGAGGACTGCAGACAAGCACTGCAGTCATGTCTTCACTTTGGACTGCAGGCAAGTCCTGCAGTCACTGTAGGTTGAAAGTTTTAAAAAAAAATAGAGAAAAGCTTCTGTCAATCGAGGATTGCAGGCAAGCACTGCAGTCCTGTCTTCACTTTGGACTGCAGGCAAGTCCTGCAGTCATTGTTACATTCTAACTTGGTGGCCCTTAGTATTTTCAAAATGACAAATTGTAATTTTTTTAAAATTTCAAGTTGGTGGCCCTTACTAAAAGGGGATGACCTTTAACATTTGCCTATAAATATTGATCTATCTCAATTTAACTTCTGCGACTTAAACTCCCAGTCTCTTTAGAATGCAAACACAATATCCCATACTAAGTTATGCCAAGCGACGGCCTCTTATGCAAAGATATACTATTGTATACCAGTATAGTAGTAGCATTGTGAATATCCTATATGTATACCTAGCATAGTAGCATTGTTGTGATAAAGGAGTCCGAATCATTAGGGTTCAATGTAGAGGGACAATGTACGTAGGTTGAAGCAACTAGGCACATGATAATTTTGATTTGCATTCAAAAGTTGTGATCTAGCTTGTAAGACTTATTATTCTCCTATTGAAGTACTTTCTAACCATCGTACTTTCATTGTATAGTATCGACAACTATATATTGTATAATTAAGCTATGTCGTCCTTTCAATAATTTTTTTCATATTGGTAAGTAATTTGTCTGGTATAGGTATCGAAGTTTAAACTCAAAATAGTATTCTTGATTCAATTTCAAGCACTATTTGCAAATAACAGGACTAATTAATTAAATTCCATCTAGCTCTTAGCGATGACTGAACTGTAAATAAATGTGCAAATAATTAATCCTCGAGACGACGTGCGCACTCTAAGGTCTGCCTGGCAATTGTAATGGTAGCGGTTATGAGGTATTTTTAGAGTACCAGTTATGAATGGTTACGAGGGATCCGATTTTAGATAATTTTTAAGTAGCAACTTTTAAACTAGTCCAATCCATGCTTCGTAATTCACTAACGAGCGGCTCTGAAAGTTTTTTGCATGAATAAAATTAAATAAGGAAGAGTATTAGTAGTTACAATTATATATTTTGTGAGAATATAAATGAAATAAAATAATAAAACCGTTCCAAACCCACTGATTTATGGTGTTTATAAAGTCGTCCAAAATTGTATTACACCGATTTTGGATGATTTTGGAGTCGATCAAAATCAGTGCCTCAAAAAATTTAACAAACAAGAGTTTTCATAAACTGTCGGTTCAAAAACATTCTAGAACCGGTGAAAAGCCGTCATCAAGCAGACCCTAGCTAACATAAACTCCAACCCTTAATTCCTCAAAAGAATTCATCTTTCTAGTACTTGCATATAATTATTAGGTATGAACCTATTTTTTTTCCAAGTACGGAGTCCTGCATCCACATTGATAGATTGTGAAACCTTTCTTTTTCTGGTTCAAATGACAGCACTCCCTCCCTTACTTTCTTGGCAGACACCAGTCACTTGACTTTCCCATTCCCATTCCCATTATAACCATGAGGCTGCAGCTGTAATTCCTCGGCCGAAGGAAAAAGGAAAAGTTGCCATTTTTGCATCAACAACCAAAATTGTCATCCAACTGCATGCAGTGCCACTTTCCTAGTATAAAAATAGTACAAACTCGAGTATGAGAATTGAGCAACATTGCATTTTCTTGTCGAGTTGCAACAAAAAATTAGGACTTTTAACCTATATATATATATATAGTGAATGCTTGTTAACGGTCAAGAGAATCATAATATTAAAATGATACTTTAAGTATATATGGGTCAACTCTAATTAATCATACACTACTACTGAGTATACTACTGTGTAGTGCCAAGGACTCCAAGTGATGCTCAATTTGAAACTAATTAATTAGGTCCATTCTATTCTATAGAGAAACAAACAAACAAACAAACTCTCGATGATGCAAGAATTTGAAAACAATTATACCAGCAATTTTCTTTCTTCGAATTCGCTCGCGCGCTAGAGATTTACAAATGCAGGTCGAGACTGACGCCATCGTAAGGAGGAGACGAGGAGGAGGGGGCATTGTAGTCACCGCCTCCCCCCGATATCGCCAGCGGCGTCGGCCTCGACTCGACGCTTCCTCCGAGCAAATTAGGCGGCAGCGCGACGGAGCGGCTGTCGCGCTGCACCACATCCCCATGGCCCCGGCGGGGACCCTCCACAGCCCCGCCGGCAGCGGGCTCCCGTTGATGGGCTGCGAGGCAGAGCCCAGCCCGCCGTAGAAGCGGGGACCACCGCTGCTCCAGGAAGGGTAGTGGGGAGGGGGGTCGATCCCGAACCGCGCCGAGGGGACCGAGTCGAGGCGGTGGTAGTTGAGGATGCCGTAGACGTGGCCGTCGGCGATCGGGTGGTGGTGCGCGGCGGCCATGGCGGACTGCAGGTGGGCGCGCTTGGCGTGCTGCCGCTCGCGCTTGTGCGCGTTCTGGTGGCCCCCGAGCGCCTGCGAGGTGGGGAAGTTCCTGCAGCAGTAGTGGCACTCGAACTTGCGTCCGCTCTGGTCGCTTCCTCCTCCTCCTCCTCCTCCTCCAGCGCAGCAGCAGGAGCAGTAGTAACTGCAGGTGCGGCACCGTCTTCGTCGGAAAGGATCACGTGCAGGTTGTTCTTGGAAGAAGAAAGGAGGAGGAGGGAGGTTATAATTAGTATGATCGGGAGGGAGGTCGAAGCCGAAGAGGCGGATGTTGTTGTTGCTGTTAGGGGAGGTGGAGGAAGACGACGAGGAGGGCTTCGCGGAGGAGGAGGGACGGATGAAGGGGAGCTGCGAGAAGGAGTCCACGCTCATGAAGTCGTGGGTCTCGACGCGTTCGCTCATCTCTCGCGCTGCTAGCTATAGTAGAGCTAGCTAGCGAGGGACAGTGATCGATCGATCGTCTCTCTCTCTCTCTAGCTAGCTAGCTAGCTATGTATCTAGCTTGCTTGTAAACTTACTATATAGATAGGATAGCAAGCAAGCAGTAGAAGGTGAAGAGGAAAAATAGAAAGTGGAGAGGGACACTGAGGTTTTCTAATTACAGTTTAGTTGGGGCCGGGGTGGCGGGGGCCATGGTGGCCAGTTGCTGCTAGATCGCATGCAGTCTGTGGCTATAGCTTCTCAAACAACAAACAAGTACTGCTTTCTGCTTCTGCTTCTGCTTCTGCTTCTGCTTCTGCTTCACTACCACCACCGTCAACTTCACACACTAGCTGCTTCTCTTTTTCTATGGCTGGCCTTCATGCAGCAGTAAGCATCAGTGAATAGAAGTGCAGGGGTTAATTAAGAGTACTATAAAGGAAGCGAGCGGTCAGTCAGTCTCTTCTGGCTATGATCTACACGATGATAATAAATTAAGTGTAGCAGAAGGGATTGGATGTGGTGGGTTTAGTTTTCTTTCTTTCTTTCTTTTAAGGCTGTTGATGCTGCTGCTTCTGCTCTGCTCTGCTGCTGCGCCTTTCTTTATAACTTATAAGCTGTCTTGCGCAGGGTTTTGTGTGTGTGTTATGTGTTCCTGAGACTGAGATATGTGCATGTACGTACGTGGGACTGCTTACTGCTTCCTTTTCATTTTTTTTTTTTTTTTTACCACTAACCCCTACTTATTACTCTCTGAATTCCCAGTCTATATTACTACAGAGTTATCTAACTCATCTCTCTTTTTGTTGGGGAGTAAATCTTCTTACTTCTTACTTCTTACTTCCTTTTGCACTTTGGCAAGGGAGAGGAGGTATATATATCTAAAGCTATGGGGGATAATAATCAAGGGATCATATGGACAGGGTTTTAATTAGTTGCAGAAACCAGCATACTGATAAGGGCAAATTTATGTGTATGAACCAAGTACAAATGGCAAGTCCTCAGTGACAAGAAAGAGAAAGGGGGTGTTCAGAAATCAGAGTCATGTACCACTACTGTATATACTACTGCATATCTACATGTGTATTACACACAATCATTGTACCATCTATATATTCATAATCATAAGCAAAAGCCAAACCACCACCACACAGACATACCCCAACCCCACACACAAAATATATTTGCACCAAAGTAAGGGATAATTTAGCAAATACCCCATTACAAATATTGAAACTAGCATACCCCCACTATTTTTTATCTAGCAAATACCTCCACTCCTATGTAAAACAGGAAAATTTTTTTAGAAAGTGGGAGTATATCTTAAATTTTTTACTTTTTCATACAAAAATGGGGGTATTTGCTAGATAAAAAAAATAGTGGGGGTATATGCTAGTTTCAACATTTAGAATGGGGGTATTTGCTAAATTATTCCCCAAAGTAATTATCACCCTCGCTCCCCGGTCTAGTAGGTTAGGAATCTCTATATGAGTAAAAATATGAGTCCATTTTTCTTCATCCATCAAAATCATAGTGTTTGTTCATCATCCACTAAGAACATGACACGGGTCAAACTAAATGTGAAAACAACTTTGGTGGGTGAACAAAACCACTCGAAAAGTGATTTTATTTCATTATATATATATATATATTATATATATAATATATATATATATTATAATATATATATATATATATATATCGACAGGCCGACCACGCGGCACGGGTATAAGCGACAGGCCGACCGCAGCCCGTCGTGCGGCGCTGCTGTGGGCGACGAGAAGACGTCCGCCATAAACATCACAGGCTCGATCGTAAGGGCGTCGACGATCGTCGCCAATATACGCGTGCGCATAGAACGGGCGGCTGGACAAAATCGGTAGTCGCAGTCGGCAGAAAATCATGGCCGTCGTACGGGCGGTCACCCTTAGTCGTCGAGGGGGTCTCTTCGGCGTCGTGGACAAAGCGAGGTGTTGAGTAACTGCCGTCGAAAGACGGTGTGCTGCCGAGCGGAGCTTTGGAGCGCACGGAGTGCGTGGGGTGCGTGTGCACGGCGATGATGACAAGGCCAACGTTCTACATCCGCACTCCAAAAGTCACGACAGGCCAAGAATCGTGTGCATGGGACACACGATTATACTGAGCCCGCACGCGTTGGAAAAAAAAGAAATATATATATATATATATATTATATATATTATATATATATATATATATATTATATTATATATATATATACACACGCGGCAATGACCCTTAGTGGTGAGGCATTCGGCCTGAAATGTTATATATATATTATTATATATATATATATATATATATATATATATATATATATGAAATAGATAATTGTAACAAACTCTATGTCCGAAGGCTACACTCCCAGTCCGCACCTGCACCACAATTGTATCGCACCCACATCGCACCCACATCGCACACACACCACACACACACACACACACACACACACACACACACACACACACATATAATAGATATATATATATATATATCTATATAATATATATAATATAATATATATGTATATGGAGGAAGCGGATCAAAAGCCCCTCTTAGAAAATCCCCTAAAAAAAACCCTCACTCTCAGCCGTCCATTAATATTAATATTAATGTTAATGTCAATATTAATGTTAATATTAACATTAAATACTAAAATTAACATTAAACTTAACATTAAAATTAATATTAACATTAATATTTATATTAACATTAACATTAATGTAAAAATAAAAATAAAAATTAATATTAACATTACATTATATATATATATATATATATATATATATATATATATATATATATATATATATATATTATATATATATATATATATATAGGGAGGGATATATCACCAAACTTATTGTTGCATCAATTATTGCACCAAACAATCTCACCACACATTTATTTCAATCATGTGGTTATAAAGCATGCTGACGTGGCAACAACTTTATGGAATGATTTATAACCATATGATAGAAATAAATGTGTGGTTGAGAATGTTTGGTGCAATAATTGATGCAATAAGTTTGGTACATATCCCTCCCCATATATATATTATATAATATATATATATATATATATATATATATATATAATATATATATATATATATTATATATATATTACACACACACTACAAAAAGTTGGCTTTTGGGACAACACTTTTAAGAACTCTAGTTTTAAACGTCCAAAAAATTATTATTGGGACTGCTATATTTTTTTGTACCAAAAAATAAATTTTATTGGTGACAGATTGAAAAATGGATCTTTTATTTAGGACTATTAAATTTTTCATTCCAATAAATTTGAGACCGTCCCAAATAATCTCAGAGGGAATGGCATATTTGGCGGCCTAAACCAAATTTTTTTAGAAACTTTTTTTCCCTTACTCCTAACCGTTGGATCTCCAGAATGAATCCACACCATCATCCACATATATTTTTCACCTGCATTCCCTCTCTTCTTCTCCCTCGCTTATCATTACCATTTTGGGAGAACCATACCGCTGCTTGGAGAACCCCCATTTTCTCCGACCATGCTTGGGAGAATTTGTTCTACTGAGGATGGCGGCAACGACCTCACTATGGTCTCCATGGAAGAGATCCTCCTCGAGAGGACCATGGGTTCCAGGTTCAATTCCTCCTCTTCTCTTTAAAACCCTACTTTTTGGGTTTGGATTTTGTTTGATTATGGCTTGAAAATTAATTGTGAGACTCGTCTCACAGTATCGGTATTTATATACGATACGTATTTTGTAGTGTATTTCGTATTTTCTTGGTTTTCGTAATGCTTTAAAATTTTCCTAACTTATAGATTTTCTTCTTGGCCGGCATACCGCCAGTATACCGGAGTATACCGACGGCCTACCGTCCAGACAGATTTTTCACATTTGAGATATTTTCGATTTAAGATATTTTCATGAATAGTGTTTCCGATATTTTTGTGAATAGTATTTTGGATATTTGATGAATAGTATTTAGATTTTCATGAATAGTGTAGATGCACCCTATTATCCATTGAATATTTGGTTTTGTTTGGATGGTTAGGATTGACTTAGATCTTCACATGGATCACTATCCGACGGCTAAGATTAATTCCTGTCACCCTCATTTTCCGTATTTCGTATTTTATTCGTATCTGGATTTTTGGCATGTATTTTATTTTTTCGACTTGTGAAATTTCGTATTATCGTATTTGGGTTTGTCCTGGCTCGGTTTTAATTGGTTTGGGTTGGTTTGGTTTGGTTCTTTATGGTTGGATCACCATAACCTATGCTACCCCCTCAACCTACCACAACTCCCCCTCTTTATATCCCCACCTACCACTCTCTCTTCATTACCACCACCATTTATTTCTTCTTCTTCTTCTCCTTCCTCTACACAACTCTCCCAACCTAGGCAAGTACATCTTGCACTACATGAGAACCCCTTTTCCTTGTCCATTTGCTAGATTAGGATATGGTGATCAACATTTTCTTGGCTTTTTGTGATTTGGTGTCTCCATTGCTCTAGATAAGTTTTCCTATTTTCGGATTTTGCATGGTTTGACCTATTTTAGTTAGATGTTTATGGGTTTTGATGTTTCCATGTGGAAGAGCTTCAGTTTCACTCAGTTGGAACCTTGGAAATCCGAATTTGGAGTTCGGATGGCTAAGTTGTGATGTTTGAAGCTTTGGGTTCATCATGGTGTCTTGCTGTTTGGAGAAGACAGTGAGCAGTGTGCAGAGCTGTTTAGCTTACGCACCCTGAGCTACGCGTACCTTTAGTGCTGCGTACGCAAGCTTGAGTACGCTTCCTGTTGGAAGCGTGTCTCCTTGAGTGTGCGTGACTTTTCACGTACATTGCTCCCTTGACCCCTTGAGTGTGCGTGACTTTTCACGTATACTGCTCCCTGAGTGTGCGTGACTTTTCACGTACGTGCTCCCTTGAGCGTGCGTGACTTTTACGTACATTGCTCCCTTGAGTGTGCGTGACTTTTCACGTACATTGCTTCCTTGAGCGTGCGTGACTTTTCACGTACATTGCTCCCTTGAGCGTGCGTGACTTTTCACGTACACTACTCCCTCAGCGTGTGTGACTTTTCACCTACGCTGCTCTGTAGCGTGCGTGACTTTTCACCTACGTGCTCTCTGTAGCGTGCGTGACTTCTCACCTACGCTGCTCCCTTGAGCGTGCGTGACTTTTCACGAACGCTGTTCCCCTTGAGCGTGCATGACTTTTCATGTACGCTGCTCCCTTGAGTGTGCCTTGGTACGCAGACTTGAGCGAGCCTTGCGTGCGTGCTTTTGCACGTATGCTGCCCCTTGACCCTTGCTTAACCCGTCGGCTCTTGGAGTTTTGGTTTATTTCTTTAAGCTTGGCTTTTCTATTGTCCTGTATATTGATATTTTATTAGATATTTTACGTCTATTTTATATCCTTACGCCTTTTGTCATGAACTTGATTTTATTTAATATGTTTGGAATGACTATTGTACATGGCATGGTATGACAAGGAACTTGCATAATACGACAGTGACCCGTAGTGGTGCACTCCTGACATGACCAACCTGACATGATAGTGGCCCGTCGTGGCGCACTCCTGACAAGTACCCTGACATGATTTATCTTGATAACTTGATAGTGGCCGTGACGGCGCATCCTGACTTGACATGACCTGATAACTTAGCTTGACCTGTCTTGACACCGTGGGTGAATGTGTTTGTACAAATGAACCTGTCTTGTCTTGCCTCATGTCTAGGACATGAATCCCTGTTTTCCACGGTCAGGGATTCATACTGAATATGGCCAGGATTAATGACTAGATTAATCAATAGTCATGGAGAATTTCCCAGTTACCCGTTGCCCCTTTGGTCCCAGCCCTATATATATATACTAGGGATTTGTTGCTATCCGTCGAGATGAGCGCACTTCCAGCCCGCCGTCGAGTGTGGTACCTTAGGACACATGTATCTTACTACAGTGTGTCTGCTATATCTTGCTATTTTCCTTTTCTTGCTGGGATCACTCAGGTAGTAACAAACAGGTAACCGGACTTGGAATTCTCATTGCATCTTGTTAGTAATTAGGTTTGTGATAACCCTAGTTAGTTAAGTAGTAAGCCGTAGTATTTGCTTGGCCGTGATTGATTGAGGAGTGAAGTATAATCTGTCTAGTCTTGTCTTGATTCCTGCAAGAATTGCTACCTGTCATGATTTTCTTATATCTGGCCGATAAATGGTGGGAGAATGCAAGTTCCGTTCAGACGAAGGGTTACAACCCCGGTCCTTGTTTGGTTTACGGGTTGTAACCTGGTTCTCTGAATAGTCCCATGGTTATCTCATCGTATATCATCCTGTCATACTTTTCCATATGTTCTGTCTTTTATCGATTTTGTACAAGATTGTCTTTTATATTCACCTATCATGCTTTTTTAATTACCATCTTATTATGTAATTATATTATTGTGCTAATTGGCTTTTTTCTTATTTCGTGGCCCCCTTGTGGCACTTGCTCTTTCTGGGGTTGACCCAGCTGGTTTTGTGTGGCCAGATTTCGGAGGAGCTCCCGAGGATCTACCAAGCTTCCAGCCCAATGGTGAACACTAGACGAAACCCGGGCCAAGAGTGGGTTTTCCTTTTTGTCTTGCCTACTTTATTGTAAAATTATTCTTTTGAGGCATTTTAGTCGACGAGCACTTGTTAGCTCGATGCACTTTACTTTCTGTCTGCCTACGGGCTGTAAACATGATTGGCAACTCGAGGTTGATCATGTATGACTTAACTCTTGCAAGTCCTTACATTTTGTACGACTAGCTTCATGATCATCTGGATATGTAATGTTTGGAACGCCTTACAATTGTATATTTGGTGATCTGATATCTTGTTACTATTATTAGTTGGTTGAGATTGAGACAATAGGATAATTTATGACCTTAAGAGACTGATGGCTTGTAGATAAATCCTCATATTTCTAGACAGCCGTGACCGTATAGTGAGATGGATTCTATTTCATTATACGTAGCTGGCTGTGTCCGCCCCCGCTCTCCAGTATTCTGGTTTTGGGGCGTGACAATTCCCCTTCTATATATACCATTCACTTTATCTCCTCTCTCTTTTTATTCTCTTCACTCTCTTCATTTCTTCTTCCCTTCTCTCCCCCTTGGAGCTTGCCAAGAGCTTGGCCTTGAGGCCTTGGGTGTGGTGTCTAATCCCCCTAGGAGGAGGGAGTAGAAGATTAGGCTTGGAGCTTAACCTAGGCAAGTACATCTTGCCAAATCCATGAACCATAATTTTTTGTTGTCATTTTATTTTCCTTGGTAGTAAATGCTTAGAATTGTTCTAAACTCATTTTGTTAAATATGTTTTCCTTATGATTCTCGTATATATGCATGTTTCCAAAATTTATTTAAGCAAGGTTTTGATTTTCTGTTAAAATCCAATATGGACTTAGTAGAAAACTTGGTATCAAGAGTGATACTAGTATTACCATCATGGATCTTGGTCACATATACATATATGAGGCCCTCACATAGTTTGTATATCATGGATTTTGAGTTTGGTGGCAATCGGAACCCGTTTCGGTGTCCCGAGAACCTCTGTTTGGAAGTATTTTGAGGTATTGATCTATCAAATGTTTTGATTTGTGAAAACTAATACTTCCATGTTGTAGAAAATTTAGTTCTATTCAATTTTGACTTTTGAAAATCCGAATTTCGATTTAAAACGAAGTTTTATGGCCGAAACAAGTTTTGGCAAATTCTGAATTTTGTTGCTGTTTAAAAAAACTGATATACCGCCGGTATACCGCAGTATACCGCCGGTATGCCGTTTTTTGTACCATAAACCTTCTGTCTTTAGGCCGTATACCGCCGGTATGCCGGGTATACCGCCGGTATGCCGTTTTATGCTGTTTTAGTCTTTTTGCCCGTTTCTGCCCGTTTTTGTCCGTTTTTGTCCGTTTTTGATATTTTCTTCGATTGTAATGATTTCTTAACATGATAAGATGATCTTGCTCAGTTAGATAATGATTGTACACCCTATATAGACTTGATACTAGCACATGTTCAACCATTTTATGAAATGTACTTAGCCTTGATTATTCTTCTCCACATGCCATGATATGTCTATTGATAGATTCTTTCTTACAAGCTATGATAATTGTTGCCATGCCTTCTTGCCTACTTGATAGTGACCCGTCGTGGTGCACTCTTGAACATGTCTTTTTCTTGCTTACATGATAGTGGCCTGTCATGGCGCACTCTTGATTCCAGTACATGTCTTGCTCCTTGATAGTGGCTCGTCGTAGCGCACTCTTGCCTTGATATTGTCATGTCTTGTTGTGGCTTGTTATGGTGCACAATCTTGCTTGTCTTGTCCAGTCTTGCATGTCTCATGTCTAGGATGGATTCTGCGAAATGCCACACCCAGAATCCAACAAGAAAATGTTAAAGACTAAATAACTAGCTTGATTACTTAGATCATTGAGAATTTCCCGGTAACCTGTTGCCCCTTTGGTCTTGGCATTATATATATATATATATATATATATATATACATGGGATTTGGAGCTATCTGTCATGATGAGCACACTTCCAGCTCACCGTCGAGTGGGGCACCTCCTTAGGACACATGTATCTTACTACAGTGTGTGCTATATCTCCTTAGGACACATGTATCTTACTACAGTGTGTCTGCTATACTTCTTTTCTTTTTGGCTTGGACCATTCAGGTAGTAGCAGGCAGGAGCTGGACTTGGAATTCTCAGACTTGCATTTGTTAGTAATTAGGATTGTGACAACCCTAGTTAGCTAAAGTATCAAGCCGTAATCATTGCTTGGCCATGATTGATGGATGGAGTTCATTCTTGTCTAGTCTAGTCTTGCTCCTGTTTATCTTATTGCAGTACTTAGATTTTCTGTCATTCCTTACATGCTATTCTTCCTACTACATGCTCGGCTTCACCATATGCTCACATGTTCCAGTTCTTACATGCTCTCATGCTCCAGTTATCTTACATGCTCACATGTCCCAGTTATCTTACATGCTCACATGCTCCAGTTACTTAACATGCTCACATGTCTAGTTTATCTTTCATGTTCACATGCTTCCTTTTCTTCACATGTACACAGTTTACATTACGTCACATGTCCTTTACTTTATGCTACATGTTGCTTTACTTATTGTCCTTCTATTCTGGGATAAGTGCATTGGTAGTGCACGAGTCTCGATTAGTACTTACTTACTCTCTCTCTATCCATTGCTATGATTTGCATGCTGGTTTTAGTTCATAGTTTGGCTTCCTTTGTGGTACTTGCTATTGGGGGTCTGACCCCACTGGTTTTGTTTGGCCAGATCTGATAGAGGAGCCCGGAGGATCTTTCGTACCTTCCACTCGTTGGTGATTACCCAGAGCACCAGAGTACCTTAGTGGGTTTTCTATTTCATTCTCCCACTAGTTATGTACATTATTCTTTTGTAGCGTTTAGCCTCCGAGCACGTGTTTAGCTCGTGTTTTGGACTTGACATTTAGCCTACGGGCCAGAACATGATTTGCGTATTCTAGACTATAGCTAGAGCTTATCATGTATGACTATTACTCTTGCTAGTCTTACTCTGTATTACTAGCTTCATGATCATTGATATATGAAAGTTTGGGACGCTTTACTATTTTATATTCCAGTTGATCTTACTTCTTGTACATTGTTATTGCCTGTGATTAAGATACCTAGGATTGCTTGGCCTAGGATCGACTGTTGGCTTGTAGTAGTAACCCCCATCTATACAGCTTATACGTTATTTCGGAGTACTGGAGTACTTTGGTATACGTAGCTGGCCTGGTCCGTCCCTACTTGCCAGTATTCTGGTTCTGGGGCGTGACATAGGTTTTAGTGGTGGCCCATGCAGGTCTGATTTATCAGATATGTGGGGGTTACTGATGTTTAGATATCTCAGTCACAATTCTGCTTTATTGATATCCTTCGTGTTATTCTATATCTCTGATCCTTTACCTGATATTGCCTTGATCGTTGATCCTTCATGTTCTCTCGATTTAATCCTTGTGTCCTTTAACTTTCAAGGGCACGGTTCTTAATCCTTCCGATCATCTTGTTTGGGTTTTACCGATGGCAGTTAGCAATCTTCTGTTAGGCCAGTTATGGAGGATCAGTCTCAGCATTCAGGGGCAGAGTTCAGAGTTGACTCGAGGGCAGGAGGTGTCAGTTCAGCCTGATCAGCAAGCAGGGTCAGTCCGGCCAGAGTCCAGCTTCACCGGCTACCCCGGCAGTCCAGCAGTATATGGCTCATGTATCGGTTCAGCACCAGCAGGTTAGAGTAGCAGTTCTGAGACGTGGGCAGGCAGAGTCTGGTATGTTAGAGCAGGTTTTGGTTGAGGATGGTTATGTTGTAGGTATGTCCTATTCTGCTTTCACTCTTATTTATCTCTTGGGTTACATATTTAGCGAGTTTCTCGTCCTACTCTTTGTCTTCGTAGTCGAGGCATGTGATAACTTCATTGGTATCGACTACGATACGTCCTAGTAGAGTCATGTCTTGGATTAAGTCATTGGTACCGGCTTATTTTGAGAATTGACTTTTATCTAAGTTGTGGAGTCAGCGTAGGCCTGCTCCTACTCAACTGACTCAGGAGACATATTTATTCATATGCCTCCATCCCTTCTCGATTGTGGTTGTGTTATTGCTTACGCATTTACTTATATTACTGTTGTCTTATCTTACCAACATGCCATACTTTGTTTTGATTGACATGATTTTCAGCTCTTTGGTTTGGTTTCATGCTTGACTAGATTTAGGAAATTCCGAGGACGGAATTTATTTTTAAGTTGTGGAGAGTTGTGAGACTCATCTCACAGTATCGGTATTTATTACGGATACGTTTTGTAGTGTATTTCGTATTTTCTTGGTTTTCGTAATGCTTTAAAATTTTTCCTAACTTATAGATTTTCTTCTTGGCCGGCATACCGCCAATATACCGGAGTATACCGACGGCCTACCGTCCAGACAGATTTTTCATTTTGAGATATTTTCGATTTAAGATATTTTCATGAATAGTGTTTTCGATTTTTGTGAATAGTGTTTTAGATATTGATGAATAGTATTTAGATATTTTCATGAATAGTGTAGATGCACCCTATTACCCATTGATATTTGGTTTTGTTTGGATGGTTAGGATTGACTTAGATCTTCACATGGATCACCATCCGACGGCTAAGATTAATTCCCCTTCTATATATACCATTTCGCTTTCTCTCTCCTCTCTCTTTTCATTCTCTTCACTCTCTCTTCATTTCTTCTTCCTTTCTCCCCCTTGGAGCTTGCCAAGAGCTTGGCCTTGAGGCCTTGGGTGTGGTGTCTAACCCCCTAGGAGGAGGAGTAGAAGATTAGGCTTGGAGGCTTAACCTAGACAAGTACATCTTGCCAAATCCATGAACCATAATGTTTTGTTGTCATTTTATTTTTTTGGTAGTAAATGCCTAGAATTGTTCTAAACTCATTTTGTTAAATATGTTTTTCTTATGATTCTCGTATATATGCATGTTTCCAAATTTGTTTAAGCAAGGTTTTGATTTTCTGTTAAAATCCAATATGGACTTAGTAGAAAACTTGGTATCAAGAGTGATACTAGTATTACCATCATGGATCTTGGTCACATATACATATATGAGGCCCTCACATAGTTTGTATATCATGGATTTTGAGTTTGGTGGCAATCGGAACCCGTTTCGGTGTCCCGAGAACCTTGTTTGGGAGTATTTTAAGGTATTGATCTATCAAATGTTTTGATTTGTGAAAACTAATACTTCCATGTTGTAGAAAATTCAATTCTATTCAATTTTGACTTTTGAAAATCCGAATTTCGATTTAAAACGAAGTTTTTATGGCCGAAACAAGTTTTGGCAAAATTCTGAATTTTGTTGCTGTTTAAAAAAACTGGTATACCGCCGGTATACCGCAGTATACCGCCGGTATGCCATTTTTTGCACCAGAAACCTTCTGTCTTTAGGCCGGTATACCGCCGGTATGCCGTTTTATGCTGTTTTAGTCTGTTTTTGCCGTTTCTGCCCGTTTTTGTCCGTTTTGTCCGTTTTGATATTTTTCGATTGTAATTTTCTTAACATGATAAGATGATCTTGCTCAGTTAGATAATGATTGTACACCCTATATAGACTTGATACTAGCACATGTTCAACCATTTTATGAAATGTACTTAGCCTTGATTATTCTTCTCCACATGCCATGATATGTCTATTGATAGATTCTTTCTTACAAGCTATGATAATTGTTGCCATGCCTCTTGCCTACTTGATAGTGACCCGTCGTGGTGCACTCTTGAACATGTTTTTTCTTGCTTACATGATAGTGGCCTGTCATGGCGCACTCTTGATTCCAGTACATGTCTTGCTCCTTGATAGTGGCTCGTCGTAGCACACTCTTGCCTTGATATTGTCATGTCTTGTTGTGGCTTATTATGGTGCACAATCTGCTTGTCTTGTCCAGTCTTGCATGTCTCATATCTAGGATGGATTCTGCGGAATGCCACACCCAGAATCCAACAAAAAAATGTTAAGGACTAAACAACTAGCTTGATTACTTAGATCATTGAGAATTTCCTGGTAACCTGTTGCCCCTTTGGTCTTGGCATTATATATATATATATATTGGGATTTGGAGCTATCTGTCATGATGAGCACACTTCCAACTCACCGTCGAGTGGGACACCTCCTTAGGACACATGTATCTTACTACAGTGTGCCTGTATATCTCCTTAGGACACATGTATCTTACTACAGTGTGTCTGCTATACTTCTTTTCTTTTTGGCTTGGACCATTCAGGTAGTAGCAGGCAGGAGCTGGACTTGGAATTCTCAGACTTGCATTTGTTAGTAATTAGGATTGTGACAACCCTAGTTAGCTAAAGTATCAAGCCGTAATCATTGCTTGGCCGTGATTGATGGATGGAGTTCATTCTTGTCTCGTTTAGTCTGCTCCTGTTTATCTTATTGCAGTACTTAGATTTTCTGTCATTCCTTACATGCTATTCTTTCTACTACATGCTCGACTTCACCATATACTCACATGTTCCAGTTCTTACATGCTCACATGCTCCAGTTATCTTACATGCTCACATGTCCCAGTTATCTTACATGCTCACATGCTCCAGTTACTTAACTGCTCACATGTCTAGTTTATCTTTCATGTTCACATGCTTCCTTTCTTCACATGTACACAGTTTACATTACGTCACATGTCCTTTACTTTATGCTACATGTTGCTTTACTTATTGTCCTTCTATTCTCGGGATAAGTGCATTGGTAGTGCACGAGTCTCGATTAGTACTTACTTATCTCTTTCTCTATCCATTGCTATGATTTGCATGCTGGTTTTAGTTCATAGTTTGGCTTCCTTTGTGGTACTTGCTATTGGGGGTCTGACCCACTGATTTTGTTTGGCCAGATCTGATAGAGGAGCCCGGAGGATCTTCCGTACCTTCCACTCGTTGGTGATTACCCAGAGCACCAGAGTACCTTAGTGGGTTTTCTATTTCATTCTCCCACTAGTTATGTACATTATTTTTTGTGGCGTTTAGCCTCTGAGCACGTGTTTTGGACTTGACATTTAGCCTACGGGCCAGAACATGATTTGCGTATTCTAGACTATAGCTAGAGCTTATCATGTATGACTATTACTCTTGCTAGTCTTTACTCTGTATTACTAGCTTCATGATCATTGATATATGATAGTTTGGGACGCTTTACTATTTTATATTCCAGTTGATCTTACTTCTTGTACATTGTTTATTGCCTGTGATTGAGATACCTAGGATTGCTTGGCCTAGGATCGACTGTTGGCTTGTAGTAGTAACCCCCATCTATACAGCTTATACGTTATTTCGGAGTACTAGAGTACTTTGGTATACATAGCTGGCCTGGTCCGTCCCTACTTGCCAGTATTCTGGTTCTGGGACGTGACATTAATGGTGGGTAGGAATAGGAAGCGCAACGGTTTGTCTATACACGGACATGGACATGGACCCTCTTTCATAAATTATTGTAGGTATTTATTCTTTTATATGCAATGGTTTCATAAATTATGCTTCCTTATAAAAAAGGACTTGGGCATGAACCCTCTTTCCAATTCTTATGTTGGTTGTTGTTGTCTATACACGGACCTTTAGATCTATCGCTTCCTGACTCATCTTGGTTTAAGAGCCTCTGTTATGGAAGTATAATAGAAGTATATGTAGATGATACTTCAATCTTTTTGAACAAGATATTAGCTATCTTGTGAAGATTTCGCTATGGTTATGGGTTTGGAGATCAATCTTTGCAAAGGGTTCTTATTCTATTGAATCCATTAGGAGAAAATATCTCTTCTTCTTTTGCTTAGGTAGGTAGTGTTGCCTTTCGAGTCAGTGAGGCTTCCTGTAACATACCAAATCTTAAGGCCTGGGAATTCTATTCTAAAAGAAAACAAACCTAATCAAAATGATTAATTCTCTAGCATAACTAGTGAATTTAATTTGTAGAAATAATACTAAATCATATGAAACATGCCTGGAATTGTCATAGATGTATGCTAGAGTATTAATATTTTAAGGTGCTCATTGTTAGTTAAAGGAGTGCCTAAAAGTGTCATAGATGTATGGTAGAAGTATCTGAAATCAAAATTCAAGAAAATTCCTATGCTTTCATAGTTACGGGATCACATGTTTTCCTGCTTATCTTATCGGATTTTCTAATGTTACAACAATTTTCCAAAGAGCGAGTATACCTGAAAGTGTTGTTGTAGTCCATTTTGAATCAAAAGTGTGCATGAAAAACTTGTAGAATGTCCTAAAAAACTAGAATCAAAATGTATAATGTCAAGGAAGTTTCTAGGTTACATATAGTTATTGAATGAAATGTCTTCCACACTTGTGTCTCCTCACAGATATTACTAATCTTACATGTTGTTGTAGTTGCAGGTGCCCATTATTGTATTTATATAAACTAATGGCCTTTAATGGTATTATCTTATTTCTGTACTTTTGTCATTATATAACAAAATGGAAGTGCTAAGTGCTCTGATACTACTTTTAAAAGGGTTTGTAAATAGCACTATTTAATCTTAATGTAAAACATTCATCTCTTATTTCATTATTTCTGCTGGTATCATATTTTATTAACATGTTTAGTGGTGGTTGATCAAAACTATTACATAGAGAGATTCTTCACATGGTGTTACAAGTTAGAGGTCTGTATTTGTTTGGTTCATGAACATTTCTACCCAAGTACGGAATAGCACTTATACAAATCTTGTCACTTTGGTGAAGATATATATGTGGCATCAGGGTTAAGTTTGCTTTATTGGAATTTGGTGGATAAGGACATAAACGTGTGATACCTAGATTCTTATGTATATGG
>JANAVB010025848.1:0-166896 GCA_029216955.1 Iris pallida
ACAATATACACTACTAGAACTCACAAAACTTGGCAACACGAAGGTGTCTATGCGTGTGACATGCTCAGGTACTCACGGGGCCGAACCCGTGACCGTATCGTGTCTACGAGCGCGTATCGGAAAACCGAACTCGCGTGTTGTGCACGTGCATTTTGCCCGATTGGACGTCGTACGCAACGCGAGAGGCCTCGTGCTCGTGCACATAGCTAGGTAGGGTCCCGGGGTAGGTCTAGGACATGCTGACATGACACCACGTTACATCTATGTGACACAGGGACAAGCGAACCCCTGTGCGGCCTGTGCGTGCGTACCCGTGGACGCGTGTCGGGCCTCGTGGCTCGTGATTCGAGCCACGCTGCGACTCGGGATCGAGTTCCTGGGTAGTCCTGGTACAGGGCTACCTGCTCATGCTCTTACAACGGGTCCTCGACGCGTCGTGTTCGCGTACGAAGGCTGTGTCAGCGGCACTTTTTAGCCGCATGCACAGTACGGGCTGAACAGTGCATACAAGATTTCTTCGCACATGCTTCACGAAACGACGTGAAATTTTACAAGCATGTGGGCAGAGGTTGCCCCCACGTGCTTATAAAATTTCACACAAAACGGAGCCCTGTGCGTCGAGGTATGACGCTCGGACAGTAGGGCATGTACGGGGCCGTGCACGGGCCTCGTGCACGCGTGTCCGTGTCCGATTCGGACACTAAAATTGTGTCGATTTCAGATCCGTCTTCATGAAAGTTGTTACAAAATAAAAGTTGTTACAAATAATAGCAAGGAATTCGTGAAAACAAAATAAAAAAATAACACTCTTCAGTTCTAAGTGGCATTTCGTCGAACACGTGTTCCATAGGACCGACACGTGTCCGATACGGCTATCAAACGAAATCACAAACTACCAAACTTCAAGTACATGTCTGGGGTACCTATATGGATGCATCTACAAAGAAAAAACATAATTTAACAGGTGTTTAAGGAGATTTACCTATTGAGTGTCAAAACTCAATGAAATAAGCCTCCAAAATACTTCGATGCCGCTTTCCTCCAATCAAACGCCTCCGATCCCTCGCTAGCAAGTCTCCAATAGGTTTCTCTTCTCCCAACGGTCACAACGCACTTCGTTTGAAAGGATTTGGTTGTGAAATGAGAGAATGGGGCCTTTGGAAAGAAGGAAAAAACTAGGGTTTTGGATTTGTGAAGGAGATTAGGTTTCTACACAATGTGAAGGAGGGGAAGGCTGCTGTTGTTTGGCCGACCAAGCATGGAGGTATTAGGGTTAAGGTTTAGTCATGGGCCAAGCACTCTTACGTTGCTAGAGGACCATTGACAAAAGGCTTTAAAGGCTTAATGAAAAATAGCTAAAAATAAATTAAATAATTCTTAAAAATAGATAATAATTCTAAATTAAATCTAAAAAGCCAATAATAAATCTATTTAGATTATTAGGCTTCTAGTTAAGGTTGACTAAGGTTATACCATCTTGGTCCTACCATAACACCAATCCAAGCTACACAACAATTAATTTAATTAATATTTGAAATAAATTCAAAATAATGCATAATGACTAAAATATTTCTAATTAGAAAAATGAGTGTGACAGCCAACATGCCCAAGAACTGACCTGGGGGTAGCAAGATAGCAGTACCCATTATGGGTGTGTTCCAAAGCACACGCTCCAAATCAGGATCCTTGTCCAAAGGAGATGATGCATCAGTCACAACATTAGCTGGGGGTAGCCAACCCTCCTATTCAGGATAATCCCTCATTTCAACCTAATGAAGGATTGTATGACATAGACGCTTCCGTAGGTGCAAGCAGCTAAAAAGCTGGGAGTAGCAATTACAATGAGTCTGAGGATGATTGCAACCTACCGGTTTATCCTCAAGACGACGGGACTCAGCCGTCTGAACCAGAGAGCGAAAGATCTATCGTCCCTTTTACCTATCCATATAGATGTCCGTGTTCATGGCCGAAGGCGATAACGTGGACAACAGCGAAGGATCCAGTCAGCAGAAGCGTATAGAGGCCCTAGAGATGGGCCTAAATACGTTGAACGATACAATAAAGACCTTGGCTTTGGTCATCTTGGAGATCAAGGAGAAATTTACACCTACTGGCTCCACTCCTACAAACCAAGTACCGGGGACTAACGGCGGGTCCAATACGCCTCACATGCTGAGCCAAGCCGCCCTCGTCATCTACTCCATCGACAATAGGACCTACGATGTCGAATGAAGTACAACAGGCCCTCAAAGAGTTGTACACTCGCCATGATGCCAGAGAAAAGCCAGAATCACTCTAAAAGATGGGAATTCGACAACCATATCCTGCCAAATGGGATAACATGATCTATCCTTCCAAATATCCACAGATGCTCACGCCATTCGATACGAAGGAGTCTCTTCGTTGATACTTGAGGTACTTTGCCTCAGTAATCGAGCATCTACCAAAAGACGATGCTCTACTTACCAACATATTCGTAGGAGCTCTGCAGGTGGTGGCCTACGAATGGTTTTATAGCCTCCCAAACAACTGTATTTTGTCGTTCGAAGACTTGAAGCACCACAATCGATTCTACGAAGGGGAAATGGACATGACAATGTCGACTCTCATGGACATCATCCAGAAGGAGAAGGAACCTGTACGCACGTACATTGAGCGCTTCCGCCAGGCAGCCCTGAGGTTACCTCCTGGGATACCCGAGCCCATGCTTATGGACTCATGCCACAAAAATATGCTTCCTACAATCAAATTGTGGCACAGTGCTCTATGCATAGAGTAGACGCCTTTCATTATAAAGGCAGATGTGGCGGAAAGAAAAGCCCGAGATGCGCAGCTATTGGGATTGAGTTATCCATCACTTGAAGACAAAGGAAGGCGCTCGTCTAGCAATAAACCATTCCCAAGGACGGTAAAGGAGAGAAAACTATGACCATCAACATCTCCAATGGTTCAATAACAATAAACTCGAAGCCGGTCGAAGCGCAGAGGCCGAAAGAGACCTACTCTTTCAACGACGAAGACACACTAGAACTCTTCGATATATTGACCAGGGGTGGCAAGCTTTAACTCCTGCTTCCAAAGCATCCCGATGAAGTGGGAAAGGTGGACAACCCAAAGTATTGCCATTATCTCCAGTATGTCCACCATTTGATACGTAATTGCTACATGTTAAAAAGACAAATCCAACACCTCTTTGACGCCAAAGTCATCTCACTTGACTATGAGGAAAAGACTGTTACTACCAACATGGTCAATCTCCAGTTCAAAAGTTTTTTAAAGATAGAGGCTCGAGACGGCGTCATCCCCATCCCGAGAGCAACGATAGAAGTAGTTAATCTTCCACCGGCCCGTGACAACGCTCAAGGCCTCATCCCATTTACAACGCCATGAGACAAAGTTATATGGGCCCACCCTGATCTTGCCCCAGACATGATGATGCCTGCAACACACACTATTAAGGGAAAGAAAGTTAAATCATGTCGTATGGTCTCTACATCGACTGATGATACTCTGGTTACCACTCGTTTGGCTCACCAGCGAGAAGATAACCACGCTCCAGAGGAAAAAAACATCTCTATCGGTTGCGGCCTCTGCCCCCTGAGGCGTCAGAAGCTAGCCCATCTCAAGCCCTTGCTGCAGATAAACAGAGGCAGAAGGAGGTTCGATTTGACAAACCTCTGAGAAAAGACTCGACTGTAGGGCCGATCAAGCCCTACAACTTTGACATATTGGCACGCTTGCCAATACTCTGGTTCGACTGTCACTCTCGAGCTCCTCCGTCTCTCCAAAGAGACTCGAGACGCCCTCAGCGAAGATTTATAGAATGCTGACTCCTTCCTCACTCAGGTGCAACCGCCCAAGGAGGATCCTGCCACTTGCCCACATTGCCACAGTGTGGTCGAGGTGATTTCTAACATCATCTTCACTCAGCAGGACATGTTGCTGAAGAACAACTGGCATAATAGGCCCCTGTACTACACAGGGTATGTTAGTGCCATTAAGGTCGATCGCATCTACATCGACCATGGCTCTTCTCTTAACATCATCCATCAGAGTTTACTCCAAGCTTTGGGGATCCCGATGCATCGGCTGACTACGTCAAACACTACAATCAGCGGCCTAAAGGCTAGAAAGAGTGAGCCCCTGGACAAGATTTGCCTGAAATACCAAATAGGCGATCTCCAGACAGATGTGACTTTTTACGTCATTGATGCTGATATAAACTACAACATGCTATTGGATCGACCATGGATTCATTAATACATGATTGTGTCCTCTACTCTCCATCAATGCATGAAGTATGTGGCCAGCGATGGGACTATCAAGACCGAGTTCGCTGACATCGATCCATTTTGAGGACTCAAAGTGTACTGTACAGATGCTAAGATGTACAAGTCAGTCCCATGGGATGATGATGCCAATAATGCCGATGATGAGGCAGATTCTGTACCAGAAAGTGTGGCTATAGCAGAAGAACTATTGTGGGTTCAATTGAAGGGTAAACCTCCCAAGATGTTAGCTCCTCTCATCATCAAGCTACGAGGAAGGGCTCCAGCTCGGTCGCCCTTGACGATATCAGCTGCTAGCCAGGAGCCTATGTAAAAAAAGCTCTCCCGAAATGCTCCAAAGCCAACTATGAGGTCGCAGGAACCTCCGACTATAGCCCCCTTGGTAGTCAAGTTGAAGGGGAAACCTCCTCCACCTTCTTCCATGACAGCCCTAGTTCTCACAGATGAAGAGTTAGGAGACTACATATGTGCCGATACCGAGACGCTCTCCTTAGATGATGTAATCCCTCGGGATAAGATTTCGTATTTCATTAATAGAAAGTTGTCTTTGAATTACTCGTGTGCACAACGGAACACTAAGTATTTTTTAGACAATGCTCTATATATTACAAACGCAAGTGACAACTGCTAATCTCACAAGCCAAGTTGTCTCTCCTGAGGTGCCTACTTTTTGGTTGTAGCATGAAAGAAAAAGGAAGAACCCATCATCTTTGGTCGATTAGAGCATCCTCAGCGGCTAGCTCCGGCAGAACCAAAACCCGATAATGGCAAGATGCAACTCTATCGTTACACTACTCAAGCCAAATACCTTATCCAAAAAATGGGTTTCAACTTGAACAACAACAGAGGACTGAACTATGGCAAAGGCTGACGCCTTCCTTTACGACTTCGTGCTCTGAAGGAAAAGTTCCAAAATTACTATTAACATACTTGTCGGGGGTTAGGTTACGTTATACCCACAACAACTTCGGAGAGCTCAGAGTCGGAGATCTGATGCATTCACATTCCTTCGACTCCTCAACCTGGGACTCTGATACCAATATTGGCCAAGCCTTCAAAAGGATACTATCCGTCAATATGGTCTCTGCAGATCCCCTAGTCGAGGATGAAGGCCAAATACTCAAATTCTTCAAGGATGAATCCTGGGCTCAATGCCTGGGATTCCAATAGGAATAGTGCTTCGAACAGTGCGAACCTTCCACTGAAGATGAGGTCATCCAAGTCGAGCTGGGAGATGAGGCTTCCTCTAATCCTATCTTCATCAGCAAAAGCTTGACTAGAGAACAAATAATCTCTGATACAGCTTATCCGAGAGTACATCGATGTCTTTGCTTGGAGATATGAAGACATATCGGGTTTAGACTCGCAAGTCACCATGTACCGTCTCAACATCTTACCCGATGCTAAGCCTGTCAAACAACAACATCGTTATTTCTGCCCCAACATCATGGATGCTGTCGAGAAATAAGTCGATAGACTCATAAAGAGTGGCTTCATTCATGAGGAGCAACATCTGGATTAGGTGGCTAACATTGTCCCAGTCACCAAAAGAACGGAAAGATTCGGGTCTACATAGATTTTAGGGATCTCAACTCGGCCTGTCCAAAAGACGAGTTCCCTATCTCGACCGCCGATATGATGATTGACAACCCTTGTGGCTTCGAACGTATGTCCTTCATGGATGGTTTCTCGGGCTACAACTAGATCAAGATGTTCCCTGAAGACAAAAAACATACTTTATTTTGGACTCCAAAAGTGATATACTGTTACACGGTAATGCCTTTCGGGTTAAAGAATGCGGAAGCAAGATACCAGCGGGCTAGGAGCATCATATTCAGCAAATACCTCCGAAAACTGGTAGGATGTTATGTTGATGATATTTCCGTTAAAAATAAGAAGAAATATAGCCATTTGGACGACTTGAGGACGGTGTTCGACTTGATGTAGATACATCAACTAAAGATGAACCCAACCAAGTCTTTCTTGGGAGTCTCCAATGGCAAGTTCTTGGGATTCATCGTCACAGCCAAGGGTATTCATATTAACCCTAAGAAGACTAAGTCGATCTTGGACATGGCTTCTCCGAAGAATCTTCTTGAGCTTCGAGGCCTACAAGGACGCTTGGCATATATCAGAAGATTCATAGCAAATCTCTCTGGTCGATGTCAACCCTTCAGCAAACTCATGAAGAAAGAAGTTTCGTATGTCTAGACCGAAGAAAGACAACACGCATTCGACAACATCAAAAAGTACTTTACTAGTCCTCCAGTACTGGTGGCACCAATCATGCGGAGGCCCTTTCTGCTATATATTTGGGCTATGTACCATTCTTTCAGTGCTTTGCTAGCCCAGAGAAGCAACGAAGGCCACGGACATGCAATCTATTATCTCAGCTGGACCATGATTTGGCTAAGCATCGGTATAATCCTATGGAGAAGGAGTGCCTTGCTCTGCTCTTCGCCATCTAGAAGACGTTCCATTATTTGGCCGAACAGACAATCCACGTCGTCTCCCGAGTCAACCCCTAAGAGTCCTAATGACTAAGCCAGGGGCTTTAAACTTGCGATTAGCCACATGGACGATACTCTTTACTCCTTATGACATGGTATTTGTCCCATAAAAGGCAGTTAAGGGCCAAGCGTTGGACGACTTCTTGGCGACATACCCTGTGCCAGAGACATCAAAGCTCTACGACGACATTCTCGATGAAGTTCTAGAGTCCAATGCCATCTCAGATAACTCTGTTTGGCACATGTTCTTTGACGGCTCTTCAAGAACAGGATTGAAGGGCGAGATCATCGCAGGGGCCAGAGTCATTCTCATCACTCCCGACGGCTTAGTCATCCACCGTGCATATTCTCTCATGGAGTCATGCACTAATAATGTTGATGAGTATAAGGACAATACGAGGCCTATGGTGACTCAAAACTGCACATAATTACACTAAATAATTGGGGGTTAACTATATCAAGGCCTATGGCAACTCAAACTGATTACCAAACAGGTTTAAGGACAATATAAGGTCCGACATGAAAGTCTGGTTCCTTACCACCAGACAGCAATCAATATCATTTCAACTTCACAAGGTTCTTTATAGAACATGTACCTCGATTGTAAAACTTGGAGGCCGACGCACTCGCTGGCCTTGCCACTTCTCTGGAAGCTCCTGCTAGAACCTAATATATCGCCACGGTGATGGGTCAAGGGCTGGTTTGCCCAAGAACAATCTACATACGTGTCTAACTTACTCAGTACAAATAGACACCAATGTTGACGTTCGAGACTGGCAATTTTTGTTTATAGACTATGCAGTCTACGAAATCCTACCCGAAGACCCGAAGGAAGCTACTTCTGTCAAGATACACTCTCTCTCCGGTTCTTCTACGACACAGCTACCAAAATACTGTATCGTCATTCATATGACGAGATTCTCCTATGATGTTTATCCAAGACAGAAGCACAAAAAGCACTCCGGAAAGCACACGATGGCACCTGTAGGGCTCATCAGACTGGTCCTAAGTTGCAGGACCAACTGTGTCGCTGTTCAACATGGCAAAAGGTTGAACGAACTTTTTGTATGTTGAATTAAAAAAGAGTATAATTGATTCTTATGAAAGGAATTCTAAGTACAAAAGTTTTTGGAAAAGTGTGATGGTAGAGATTGAGCACTGCAATAGTTCCTTTACTCCATTGACGATCCGATGATGATATGAGACTTGCTCTGACTTTCTGGTGCCTTCGATGGAACTCTAGGGTTGCAGATCAGGAGGATGCCGAAGTTGAAGATTTTGATAATTCTGTGGATCTTTTTCTCCTTGTCGATCATATTGTTGGGGGAAAACCTCTCATATTTATAGGGAAGATGGGCACATATGCGATATGTATTAGGGTTTTGAGATATGAAAGAATCTGTCGTCCTTATACGATACGAGCTTCTGTGGCGCTGACACATGGCAGATGTTGAGATTTCCCTCAAACGAGATCTCTGGTGGTTATCAAAATAACTGAAGGAGGTGACACATGGCATGTGCCAATTTGCTTGTTCGGATGTAGCTGAGCAAATCTTGGGATTTTACCTCAGATTTGGATTCTCTGTAATCTTTGTCCGAGATTTAAATCAATATGAAAAAGATATTCGCATTTATCAAGTTGATCAATCATAATCCTATCTTTGAGGAAGGCGGTTTAAGCAAACCGATTGGGTGGGACCATGCCGTCTGTGCTTCAGGCAAGGCTGGCTTCACTTCTGGGGCGACGAGTAGACTGTGCTTCTGGAGACGATGGAGCCTCTGTTCTATAGGGCAACAAGTGGACTATGGTTCGAAGACAACGGGGCCTATGTGCTTTTAGGGGCAACGAGTAGGCTGTATTTAAAGTAAAGTCACTGTGCTTTAGGGGGACGAGTAGGCTGTGCCTTCAGATAGACCATTTTATTGTATTTTAGATTAGCAGTCAGGCTTGCACTGGAGGCAAACGGTATCTTCCAAGTCTTTGCTGAGAAAAAGGGGCCGTTGAACAGGCCGGGTACTTGTATTAAAGCATCTGTCTGTGCTTCTGAGAAGAAGTTCATCTGTCTGTGCCTTAGAAGCAAAGGAACACAGTAGGGTGCCTGCACCTTCGGTTGGAGACTGCTTGGCTTTTAAGTCTTCTTTTCAGGAGAAGTAAATGACTACCATTAAGTGTAGACTCCTTCTTAATTACCACCGTTAATTGGGAAATTCCAACGAACATTTAAACAGTTTGGAGACTCATTTGAATGTGCCTATTAATTGAGACCCATTATTTCGAGTCTTAGGCTCATGCCATTAATAAGGAAATTTTGAACGTCGGCCAAGTGGCCTATAGTTTGGACTACTCCCGGTCCTATAAAAGGGAAAGTGTTCCTCTGAAGAGTCACTATCTTCTTCCTGGCACCCTTCACCACCAGGTTTGATCCAGACTTAGCTTCAGACGGCCGCTGGCCTTGCATAAGTCGACTGTTGGTTGGGGCTTCTCTCGTTCGAAGGAGCCATGTTCTTAAAGAAGAACACTTTGTAGAAGGAGTCGTCACCTGCTCTTGAGGAGTATCTAAGTATTCTCCCAAAGGAGTTTGACTCTGGATGACGTCTTGGAGGTCTTGGAGGTCATGACGACCGAGTATGGTCCGGTTGTCAGCCTGAAGTGCTATAGGTTGTACTCTGCTCTGCTCGTTCTAGGCTTTGTGACCTATTGTCCCTTCAGGGTGCTTGGGCCAATAGCTGCTTCAGGAAGTTGCTTGCTTTGGCCGAACAATTGACGCATGTTTGGAGGGTTGCGCGTATAGACTCCTCTAGGGTCTGTTAAACCTGTAATCGATCCTTTGTAGAAGAAATAGGATTAATCCTTTACGTATAGCCTTGATGAATCTGTACTAGATCTTTGTAGGCATAAAAATAACAGAACTTCTTTCCGTATCTTCTGTTGTCTTTTTAATACTCGGTTTGTGCCTTCGTATCATCTGCATTGTGGTGGAGGAATGTTATCAGCTGAGATTTTTTATGCTTATACATGACCCCCTTCAAAGTGTTCCGATGAGTCAAGCTCAGAATACTTTGAACAGAAGTTTGAACATGTGGCATGAGCGTACGTGCTTGGTGATATTTCAAATTCTTGTCTCTGTGTATGTAACTACGAAGAGTCTGTAATAGGTTTTTTTAGCCACATGTTTCTGTATAAAAACTCTTCTATTCCCTCACTTTTTTTGTCAACATAAGGAGGGGTCATTGTAGAAGACACGCCGAACCAGAGGTAATATAAATATGGTAGGGCTAATCTTCGGTGGGATGTAGAACAATAATTCAGAGGTATTATGAATGTGAACTATTTTCTAGATAGCCATGACAATCCTTGGATCAATATAGAGAGAACAACTACTCAGAGGTAATATGGTCATGGTATTCGCATCGTCTGGGTGTAGAGGAGCAATCCAGAAGTAATATGGACGTGAAGTGCTTCATCTACTGGAGAAAAGATATAGAAGAAAGGAATCCCTTACCAGAACCCATAGGAACTCTTAGGGGATGCGAGAGCCTATGCCGATTTCATCTTCAGGTACTTCTTTAGGAACTTGCCGTTGACGGGCATCATTAGCAAGTCACTATTGGGTTTAGCTAGTCGATAAGCACCGTTGGAGTATACAGTTTCTATGACGAACGGTCCTTCCCACTTGGGCTCGAACTTCCTAGCCTTCTTGTGAGTCATCACCATCGACCTTTACACTGCTAAGACAAGGTCGCCCACTTGGTTTGATCTCTTCCGAACTCATTTGTTGAAGGCCCCAGAAATACGAGCTTGGTAAAGCTCGATTCTTTGCTGTGGTAGCAAGCGTTTTTCATCCAACGCTTCCAACTCTTGAAACTGTCTGTGCTGGTTCTCTTCGTCAGTCAGCTGATTAGTGATATCTATCCTTAAGGACGGGATTTGAATCCCCAAGGAGAGCACCGTTTCACTTTCGTAGACCAGGATGAACAGTGTGTTGCCCGTTGGTGTCCGTACGGTCGTACGGTTTGCCATAGGCATTTTCCCAACTTTTCGTTCCAGTAGCGTTTATTAGAGGACTACGACTTTCTTGAGCAGTTTGATGATAGTTTTGTTGAATGCTTCGGCCACCATTAGCCACTGGGTTATAGGACGTTGATGCCACATTCTATATTCGGTTCTTGTCACAGAGCCGATTGAAGGCATGGCTCACGAACTGGGGGCCATTGTCATGGACAATTCTTCTGGGGACCCCGAACCGGTAGATGACGTGGTGCTTGAGGAAGTTGATCACGTTCGAGGCTTTTACTTCTGCTAATGACACTTCTTCCGCCCACTTGGAGAAGTTGTCTATGATAGCAAGGATAAACTGATGTCCTTTAGAGGTAGGCGGGTTGATTGGCCCAACGATATCTATTCCCTATGCTTCAAATGGCCAGGAGGCCACAATAGGGTATAGATGCTCCGAAGGTCAGTGAATGAAGTCTACATGTAACTAACATGCCCGACACTTTTTTGCATATTCTACGGCGTCCTGCCATCATAGTACACCAGTAATAGCCCATGCAGCATAGTAGTCTTATAACTTGGGCCCGGGTTGATAAGCTCCACAGGTCCCATCATGTACCTCTCGGAGCGCTTCCTGTACCTCAGTCTGGGATAGGCACCGGAGGAGGAGTCCGTCGTAAGAACAACGGTACAACATTTTGGTAGCTGTGTCATAGAAGAATCGGAGGGAACATCTTCTAACGGAAGCCGTCTCCTTCGGGTCTTCGGGTAGAATCCCGTAGACCGCGTAGTCGATGAACGGGAAATGCCAATCCTGTACATCTACATTAGCCTCCGCTTGTACTGAGTAACTTTGGAATGTGTGTAGAGCATTCTTCGACATACGAGTTCTTGCCCTATCACCGTAACGGTGTATTGGGATCTTCCAGGAGCTACGAGAGATGCGGCAATACCGACGAGGGCGTCGGCCTCCAAATTTTGTGAACATGGCACATGTTCTATAAAGAAACCTATGAACTATGGAGATGATGTCGATGGCCACCTGATGGTAGGGGATTAGGTCCTCATGACGGACCTCATATTGCCCTCGAACTTGGCTAATGATCAGCTTTGAGTCCCCATAGGCTTCGATGTAGTCAACCCCCAACTGTTTAGCAAGTTGTAGCCCGATAATGAGGGCGTTGTACTTAGCAACATTGTTGGTACATGACTCCATGAGGGAGTAGGTATGATTGATGATCAGGCCGGCGGGGGTAATGAGGGCAACCCCTACTCCCGCTACAATTATACCGTTGGGTCCTGTCCTTGAAGCACCATCAAAAAACAGTTGCCATACGGGGTTGTCTGAGACAACATTAGATTTTAAGACTTCATCGAGGATGTCGTGGTAGAGCTTTGACGTCTCTGGTACAGGATGTGCTTCTAGTAAATTGGCCAACGCTTGTCCTATAACTACCTTCTGAGGGACGAACACCATGTCACGAACACCATGTCATAAGAAGTTAAGAGTATGGCCCAGGTGGCTAACCTCTAGTTCAAAGCCCCTGGCTTGGTCATGAGGACCCTGAGTGGGTTGATTCGGTAGATGATGTAGATTGTCTGTCCGATCAAATAGTGACGTATTTTCTGAATGGTGAAGAATAGAACAAGACACTCCTTCACGACAGGATTGTACCGGAGCTGGGCTCCAATCATGGTTCTGCTGAGGTAACATATGGCCTGCTCGTGTCCTTCATCGCTCTTCTGGGCTAGTAGTGCCCCGAGAGAGTGATCCATGGCTCGAACGTAGAGTAGAAAGGGTCTTCCTATTACTGGGGCGACCAGAACAGGAGGACTGGTGAGGTACTTCTTGATATTGTTGAATGCTTGCTGGCACACTTTGGTCCATACAAAGGAGACCCCCTTCTTTATCTATTAAGTGAAGGGCTGGCATTGACCAGAGAGGTTTGCTAAAAATCTTCTGATCTATGCCAGACGTCCTTGCAGGCCTCGAAGTTCCTTAAGATTTTTCAGGGAAGCCTTGTTCAGGATAACCTTCGTCTTCTCCGAGTTAATATGGATTACCTTCGCCGTGACGATGAAGCCTAAGAACTTGCCGCTAGAGACGCCTAGGAAGGACTTGGCCAAATTCATCTTTAGTTGGTGCGCTCGCATTATGTCGAACACTGTTCATAAGTCATCCAAGTGGTTGGACTTGACTTTGCTCTTGACGACAATGTCATCGACGTAATACTCTACCGTTTTTCGAAGATGTTTGTGAAATAAGGTACTCATAGCCTGCTGGTAGGTTGCGCCCGTGTTCTTCAATCCGAAGGGCATAACTATATAATAGTATATCCCTTTCGGAGTCTGGAACGAAGTATGCTTTTCGTCCTCAAAAAACATCTTGATTTGGTTGTAGCCTGAGAAGCCATCTATGAAGGACATAAGCTCAAAGCCACAAGGGTTGTCGATCATCACATCTGTGATTGGGAAAGGAAATTCATCTTTTGGACAGGCCAAGTTGAGATCCCGGAAGTCTATGCAGACTCTAATCTTTCTGTTCTTCTTGGTAACCGGTACGATATTAGCCACCTAGTCCGGGTTCTGTTCTTCACAGATGAAGCCAGCTCTCAAGGATTTTATCGACTTCTTCTTTGATGGCATCCATAATATTGGGACGGAAGTCACGCTGCTAGTGTTTGACAGGTTTGACGTCAGGAAGAATGTTGAGCCGGTGCTTGGTAAATTGTGGGTCCAAGCCCGGCATATCTTTATAGCTCCAGGCAAAGACGTCTATATACTCCCGGACCAGCTATACCAGAGAATCTTTGTCGTCTTCTATCAGGCTTTTGCTAACAAAGATGGGTTTATAGGAAGTTTCATCCCCTAAGTCGATCTGGACGATTTCGTCCTCGGTAGGAGGCTCTCATTGTTCGAAACGCCATTTCTACTGAGAGCCAAGGTGTTGAGCCTAGGGTTCTTCTTTGAAGAAATCGAGTGCCTGATCTTCTTCCTCTGCGGAATCGCCTGTGGAAACCATATTGACGGATAGTACCCTCTGGAGGTCCCGGCCTATACTGGTATCAGAATTCCAGGTTGAAGAGTCGAAAGAATGCGAGTGTAGTGGAGCCTCCGGTTCTGAACTCTCTGAAGTGGTCGTAGGAGTAATATACCCCAACCCCCAACGAGTACGTTGGTAGTAGTTCTGAGGCTTCCCCTTCGGAGTACAAACTTGTAAGGAAAGCCACCGACCTTTGCCATAGTTCAGCCCTTTATTGTTGTTTAGGTCGTATCCCATCTTCGGGATGAGATATTTGGCTTGAGTAGCATAGCGGTAGAGCTGTATCTTGCCATCGTCGGGTTTTGGTTCTCTTGGCGATGGCCGTCGCGGATGTTCCAGTCGACCGAAGACGATAGGTTGCTCCTCCGGGTTCCTTGGCGGGACTAGGAAGTAGGAGCCTTTGAAGGAGACAACTCGGTTTACAAGATTGGCGATTGTCACTTGCGTTTGTAGAGTACATAGAGCGTTGTCTAAAAAGTACTTAGTGTTCTAATGCGCACATGAGTAATTCGAAGACAACTTCCTATTAATAAAATATAAAATTTTATCCCGAGGGATTACATTATCTAAAGACTGTGCCTCAGTATTGGCAAAGATGTCATCTTGTAATTCCTTACGGGCAAGAGTTGCTGCAGAAGGAGGTGGAGGAGATTTTTGCTTCATCTTGATCATTGCGGAAGGCACAGCCAGAGTATCATACAGCTTTGAAGTGGGTATCGGGGCCTTTCGGGAGTGCTTTATTTGCAGGGGCTTCTGGCTTGATGTCGTCGGAGGCGGCCATGCTGGAGCCTTGCCCCAGGGTTTGATGACCAGGGAGAACTGGAATCTTAGGTGGCTTTCCTTTCAGTCGAAACCTTATGGGTTCTTCCGTGACGGCTGCAGCTTCTGCTTCGTCATTCGTATCGTTGGACTCCTCGTCCCAGGGGAGTGGTTTGTACAGATCGACATCCGTACAGTATGCTACGAGACCTCAAAACGGGTCGATGTCAGCAAACTCTGTCTTGACAGTCACGTCACTGGCCACGTACTTTATACACTGGTGAAGGGTGGAGGGGACGATCATGTACTCATGGACCCGTGGCTGTTAAAGCAACATGTTTTAGTGTATGTCCACATCGATAACGTAACAGATAACCTCAGTATGAAGATCACCTATTTGGTACTTCAATCGGATTTTGCCCAGAGGCTCATTCTTCCCTGTGTTGAAGCCGCTGATAGTGGTGTTCAATGTCGTGAGACGGTACATCGGGATCCCTAGAGCATAGAGCAGACTTCGAGGGATGATGCTAAACGATGAGCCCGGGTCGATGTGAATACGATCGACCTTAATGGCACCCACGTATCCTGTGTAGTATAGGGGTTGGTTGTGCCGGTTGTTCTTTAGCAGCATATCGTGCTGCGTGAAGGTGATGTTAGGAACCACCACGACCATGCTATAGAAATATGGACATGCCGTAGGGTCTTTCTTGGGCTACTTCACCTGTACGAGGTAAGCCTCTGCATTCTGCAATGCCTCGCTGAGGACGTCCCGAGTTGCTTTGGAGAGCCGGAGAAGCTCGAAGAGTGATAATCGAGCCGGCGTGTTGGCCAGCTGCGCCAGTATATCGAAGTTGTATGGCTTGATCTGACCAACTGCCGAGTCCTTTCGTAGAGGCTTATCGAAGCCGACCTTTTTCTTTTTCTGCTGATCTACGGCAGGAGGTTGAGAAGGTCCGGCTTGTGCTGTATCGGGAGTATAATATGTCGCCGGTGGGGGCATCTCTTCTTCGGGAGCCTGGTTTTTCTTTCGCCGGAGAGCTGAACGAGTGGTCACCCTGGTGTCTTCTGTCGAGGAGGAGACCGTGCGATATGTCCTAACCTTCCTCCCTTTAGTTGGGTGCGCTGCTGGCGTAGTCATATCAGGAGTGAGATCTGGATGAACCCACATCACTTTACCTTGCGGTGTTGTGAAGGAGATGAGGCCCTGGGCATTGTCCCTGGCGGGCGGAAGGTTGATGACTTCCATCATTGCCTTTGGGATAGGGACGATGCTGTCTTGAGTCTCGGCTATCGGGAAGCTCCTGAACTGTATCGTGACTATGTTAGCGTCATAGTCTTTTTTTTGTAATCGAGGGAGATGACTTTGGCGTCGATAAGATATTGAATATGTTTTTTCAAAACGTAGCAGTCGCATGTTGAGTGATGGATATACTAGTGGTAATGGCAGTACTTAAGATTATCCATCTTTTCCACGTCGTCAGGACGCTAGGAAGGTAGAAGCTGCAGCCTGCCGCCCTTATTAAGCATCTCGAATAATTCGAGCATGTCTTCGTCATTGAAGGAGTAGGTTTCCTTCGATTTCTGCGCTTCGGCTGGCTTGGAGCTCACGACCGCTGGACCCTTTGTAATATTGACAGTCATAGCTTGCTTTCCTTTACGTCTCTTACCCGCTTCCCTTTATCTTCAATAGAAGGGAAGTTCAGACCTAGGAATTATGTGTCCTGTGTCTTTTTCTGAGCTACGCCTGCTTCAGTAATGAAGGGCGTCCACTCGGTACAGGGAACACTGTGCCACAGTTTGATAGTAGGGAGCATATTCTTGCGGCTTGAATCTATGGGCATGGGCTCAGGCATGCCTGGAGTAGCCTTAGGGTAGCCTGGTGGAAGCGTTCAATGTACGCTCGTACAGGCTCTTTTTCTTTCTAAACGATGTCTATAAGAGTAGACATCGTCATGCCCATCCCTCTTTCGTAGAACTATTCCAGGAACATGTTCTTCAGGTCTTCAAACGATTTAATACAGTTGTCGGGCAAACTGCAGAACCATTCATAGGCCACCCCCTGTAGAGCTCCAACGAAGATGCTGGTGAGAAGGGCGTCATCCTTTGGCAGCTGTCCTATTACTGTGGTGAAGTACCTTAAGTATCATCTGGGCGAGTCCTTAGTATCATAAGGGGTGATAGTCTGTGGTTTATATTTGGAAGGATAAACCACATTGTCCTACTTAGCAGGATAAGGCTGTCGGATGCCCATCTTTCGGAGTGTGGCTCTCTTTTCTTTGGCATCATGGCGAGCGTATAACTCCTCGAGTGCTTGCTGTATTTTATTGGATACCGTCGGATTGATGGTCAATAGAGTGGCTGACGACTGCACGACTTGGTTTATGACGGGCAGGATAATAGACCCATCATGAACCATCAGAGCCGTAGGTGTGGAGGCAGTGGGAACCAATCTATCTTTGATCTCCAGAACGACAGAGGCTAAAGTTTGTATGGATATGTTCAACACGTTAAGACTTCCTTCGAGAGCCTCAATGTGTTTCTGTTGATCAGCACTTCCGCTTGATTCTTCTTTGTCATCAGTCGCCCTGTTCACAGATGCTATATGCGTGTAAGTAGAAGGGGTGGTATATCTTTCACTTTCTGGTTCAGAGTGCTGGTGCTTATCGTCTTATAGGAAGACTGGAAAGTTACGATCGTCCTCTGACTCAATATTGTTCCTACTCCCGGTCTTCTGGCTGCTTGTGCCCGCAGAAGTATCGGTGTCATATGTCTTTTCGTCATGCTAAAACGAAGGGTTGTTATATAACGTAGCAGGCTGGCTACCCCTAGCAGGTACAGCGGTCGATGAACCGTCTTCTTGCGATGATGATCCATTCATGTAGCGCGTGTGTTGGAACACGCCTTCCTTGGGCACATGCATCTTACTACCCCAGGCCGATTTTTGGACTTTCCAACCGAGGAAAGGGGTTTCTTAGATAGCTTTTTCTGGGACGGAGAGTCCCGAGCAATATTGCATGAAGCAACGCGGAGCTCTTCTTCTTTTTTTTCACAAGTTTTCGGTCGTAGTCTTTGAAAGATGGACCTCCTCTCTGGCGGTAATGGATCTGCTTGCCAACAGCAGCAGTTGATGGTAATCTGAGTACAGTTGGGTCTTGATTTAGACACCAAATGCGTCTCAGATTCTTCTCTCGTCCTATGCTCGTAGGGAGCAGATGAAGCCTTCATGCCTCTACTTATTTCGTGTATACATGAGCGTTGTGCGCAGTCGAAGAGATATGGAGAAAGCATTCTTCCTTCGAGTTCCTGTGGGTGAGGTTCGAGTATGCTTCGATTAGAGAGTCGCAGATGACGTACCCCCGGCCTTGAGTAGTGCCAGTAGGTGCTTAAGGGATGACGGGGTTCTGCCGGACGAGGCTTCAGAGAGTCTGGGATGGTCTTGTATAGTATTCCATCGGCTGTACGCGTTACTGTCAACGCGGGCCTCTGGTCCTCCATCGGCGTAGCACTTTGATCGCGTGGGGCGAGTACTGCCTTGGATCTCCTCTTACCATGATTAGATGATGCATAGTATTCAGAATCCAATATAGCCATACCTGATGGACTGGTTATTCTGTCGAAGACAGAAGTTCTCACTGGTGCAGCATCCTCCACGAGCGGGCGAGCCGTCATCAGCTCCTTTCGACGTTGCGCCTTTGTCATGCTTGCCATAGGATAGCCGTGATCTTTTTTATGTTTCCCGAGCATGGGATCTAAGAGAGATAGCCTGGCATCAGCGGTCGATGGGATCTTCGGGGCTTCATCGACGAGGGGGTTTTGAGATGCTGTCCCCTCCGACATACTGCTCGTTGTAGCCGCCTTAGGCACCCAGGTCGTTGAGTCTTCTTCGATTTTACGAACTGCTTCGAAGGGCTCGACTTCTCTTCAGAGAGGAGATCTTCAAAAGCTTGCTGGTCGAAGCATACGACCAACATCTTCTAAGAGGATCCCAGCAAGTTATCATCGAATTACGACACCACCTTCTCGTTAGAGGAGAAGGTAGTCCCCAGCAGAGTTGCCATCTTGTTCGGCATGACAAAAGGTTGAACGAACTTTTTGTATATTGTACGTAAAAAATAGTATAATCAATTCTTATGCGAAGAAATCTAAGTACAAAAGTTTCTGGAAAAGTGTGACGGTGGAGATCGAGTACTGCAGCGGCTCCTTTTCTCTGTTGATGATCCGATGATGACATGAGACTTGCATTAACTTTCTGGTGCCTTCGATGGAACTAGGGTTGCCGATCAGGCGGACGCCGAAGTTAAAGATTTTGATAATTCTGTGGATCTTCTTCTCATTTTCGATCATTTTGTTGGAGGAAAACCTTTCCTATTTATAGGGGAGAGGGGCACATATTCGATGGGCATTAGGGTTTCGAGATATGAAGGAATCTGTCGTTCTTGTATGCTATAAGATTCTGTAGCGCTGACACATGGCGAATGTTGAGATTCCCCTCAAACGAGATCTCTGGTGGTTATCAAAATAACAGAATGAGGTGACACGTGGCGTGTGCCGATTTGCTTGCTTGGATGTAGCCGAGCAAATTTTCGAATTTTATCTCAGATTTGGATTCTATGTAATCTTCGTCTGAGATTTAAATCTATCTGATAAGAAATTCGTATTTATCAACTTGATCAATCCCAATCCTATCTTTGAGAGAGGCGGTTTAAGCAAACCGATTGGGTGGGACCATGCCGTCTGTGCTTTAGGCAAGGCTGACTGCGCTTCTGGGGTGACGAGTAGACTGTGCTTCTGGAGACGACGGAGCCTTTGTGCTTTAGGGCGATAAGTGGACTATATTTCGAAGATAACGGAGCCTCTTTGCTTTTAGGGGCAACAAGTAGGCTTTGTTTCAGATAAAGTCACTATGCTTTAGGGCGACAAGTAGGCTGCGCCTTCAGATAGACCATTCTACTATGCTTTAGATTAGCAGTCAGGCTTGTGTTGGAGGCAAACGGTGTCTCCCAAGTCTTTGCTGAGAAAAAGGGGCCGTTGAACGTGCCGGGTACTTGGATTGAAGCAGCTATCTATGCTTCTGAGAGGGAGATGTATTGTCTGTGCCTTGGAAGCAAAGGAACAAGTGGGGTGCCTGCGCCTTCGGTAGGAGACAACTTGTATTTTAAGTCTTCTTTTCAGGAGAAGTAAATGACTAGCCTTGAATGCAGACTCCTTCTTAATTGCCACCGTTAATTAGGAAATTCCAAAGAGCATTTGAACAGTTTGGAGACTCACTTGATTGTGCCTATTAATTGAGACCTATTATGCCGAGTCCTAGGCTCATCCCTTTAATGAGAGAATTTTGACCATCGGCCAAGTGGCCTATAGTTTTGACCACTCCCGGTCCTATAAAAGGGGAAGTGTTCCTCCAAAGTGTCACTATCTTCTTCCTGGCACCCTTCACCACCATGTTTGATCTAAACTTAGCTTCAGACGGCTGCTAGCCTTGCATATGTCGGATGTTGGTTGGGGCTTCTCTCGTTCGAAGGGGCCATGTTCTTGTAGAAGAACTTTTTGCAGAAGGAGTCGTCTCCGCTCTTGGGGAGTATCCAAGTATCCTCTCTAAGGAGTTTGACTCTGGGCGACGTCTTGGCGGTCTTGGAGGTCCCGACGACCGAGTTTGGTCCGGCTGTCAGCCTGAAGCGCTACAGGTTGTACTGTGCTCTGCTCGTTCTAGGCTTTGTGACCTACTGTGCCTTCAGGGAGCTCGGGCCAATAGCTGCTTCAGGAAGTTGCTTGCTTTGGCCGAGCAATTGACGCGCGTTTGGAGGGTTACGTGTACAAGAAAGTCAGAATGCACCTTGATGGAGATCAATCTTCTAGTATGCTTACCAAAAAGAAAGACGCTTGCACTTTGATGAAGACTAAGTCTATTATAGACTCCTCTAGGGTCTGCTAAGCCTGTGATCGATCCTTTATAGAAGAAGTAGGATTAGTCCTTTACGTATAGCCTTGATGAATCTATACTAGATCTTTGTAGGCATAATAATAACAGAACTTCTTTCCGTATCTTCTGTTGTCTTTTTAATACTCGGTCTGTGCCTTCGTATCATCTGCACTGTGGTGGAGGAATGTTATCAGCTGAGATTTTTCATGCTTCTACAGTCGCATGGGCTACTACTGGTCCACTATGATAGCAGATGTTGTTGATTATGCAAAGATGTGTCGGGTATGTCAGTTGCATGCTGACTTTATCCACCAACCTTCTGAGTTTCTTCATCCCACGGCGGTCGCTTGGCCGTTTGAAGCATGGGGAATAGACATCATTGGGCCGATTAGCACTCCGTCCTCCAAAGGATACCGGTTCATCCTCGCCATCACCAACTACTTTTCTAAGTGGGTGAAAGCAGTACCTCTAACTGAGGTGAAAACCACGAACATGATTAACTTTGTTAAGCATCATGTCATATACCACTTCTGAGTTCCCAGGAGGATTATCCACGACAATGGCCCTCAGTTCGTGAGCCACGCATTCGATCGGTTCTGTGATAAGAATCGGATACAGAATGTAGCATCGACGGCTTACAATCCTACAACAAATGGACTAGCTGAAGCATTCAACAAGACTATTGTCAAGTTGTTCAAGAAAGTCGTATCTTCTAATAAGCGCGACTGGAATGAGAAGTTGGGCAAATGTCTCTGGGCTTACCGCACGACTGTCCTGACACCCACGGACAACACACCATTTTCCTTTGTTTATAAGAGCGAGGCGGTGCTCCCTCTGGAGATCTAGATCCCGTCTTTATGGGTAGCCATCACTAACTAGCTGACTGACAAAGACAATCAATGCCGACGGCTACAAGAGTTAGAGGCGTTGGACGAAAAGTGTCTGCTAGCTCAGCAACGGATCGAGCTTTATCAAGCTCGAATTTCTGGGCCTTCAACAAAAGGTCCGAAAAAGAACATTCCTTGTGGGTGACCGATGGTGATAACTCATAAGATGACTGAAAAGTTCGAGCCCAAGTGGGAAGGACCGTTCGTCATAGAAATGGTCTACTCCAACGGGGCCTACCGACTGGCCAAATCCAACGCGACTTACTAATGGTGCCAATCAATGGTAAGTTCCTGAAGAAATACTATGTTTGAGGTCCAAAGTGGCATATATTTTTGCATACCCTGCGGATGTTCATGAATTCAATTAACGAATTCACCTCTTTCATATTCCCCTAGTAGAGAAAATATTTCATGTCCATATAACCTCTGAATTGTTTTTCTACACCCTAACAAAGTTCGTGCCTACCATGTCCATATTACCTCTGAGTAGTCATTCCTTCCATGATAACCTTGTGGTGTCATAGCTATCTAGAAAATATTTCACGTCCATACTACACCTCTGAATTGTTATTCTACACCCTAACGAAGTTCACGTCTACCGCATCCATATTACCTCTGAGTAGTCATTTCTTCCATGATAACCTTGTGTTGTCATAACTATCTAGAAAATAATTCACGTCCATACTACTCTGAATTGTTATTCTACACCCCGTTGAAGATTGTGCCTACCATGTCCATATTACCTCTGGGTAGACATCTCTTCCATGATAATACCCCGTGATTGTCGTAATTATCTATAGAACCTTCCACGTCCATACTACCTCTGAGTCGTTCTATACATCCGTAGAGTCTATCGTTGCGATGTCCATATTACCTCTGAGTAAGGAAAATTCTACCACAAAAAATCCCGTATTTACCATGTCTATATAAACTCTGAGTAAAATACACTATCCCTGGCGGAGTTATCTCCATCCCCTCACATCGTACTACCTCTGAGGAAATTCTCACTCTTGTACAAGAAAGTTCACAGCAAAAAGACAAGCAGAGAAACAAAGCCGAAATTTTCATTCATAAAATGGAAATGTTTTTTTCTTTCTTTTGCTACAAAATAGTCTCTCGAAAAGCGAGAGACAAAAAGGCAAAAGAATGTCAGCATTGAGAAGACCGATGCAAGTGTTCTTCTAGTCGGATCCTCAGAAGAGCAACTTGGGGCCCAACCAGTACTTTGGCTCGACGCACTGCCTCCTAACGTCGAGCGGCTTCGTATTCGAGTCGGGACAGGTTTTTGCGCGTAAGGGCCAGCTCTGCCTGACGGACGCCAATATTGTCCCTCTCCCGTGCCAGGGTCTCGGAGCATTGACGAAGGACCTCCTGCTCGTCCTTCGACTTCTCCATCTCACTCTCGGCGAGAGCCAAAGTCTCTTCTAACTTCCGAATCTACTCCCAGAAGGCCTCGCACTGTTCCTTTGAGGCTCTGCGACGACATACCTGAACCTCTTCGACGTCGGTTACTGCTTCAATTTTGGCCTCAACCTCGGCAAGTCAGTCAGTCAGGGCCTAACATTTATGTTCGTGCTAGGAAACTTCAGAGGCCATTTTCTTTAGCTGTTCAGCAGCCAGGGTCGAAAGACCATGCTTGAAATTTTGAATCTCTATGGCGGTGGCTTCAAATTTTGCCAGCAGAGCCTCTATTGCGTCCGCCTTCGCCTCACACTCTGGATAGTCGTATAGTGCCTCCAATTGGGCCCCTACTATAGACCAGGTCTGTCTAAGCGATTGGTTGTCCCACAAGATGCCCTCTATGCCGCGCATCAAATCATGACGAATTGTGCCCAGAATGAGGTTGGTATAGTACGTATTGTCAGCCAAACTCATCGAGATCACCGAAGATGCCGTAATAGAAGGCCCTGGGGCAGCAGTGGCAACCAACATGCGTCTAGGTATTGCAGCCGGAGTAGGTAGAGCCATGACTGGAGCGGAGGCCGTCGACGGTGCAGAGACGGTGTAAGCCAACACTTTCTGACGTATAACCGGCTCTTTAGCAGGCTCCCTTGCTGGTTCTTCAACCATCTCCACGATCGAAGCTGTGTGAACTGGAGCTTAAGAAATCTCAGTGACCGTCTCCTCAACGGTCGGTGTGACCAACCCTTCAGTAGTTTTTTTGACCGGTGCTTCAGCGGCCGGTTCATCCGCGGTCTTCTCGACCAAGTCCATAGGAGGTGGCTCGAGGGAAACCTCTTTAGACAGTTCTAGAGTGGCTACATTGAAGGGTACTTTAACTAGTTCCTTAGTGGCCTTCTCGACCAATTCTTTTCCAGTTTCCTTAGTCGAGATCCTAAGGGTTTTGTCGACAGGCTCATCAGCAGCACCATCGACCGCCATTCTAGTGACCACCTCGGCTGAAACCTCAGTAATCGGCTCCTTAGCGGTTGTATCAGCTCGGCCAACTAGCTCGTCAGCAATATCCGCTATTGAATCTCTGGTATTCTCTTCAACCACCGCCTGGGGTCGAGGTCTGATGTACGCCAGGGCTAATTCTTCCAACACTGTTTTTCTGTTGCCTTCGTAAAGAGGAGGCTCCCTAGGGAAAATAGCGACAGTACCTTCAGCACCCTCGGCCGAACAACCCGTCTCAAATCGAGCTTCTCGAGCTACGCCTTCGTGAAATGCGAGGCCAACCCCGGGTATCACAATAGAAGGCACTTCTTGATGCGAAGCTGTAATACCCACTTTTCTAAATGGGGGTAATTTTGAACTTTTGTAATTTTAGTCTTTTAATAATGAGATTTAAATCATGTTATGATTTTTGGTAATTTTTAATTCTTTTAAAACTATTTTAATTGGTGATTTGTGATTTTGGTGTTTTGCTAGTGAAACCCTAGATACTACTTGACCTAGAGACTAACCATGACCATCGGAACCTAACCATGTGATTAGGGTGATTTATTTCAATATTTTTACCCAAGGGTATTTTGGTCATTTTGACTTTTGTGAATTAATTATTGCATTGGTGTTGTGATTTTGACTTTTGCTAGTTGTGACTTTAGAGACTAGCCTAGAGTTTGACTTTGAATTTGGTGACTTAGTTAGCATGGTGTGGGACCCTAATCTAACTTAAGTTGGTCTTAGTTGACTTGAGTGTGGCTAGGTTTCATGAGAGGATTGGGAGAGTTTTGCATTTGGACTTATGGCTAAGGGGTTGAGCTAGCTAGCTAATGATCTTGACCCAAAGTCCATGCATATGAAACCCTAACCCTAATTCTCTATATGGCCAGCCACAACAGCCCAAGAGTGACCTAATCAGCTTATAGAATATCTCTACATGACCACTTGCCTCTTTTAGAATACCTCATTTTAGAAACCATAATTTCTTCCCGAAATTGTCAAATCTTACCATTCCTCCGCCAAATTGATCCCAATCTTTTGCATTTGGATCTAAATCTAGAGTAGAGATTGTAGGAGGCAAGCTTGCAAGGAGGAGAGCTCATTTGGACATTACTTGAGGAAGGGGACTTCTCAATTTGGGGCTTTTTTTATTGTGATTGGCTCTCTATAGGTAATCCCTTCAAATCACCTCTAAATCCTGATTTCTTTCCATAGATGCATCCATCTAGGTGTTCCCTAGCTATAGGTGAAGTTTGGTAGAAATTAGAATTAGTTTGGTGTCCATATCGGACACGTATCATTCACTAGGTCTAGGTGTTTGATGAAATGCCCAAGAGGGATTTTTCTGGCTGTTTTTGAATTCTTTTTGAACTAATTTGTAGAGCTTCATGTGCTCTTTGATTTTATACACGATTGAGCTGGATATCGTGTCGTGTCCATGTCCAAATTGGATACGAACATGTTCGCAGCACACAGTACACTGTGCCCTGCTGCTCGAGGGGGTTTTCTCCTCATACAGGCTACGTGGGCAGCTGCCACTTGGCATGGAGGTGGGGGCCATGACTGACAAGTCAGCCCCCAAGCCTCGTGTCTTGAGGATTCGTGTTGGACATAAAATCCAGTGTGCCCAGTTTTGCACAAACACGCGCGCATACGAGATCCGCTTCTGATACGGGTCTCGTGTCCGTACAGGATACGTCGTGTACACTTCGTGTTGTATCAAAAGTGTAGCCCTACATGTGGGCTACATGTGGACATAACCACGTGGCTCCATGTGAGCCGTGTCGTATCTACGAGCTTGTGTACCAGCCGCACGAGACAGTGCAGTCTGTACGTGTCTGGGTGTGTTTTCGTGTGCGCAGATACGTCGTGTCCTATTATCTAGACACGATACGACCTGTGTAACACCTACACATATGCACGACACGTTACCAACCATTAATTTGATGTATTATGTGATTTTCGAATATCAATTTAGGGTTTTCCTATGTTTTCGATACCAGGTTCATGTTTTTTCTATTTTCTGAGATTAAATGTTAATTAACTGATTTAAATGATAATTTGTGATGTTTAGCATATGTACATGCCTGAGAATTAAGTACAAATCTGGGTATCATTAGATATGTACTTGGGTCTGTAATTTCGACTTTCAATTCGCATAAACACAGAACTCACACACCCCTTACCCTCATTTCCTGTGACACTTACACACACACACAGCCACACCTGAACCCCCTACCCCCTGCTATACACATATACCACACACTAACACTCACACACCCCCTGCCTTATGTATTTACCCACACACATGCCACTGCCACTTGACACTTGACACCAATTTACATGCCTTGTCACTTTTCATTTTGCCATGAACACATTGAACCCCCCTACTGCTATGATACACACACACACAGCTATGCCACTCATCACCCCCTCTCTATCTCTGTAATATATAGTATATATATATTTTTTCATCACCCCCACTCATCACCCCCACTTGACACCAACAGTATATATATATATTTTCATCACCCCCACTCATCACCCCCACTCATCACTCCCCGTTTTATTCCATAAAGAAGAAAAGCTGAAGCTTTACAAGTATACCAGAAGGCGCAAAATGCCGAAGCCTATACACGTGTACTATCAAAAGGAGGGGAGGAGGGCAACCGAAACGACTAGACCCTGGATAGGAGGGAGTTCCAGAAAGCCATCTGGCCGTGATTGCAGTGGGCTCGCCGCTTGCAGCACTGCCTGATGGTCTCCCTAATAAGTTGATCGGCGGAGTACTGATGGCCTTTATTTCTCGCCTTGTTACGGTTCTTCTAAAGCACCCACGTCGCAGCACCTGCGACGATCTGATGGCCATGGGACCCGGTGCACTATGCCGTGATTAGGTCTTCGCAGCACCCGCCCCCTAGATCCATCCTGCAGCATTGGGAGAGAGTACTCCAAACCTTGGCCGGGAGATCTTCCTTACAAAAGATGTGGTCCACCGTCACCAAGTTGTGCTCTGTGCAGCATGTGCATGCAGACGCTAAGCTGAAGTCGATAGTGCTGAGGGTGTCATTAGTGGGAAGGATCTTGCGTAGGGCTCTCCAAATGATGAAGGACAACTTCTTGGGGATACATGTCTACCAGAATGGAGCAATGCTAGGGAGAGGCGCCCCGTGCCTCGGATCACTTTTCTGGCCGATTCGACCGAAAATCAGCCCGAAGCGTCGTCCTGCCATCGAAACTCGTCAGCGTCAGTCCCATCGCTAATCCTTCACGGCGAATGAGCTCTACCGCCTCGGGACCAGCCCAATCCCGAACCTTGTTCCAGATCCAAGCTTTCCCATTGGGGTCCCACTGTAAAACCCCTAAATTTTTGCTAATTTTTTTTATTTTAAGTAAATTTGGATTTGTGCGTCGCGTAGTTGCATTATACGTCGTGCGCGAAATTTCGTTTTCGTAATTGCTCGACGAGTGCGAATATGTGCGAGCGTACATATTTTAGAAAAATATTTTTTTATAGTTTCGAAATAATATAGATAATAATTATTTTTAGCTATCGTACCAAAATTTTCAAGTTTATGATTTTAATTAGGAAAAGCCTTTCATTTATACAGTTATAATAATAAATAATTTTCCTATAAGATGGTATATTAGAAAAGTATATTTATGTAAATATTATTTGGGCATACATATATATTTCATATTTAGTTATTAGTTTATTTTAAATAATAATATAATTTTTGAAATTATTATTATTAGTATTTTGGAAAATATATTTTGAAATTATTGTGGCGATTTAAATCTTGATTTGATTTTATGGATTTATTTAAATAGTTAAATTAATATCTATAGTTGAAAATTTGATTTATCTTATTGGATTTAAACTAAAAGATGTAATTTAATTAGATTTAAATTGGATTTGGATTGAATAGGTTTTAAAATAATTTAAATTAAGTAGAGAATTATCTATTTTTGGGTTTAAATATTCCTAAACCTTATCCAACTGGGAATTCCTACATCCTATAAATAGGTAGGTACTCCTCCATAAATTACTCCAACCATCCATAAAATTTCCACCATCCTCAACAGTGCCGTGCACCGTGTCCCTGTCCCCCTTTCCATCCACTATATTTTATTTCTAATACAAATAAAGAAATTCTCTCCGTGTCCGACAACCCCGGACCTCAACTTCGTCCCGTGTCACGTAGGACACAAATCCAATTTACCCCTATCGTGTCCGACACCCCGGACACGACAACCACAGCCAACTAAACCATAATCCTGAACCTAACCTAGGCTCGACCCCTGTCCACTACCCTATACGACAACCACACCCCGTCGTGGTCGTCGCCTCCACCATTTCCTGGCCGTCTCCACCTCGACCGACCGCCATCTCGGTCCCCAGACTCCTTCCGAACCCTCTGTCGCGCCAAAATCCCAAACCACCGCCATCAACAACAAAACCACTGACAACGCCACCACAGTGGCGCGGCCACTCGAGCAACCGTACCACCACCGATCCACCGTCACAGCACCCTTCCCGGCCAAGCACCTTACCACCGTACCCCAACTCCTTTTCCGACTAGCCAACTCCGACCACACCACCGTCGCCGGCGTCACCACCCAAAAACCCCCAAAAATTTAAACACCCTTACCTCGCCGGAGCAGCACCGCCATGAGACGCCGCACGGCCCACGTCTTTACCCCCTCGCACGTACCCTCCGCCGCAGTGCCCTTTGGCTCTCGTGGCCGCCGCCGTGGCATGGCGCGTGCGCCTTCCTTTCCTCGAAACCCCTGTCCGATCTTTCCTTGCCGATCCCCGCCGACACCACACACCTCCGCCGAGCAGACCAGGCCACCGACGTCGCCAAGCAACCCCTGTACGATCCTCGTCCCCGCAGCCCTCTGCGAGCCCAGCCACTGCGCCGTGCATCTCCGCCTGAGCACCGACGAGAGTCTCCCGTGCCATCGCATTCTCCAGACCGGGCCAGGCGAACCGCACGACCCTAGCTGCCGCCTCGATCGACGCCCTCCGGTGAACCCCTCCGTAGCCGACCACCTCCACGAACTCCCGCTGTCATATCCGGCCCCACTGTGCCGGAGCAGCACGTCCGCCCCCTCTCCTCTCTTCCGACCTCCCGTTCCCCGAGCCCCGACCGACCTTCCTCTCCTTTTTTCCTCTCCGCCCGCTCCTCCTCTCGTCGGAGACGACCGATCCCTAGCCGAGCTCTCAAACCCCTTTCCCTTTGCTTCCTCTCTCTCTCCCTTACTTCCTTTCTAAGAAGAAAAGAGCAGCAGTGCTGCACTTATTTTCTTTTCTTTTTTATGTATTATTTGTGTTTTTTTATTTTATTTGTTTTATTTGTTGTTGTTTAGTTTTTTTGTTGTTTGCTGTTGATTGATTTTGTGTTTTGGTTATTATATATTTTCTTCTTCTTAGTATCTGTTATTTTATTATTATTATTATTATTATTATTATTATTATTATTGTTATTATTATTATTATTTTAATGGCTACTACTAGTAAAGCAGTATGTGGGCATTGCTATTATTATTATTATTATCATTATTAGTATTTTATTTATTAGTATTTAGTTATGAATATTAGGGTTATGGTTATTAGTTTAATTATTATTATTTTGATTATTTTTATTAAGTTACCATTTTTAGAATATGTATTATTATTTAAAAAAAAGAGAGGATAAAGCTATATATGTAATTTCAAATTTGGAGGTTTGACCTAAAATACTTTTCTAGAGTGTGTTATATATTTATTTGAAAACTATTTTTAACTAATAAATTTCTACGAAAAATCCTACCTTTACAACTTAGAGTTTTTGCCGAAAATAATTTTTCTTGACTTTAAGTACTTGTATTTTTCCTATAAATATTTTGACTCACGAAAACTAGTTTTTAGGAATTATAAATATTTCTAAAACTTGTATATATAATATTTATCCATTAGTTCTTTGATTTTCCCCTGTCCGTAACCAGTCCTATTATTCCTATTCTTTCGTCCATTTCGAGACTACCTTATGTCAACCCTAACTAATTTGACCCTTCTGGACCCAATAGAACTGTCTGTGCCACCATCAGAGTTCACTTTGCATAGTTGTTACACCGAAGTCGCAGTTCGTGCCACCTTGATCATCGCAGCACACCAGGCGTCATACCAGGCAAGACACCTTGCCATTTGCTGTTTATTTATTTAGCTCATATTTCATGCATTATTTATTATTTTCTTTATGTAAAATAAACTGTGATACATGGCATAACCTGTTAGAACTTACTGTTCAGTTATATTTCCTGCTATGTATTATTTTTCTTACACATTAAACCTTGATTTAAGGGACCACCTTTGTGTGTTGCATTCATGGCCTTGACACGTTGTACCATGAAGTTATGTGTCGCATGTAGAACACGGACGTGCGTGATTGGCTGGCCACCAGTACGTACAAGCCGTGTGATAGGAATAACCGCTAATAGAGGTTGCATGCTTAGTTTGACTTAGCGGTTATATAGGTTTTCTGTTGTTGATACAACATAGTAGGCATTGGGCGGGGAGGATAATTTCTTAGCGTATTGGCTTCGATGCACTTTCCCTTGTGACCCGAAAGCTTCGCTGGAGATACGGGATTGATGACCCATGATTACTGACGGCCACTGACGTTCTGCGGAACGTTATGCTCTTATTGATTGGGCCTCTAGTGCCCCAAGGGGGGACTATGCCGATCCTATTTAGCCAGAGCCCATACGTAGGAAGGTTTGTTCTTAACTACATTTCACTTAGAACTGTTAGGCTACCTTATCCGTTAGGTATGAGTACTTTTGGCTTGGGTACTTGTATCTGACCGTGGCTTGGAACAATAACTTGTCGCGGATTAGTTCGTCACATCTTGTCTTTGTTTGGTTGTAGGTGTGACTTACTACTTCGATGAGAAGGGATTGAACCTTGTTCGGGTCCGAATACTATATTGGATTCATGGTATGGAAAGATACGTCACCGTGAATTAGTTTACCATCTCCTGTCCTTGTTTGGTTTGGGAGATGGTAAGCTAGTTCAATAGGTGTGTATTGGACCATGTTATAATCTAATTGACTTATTTATTTGAGCAATATTTATTCAGTTTATATGGCATGATATTATGTATCTTGTTACGTCCCTCTAAGGACCTGGTTATCTCGTTAGGTGTGTGCTATTATCTTTCGCAGGTGTTCTAGCCATGACCATGATCGTCTCTATTTCTTCGAGGATGATTGCACTTTGATCGTCTTTGCTTAGCTCGCCAAAATCATTCTTTTGTATATCATGTATTTCTTTTCATAGTTGGTAGTGGATTTGTCTCCGCCCAACATATTGTATCAAGACAATTTATCATCATTATATGATATCTTTTATTCATTTATTTTGTGTGGATGAGATTAGTTATGGTTCTACTGTATTTTACAGCTTATGTATTCATACGAGATTTCTATATATTGGAGTGTACTTCGCATGAATACATCTGGCATGTCTACATTCCTAGTCCTACATATTTTGGGACTGGGGCGTTACACCCATATGTCCTTGACCTTGAAGAACCTGTGGGCTTCTGAGTGAATAGGAAGTAAGGTGTCTCCAACCCATCATTCCAGGAAGGTCAGAGATTCTCCGTCTCCCACCTTGAGATGCATCACTGGTTCGGCAAGAGAGCGCCCGATGAGCATACGACGTCACGCTACGGAGGATCTGCTGTTAGATATAGCCGTCGATGGGTGGATGTTCTCGAAGTATCTGGCCTTCATGAATCTGGTCCGTAAGTTCTGCGTGGTGCGCAGCTTCCACCACAGTTTCATCGAGAATTCTTTAACAATGTGGGAAAGTTTAGTGAATCCCAGCCCCCCTCCTCGGTCGGCCTGGCCATGGAGTCCCAACAGGCCCAATGATGCTTGTCATAGTCGTCGCTGTGCCCCTAGAAGAAGTTGCTGAAAATGCTCTCGATAGAGTTAAGGACTTTCTTAGGGGGAGAGTATGCCGCAAGTGTGTAGATAGGGTTTGATGTGTGAATATGGTTAATAAGGATCATCTTGCCTCCCGGAGATAGCGTTGCGTTGTGCCATCCTTCAAGCTTTTTCCTGATGCGGCTGATCAGATCCTCGAAGATGCTAGCATTGGATTTCCCGTACACAAGGGGGTAGCCTAGATATTGGAATGGGGGGTGCTGGATAGGGAAGGAGGTAGTATTGGAGAGGGTGCCTGCGTGCTATCTCTTGATCTTGTGGTGAGTGTACATAATACTTTTATCCGGGTTGACCTTCTGGCCCGAACAACTTGCATATTTCTGGAGGGTATTGTGGACCACCTCTACCGGCCCGGCATCCCCAGATGAAAAAATGAGGATGTCGTCAGCAAATGCTAGGAGAGTGATAGTAGGGCATCCGATGGCGGTATGATAGTGGTGGAAGTTGGTAGTGCAAGTCATTTTGTTAAAGTTCCTGCTCAGGGCGTCCGCCATGATGATAAAGATGGTGGATGACAGTGGATCACCTTACCTAACCCCGTGGTTCGATTTGAAGTAGCCATCGGCCTGACCATTGATCACCATAGAAAACTAGGAGTTGTTGATCGATCGCCACACGATGTTGGTCCAGGTTTCAAAAAATCCGAAAGTTCTGAATACCCAGATCATAAATTGCCAATCCAGCCTGTCGTAAGCTTTCTCTATGTCTAATTTGAAAGCTATGTTGCTCCCTCTTACCGGGAACTTCATATAGGTGATTAACTCTTGAGCTAACATGATATATATATATATATATATATATATATATATATATATATATATATATATATTTTTATATATATATATGTTGATATATATATGCAAGCATGTATATATCAACAAAAAAAAAATATATATGTTGATATAATGCAACATATGTATGCAAGTTAGATAATGCAATATAGTGAAATATGAATGCAATGTATCAATCCAAGTATGCAAGCATGTATGTTATAAAAGTGTAAATACAATATAATGAGTGATATGAATATGATATGCAAGTACCTATGTATGCATGTAGGTAAGCTAGTGTATTGGTAATATGGGCATACATGAATGCATGAATAATGTATATATATATATGTATACATATGTTATGTTGTATGATAGTTAGTATTCACTTGAGGTTACCTATTAGCCTTTTACCTGTACACTCAGTCCATACACACACACACACACACACACACAATATTTTGCCTATATTCCTTTCTCCTAATGTATGTGTATTTATAAGCCTATATATATTTGATTTGGGAATAAACTTGTATATGTTGAATTGTATATAGGATATTTGATATGGTATTGGTATTGGTTTTGATTCATTGAATTTTGGCATAGGTTTGGCTAGGCCTAGTTTGACTAAACCTAGACTAGATAACCTAGATTGACTAGAGTTGACTAGAGTTGACCAAAAGTCAACATTGAGTCAATATGTGACCAATTGATCTAGCTTGACTAGAATTTACTTAGTTGACTAGATTGACCTAGTTGACTAGATGTTGATTTGGTTTGACCCAGAGTTGACTTTAGTCTAGAATGACCTAGAATTCATATAGAATGCATTATAATATTCAATATTACCATTCTGGACATGTTGTGACCTATGTTGCTCTAAATAGGACTCATCTACTCTGTCTGGACATCTATACTTACCAGATACTCAATATCAGGCGAGTACATTCTCTGATCATTTCATACTTGTTAGGATTTATATTCTTGCTCTAGATTACTTCACTTGATGCTGTCACGTTGTTAACACGGATTAGTACTATATGGATCTTTATATTGAGATGTTATTCCCATCGGGAGCATCGGGTATATCATGTCATGTGCGTTTTACTTTCATCATATACTCTTGTGCTTTTATTATTCATGTATACTCTTGTGATTCATGTACTCTTATGTTCACCGAGCTCTCATGTATACCTTCATGTGCACGTATTTATGGGCCTTCATGTGAAATATTGTACAATAACATAACTTGTCTGGATCCTTGTGTATTGATTAGGGTACGGGTGAGTAGAAGCAGTCATCTGAACAATTCCAAATAGTCATTGTATAAACTCTTTAGTGTAATCATGTGCAAATTCAAGCCGTTCACATGTCTATCTTGTACTCTGCATCACTAGTCACTGATAGTTCTCTACTTATAGTAGCTATTTACATTACAGTTCTTTCTTTTTACTACATGTACTTTTTTTCAGTATTTCATGTATTTTACTCTATTGCATGCTTTATATTCCTGTCTTGATATGAACTATAAAGATTATGTGCTCGTTCCTGTCCTGACTGGACCTGTTAAAAATATTACAGAGGATGACGAGAAAGTTTGCCCGACCTATTATAGAGCTGCCATAGATGACACCTGTGACTTGGACCTTCAGCCGGATCCATCAGCAGTAGAGGATGTCCCCCCCATAGTTTAGGCTAGTTAGCTTAGACTTCTATCTTATTTTGATGTCTTGTCTCATTTGGATACATTTATGTTTATATTTGGGATCTTGTTGTTATTCTGAATGTTTGTGGAGATGTTATCTTAGACACTTAGACTTCTTCTCATGTTTGTATCTCATTTGATGATTTTCATTATCTATCTATCTTATCGTACTTCTACCTTAGTTGTGATTGAGCTGTACATTTCTGTATTATCCTCCGTTTGGAGTGTATATACTGTACATGTACCTTATAATTATTAGATGTATGTGACCTAGAACGATGATTTACCGCCGATACTGCGGCGTAGGCTGGCCGTACCCACTTCTCGTGCCCCTACACTGGGTGCGGGTCATGACACATTTTTAGTGGTGGCCCGTACAGGCCGAGTTATGTAGTGGTATTCGAACTAGAGTATCACTACAGCCTGCAGTAGGATATAGGATATAGTCTTGAAGGTACTCAATCACACATAGGAAAACTCTTATATGCTTCCATCATCAAAATTCTTGCTGCTTTATTGTCTTCCTTTGTGAATAAACTGTCATTCTTTGACGTTATCGATTCATTCTCAGTAATTGCCTTCTTGTTTGATCTATCTCCAGGATGGTGCAGACACGATCCCATCGCTCCGGCCAGAGGGATACTACTTAGAGGTCTGCCACCTCTCGTCCTGTTCGGCCCGGTCAGGCAGCTCCCGTGGTACCTTCTCATGTCGAAGTTTTTGTCGTATTCGGGGGTGCACCTCCGCCTATTCCGAGACCTTTTCCCGTCATTTCTGATTTCTTTCAGCAGCAGCTGCCTTCAGGATCGGTTGACGAAGCACAGTTGTTCGCCTTCTTACAAAGGATGGTGGAGGCCCAGTAGCAGCAGTCCGCTCATTTTCAGCAGGACATAGAGAATGCCTATCAGCTTGCCCTGACGACGTTGGAGAGAGTCATTGTGCAGCCCTAGGCAGGCCAGATACAGTAGTATTAGCCGAAGACACCAGGGATCCATGAGTTCCAGGAGATGCATCCGTGGGACTTCTGCGGCACAAAAGGGATTCTGTATGCGGATGACTGGATAAAGCACATCGAGAAGATCTTCCGGCTGGCGGAGATACCAGCACGACTACAGATTGAGGCGGTAGGTAGTCAGATGCAGGATCTGGGTCGCACATGGTACCAGATGGACCCGAGAGTCGGTATAGAGGGACAGACTTGGGCAGCCTTCAAGAAGCTGTTCAAGGAGAAGTTTTTCCTTGACACAGCTCTTGGTGCCCTGGAGTCGCAGTTTGAGAGCTTAATTTAGGGCAGTCAGACTATCATGGAGTATGTTAGGGAGTTCTACCATCTGGGCAGATTTGTTGAGGGACTCAGTGAGACAGTGAAGGCCCAGAGGTTCCGGAAGGGGTTAGTCAAGGAGGTCAAGTCCTTGACCAAGAGTGACCGGAGTGCCACTTTTGAGGAGATTCTGTGGGTACCCTAGCAGTAGAGGATGATCTTGAGCTAAGGCTCAAGAGGGGACGAGACGCTCATGGAGCCAGTAGCAGCGGAGGCCAGGCCAAGAGGCCTCATGTACAGATTCAGCAGCAGCAGCAGATGCCTATTCAGCAGCAGTTTCAGGGCCAGAGACATACACTTTACTAACAGGCACCCAAGCAGCTACCCATTAGTTGTACTTTCTGCAAGAAGCTAGGTCATAGATGAATGACTGCAGGAAGAGACTAGGCATGTGTTTACTTTGTGGTTCTGCAGAGCATCACTGTAGGGAGTGTCCCAAGAACCAGACACCATTGACTCAGGCAGCAGCTGGATCTAGGGCTCCGACAGAGCCGTAGAGGTTTGTCCAGCATCAGCAGCAGGCCAGAGGAGGAGGCCAGCAGGGGCGAGCTTTCGCCATGACAGTTGAGGATGCACAGAAAGTAGGAGGGATACTTACAGGTTCTGTTCTTCTCGATTTCATTCCCACTTTTGCTTATAATAACAATCTTGAAATTTAATTCTGACAGTTTTGTCTACCTCCTTGTTCGTCGATAAATTTGATTCTTCGTACTCTGTGTTGATTTGATTTTTGATTTTTTTTCCAATATAAGTCGTATGGGCTAGGTTGTCTCAGTTATGAAATTTAGAATTTTCTACATTCATATTAGCTACCATAGTGAGGACATATAGTCGGATTTTGGACGTATTTCTCGGATGTGGGAATTTAAAGTTTTTGCGGCCAACCATGCAATAATACAAAATTTTTAAATACCATGATTATAGAGGTATGTACCATAGTTGGGGACTCTATGATTATCGTAGCCTAGCTTACTAGTATGACGAAGATTCTGAGTCTTATAATTTTGGACATACGCATATGATTATAGGATTGTATGATTAAAGACTTGGATTGACTGCGGGTTTGACCTAGAAAGAGTACGACTATCTTAATTTTGAGGACAAAATTCTTTTAAGGAGGGTAGACTTGTGACACCCACTTTTCTAAATGAGGGTAATTTTGAACTTTTATAATTTTAGTCTTTTAATAATGAGATTTAAATCATGTTATAATTTTTGGTAATTTTTAATTCTTTTAAAACTGTTTTAATTGGTGATTTATGATTTTGGTGTTTTGCTAGTGAAACACTAGATGCTACTTGACCTAGAGACTAACCCTGACCATGGGAACCTAACCATGTGATTAGGGTGATTTATTTCTACATTTTTGCCCAAGTGTATTTTGGTCATTTTGATTTTTGTGAATTAATTATTGCATTGGTGTTGTGATTTTAACTTTTGCTAGTTGTGACTTTAGAGACTAGCCTAGAGTTTGACTTTGACTTTGGTGACTTAGTTAGCATGGTGTGGGACCCTAATCTAACTTAAGTTGGTCTTAGTTGACTTGAGTGTGGCTAGGTTTCATGAGAGGATTGGAAGAGTTTTGCATTTGGACTTATGGCTAAGGGGTTGAGCTAGCTTGCTAATGATCTTGGCCCAAAGCCCATGCATATGAAACCCTAACCCTAATTCTCTACATGGCCAGCCACAACAGCCCAAGAGTGACCTAATTTCAGCCTATATAATATCTCTACATGACCACTTGCCTCTTGTAGAACACCCCCTTTTAGCAACCCTAATTGCTTTCCCAAATTGTCAAATCTTACCATTCCTCCACCAAATTGATCCCAATCTTTTGCATTTGGTTCTAAATCTGGAGTATAGATTGTAGGTGGCTAGCTTGCAAGGAGGAGAGCTTATTTGGACATTGCTTGAGGAAGGGGACTTCTCAATTTGGGGCTTTTTTATTAGGATTGGCTCTCTATAGGTAATCCCTTCAAATCACCTCTAAATCCTAATTTCTTTCCATAGATGCATCCATCTAGGTGTCCCCTAGCGGTAGGTGAAGTTTGGTAGAAATTAGAATTGGTTTGGTGTCCGTATCAGACACGTATCATTCACTTGGTCTAGGTGTTTGATGAAATACCTAAGAGGGATTTTTCTTGCTGTTTTTGAATTCTTTTTAAACTGATTTGTAGAGCTTCATGTGCTCTTTGATTTCATGCATGACTGGGCTGGATATCGTTTCATGTCCATGTCCAAATTGGACACGAACACGCTCGCAGCACACAGTACACTGTGCCCTGCTGCTCGAGGGGGTTTTCTCCTCGTACAGGCCGCGTGAGCAGCTGCCACTTGGCATGGAGATGGGGGCCATGAGTGACAGGTCAGCCCCCAAGCCTCGTGTTATGAGGATTCGTGTCGGACACGAAATCCAGTATACATTATTTTGTACTAACACGCACGCGCGCGAGATCCGCTTCTGATACGGGTCTCATGTCGGCACAGGATACGTCGTGGACACTTCGTGTTGTGTCGAAAGTGTAGCCCTACATGTGGGCTACACGTGGACATAACCACGTGGCTCCATGTGAGCCGTGTCGTGTCCACGAGCTTGTGTACCAGCCGTACGAGACAGTGCAGTCTGTATGTGTCATGTGCAAAGACACGTCGTGTCCTATTATCTAGACACGATACGACCTGTGTGACACCTACACATATGCACGACACGTTACCAACCATTAATTTGATGTATTATGTGATTTTCGAATATCAATTTAGGGTTTCCCTATGGTTCTGATACCATGTTCATATTTTTCCCATTTTCTGAGATTAAATGTTAATTAACTGATTTAAATGATAATTTGTGATGTTTAGCATATGTACATGCCTGAGAATTAAGTCTACATATCTGGGTATCATAGGATATGCATTTGGGTCTGTAATTTCGATTTTTAATTCACACACACACAGAACTCACACACCCCTTACCCTCATTTCCTGTGACACTTACACACACACACACAGCCACACCTGAACCCCCTACCCCCTGCTATACACATATACCACACACTAACACTCACACACCCCTACCTTATGTATTTACCCACACACATGCCACTGCCACTTGACACTTGACACCAATTTACATGCCTTGACACTTTCCATTTTTGCCATGAACACATTAAACCCCCTACTGCTATAATACACACAAAGCTATGACACTCATCACCCCCTATATATAGGTATGCAAGTTAGATAATGCAATATAGTGAAATATGAATGCAATTTATCAATCCAAATATGCAAGCATGTATGTTATAAAAGTGTAAATGCAATATAATGAGTGATATGAATATGATATGCAAGTACCTATGTATGCATGTAGATAAGCTAGTGTACTGGTAATATAGGCATACATGAATGCATGAATAATGTATATATATATATACATATGTTATGTTGTATGATAGTTAGTATTCACTTGAGGTTACCTATTAGCCTTTTACCTGTACACTCAGTCCACACACACACAATATTTTTCCTACATTCTTTTCTCCTAATGTATGTGTATTTATATATAGTGCCTATATATATATATATATATATATATATATATATATATATATATATATATATATATATATATATATATATATATATAAATATATATATATATATACATATATATATATATATATATATATATATATATATATATATATATATATATATATATATATATATATATATATTGTTTTTTTTAATAAAAACACTCGGATTTTATTGAATAGTAGAAGAGTTCCAACTCAGGTTACAAATAGTCTCCACCAAAAAAAAAAATATTCATGTCAACTACATTCAGCAACCAAACCCCTCTAGTACCTGCACTTAACTGAAGCTTTGCCAATTTGCCTATGGATCTCTTTCACGAGCATATCCGATGAGAATTTATACCCTTCATATCGCCATTTGTTACGATTTTTCCATAGAACCCAAATGACCGCCCCCACACATATCTGCTTTTGATGAAGCTTGCCCCCACGCCACCACCTTCGCAGCCTATGATCCAGTGAGCGGCCACCGCACGCTATTTGAAAGACTCCTTGTAAAGCAACCCAGGCCTCCCTTGCCATTTCCTCAGAGTTGAGAATATGTTCTGTGGTTTCAACCGAGCTGTGCATGCAGCAATGACACTGGAAAGCCATATTAAAACCAAGCTTCATTATCTGCTCATCTGTGGGAAGAGGCCACTGTCTACGTGAGATATCCCACGCCGAAGCAATTCCCCTATATGTGAATGTATGATGAGGCAAGAGGCCACTGTCTACGTGAGATATCCTACGCCGAAGCAAGAGTAAATCTCCCAGTTGGTCTACGCCAATAAATCCCCAAGTCATCCTGCAGTATGTACTGTTCAGCTATCTTCCTGCCTTCCAATAATCTTTTCCAGACATGAGAAGAGTTCGAAGTAATCCTGATGGTACTCGGATGCATCTGAGAACAGTACTTTGTCATGAAGAACTGCACCCATAGACTATCCTAAGATCTAAATTCTACCATAATTTGATAGAGAAGGCCTTTATAATGGCTTCTAGCCTCTTGACTCCAAGACCTCCTTCTGCCTTCGTTCTAGCAATGTTCTCCCAACCCAACCATCTGCGTTTAGGAGCCCCCTGAATCGACCCCCAAAAGAAGTTACTGAAAATGGCTTCGATGCGCTTCAATACCGCACATGGAGGATTGCAAGCAGCAAGTGTATACACCGGTATAGAAGTAAGAACCGATTTGAGTAAGACTAATTTCCCACCAGGAGACAAAAGCTTGTTATGCCATCCCTCCACTCTAGATCGAATCTTGTGAATAAGATCTTCATACATACCTGAGTTCTGATGCCCAGCTGCTATGGGACAACCCAAGTACGTGAATGGAGGTAAGCTAATTGTAAATCCCGTACGATCCACCAACTCAGCAACACGATCAGGTGGCATCTTCGTCGAGACATATAGTGTGGTCTTAGCAATATTGATTTTTTGCCCTGATGCATCCTCGTACCTGTTCAATGTGTCATGGATTAGAGATATTAAATGAAGATCCCCTGCTGAGAATAGTAACACATCATCAGCGTACGATAAATGAGTTATAGGGACGCATCCCCTAGAAGAAATAAAAGGAGTAAACCCATCAGTCGACGGCAATAGCTTCAAACTTCGAGATAGAGCCTCCGCCGCGAGGATGAACAAAGCAGGAGACAATGGGTCTCCCTGACGAACACCTCTAAATGCCTGAAAGTAACCCGCCGATTCCCCATTGATGAGGGGAGCAAACCATACATTGTTTTGGATTCGAAGCATCATATCGTCCCACTTATTATGAAATCCAAACTTGCGCAGCACCTTCAACAGAAATCTCCAATCTAACCGATCGTAGGCCTTCATCATATCCAATTTAATTACAATATTACCTCCCCAATGCTTCTTATTCATCTTCGCTACAATCTCCTGAGCAAGCACAATGTTATCCACTATCTCTCGACCACGAACAAAACAACTCTGTTCGGGGGAAATGAGCCTTGGCAGTAATGGAGCCAGTCCGATAGCTAGGGTCTTCGAAATGATCTTGTTCAGAACCGAACACAGACTAATAGGGCGATAATCTGTAAAGTATTTTGGCTGTTTAATCTTCGGGATCAACACCAATGAAGTGTTGGTTACCTCTCTTGGTAGCGAGAACCCCTCAAAGAACATGCCTACTACCTCTGTAACATCATCACCTACGATCTCCCAGCTACTAAGAAAGAATTTAGGAGTGAAACCATCTGGCCCTGATGCGCTATTCATGTCCAACGATTTTATCTTTGCAAACAACTCCTCTTTGGTCGGCAAAGCAATCAGGCTATCATTATCATCATCCTCCACCAAACAGGGGATAACCGAGAGCAATTCGTCATCCTCTTTGATGTCTCCTCTATGGCACAATGCAGAGAAGTATTCGACCGCATATGCTTTAATATTAGATTTGTCAACCAACAAGGTATCGTTCGGAGTAGATATAGAGTGTATCCTGAGAGCCTTCTTCTTATAGTTCACACACTCATGGAAGTACGCCGAATTTTTATCACCTTCTAAGTCCTATGTCAACCTGGACTTTTGTCTCTAGAATTCCTCCTCGATTCTAACTCGTTGTTTCAATAATGCAACCGCTTAGCCAAGCACAATTGTGTTCCTCTCCGAGCCATCTGCTTCAACAGCAAGCTCTGCTGCTAACACCTTGTCCTCAGCATCCTTCACTGCTTGAAACAAGTCCCCATAGGTTGCCCGAATCCATTTCGATAAAACCTTCCTACAAGCATCCAATCGAAGCACGACCTTAGTCAGGCCATGACGATCATCCACTGAGTGCCAAGCATCGGATATTAGCTGTTGAAAATTTGTATGCTTTATCCAGAAATCCAAAAATCGAAATGGCTTGAATCCACCTTGTTGTTGGGCTAACAATCGAACAAGAATTGGAGCATGATCCGATTCAGTTCGATTTAAATGTTCCTCTATCGTGCAAGGGGCCAAATGTTGCCATCTAGTGTCCAAGAACACCCGATCTAACCGTGATACAAGACGATCAGCTTTCTCTGACTTTACCCATGTATAGGAGCTCCCAGTGAAAGGCAGATCAGATAAACCCACTGCCAAGTAAAAATTTGCGAATTCCTGTATGGACACCTCATCAGCTCGTCTGCCCCCCAATTTTTCTTCTGTTTTAAGAACAATATTAAAATCTCCACCAACTATCCATGGCAAGGTATGCGAGCTTTGTAGCTCAAGAAGCCTCTTCCATAAAAGCCTGCGACCTTCTTTCTTATTATCCTCATGCACAATAGAGATCAGTGTCTCAACCGGTAACATTGGATCAACCAACCGAATGGATACAGCCTGATCGAAAGACTCCACCAGAGCAATATCACAATTCGCTCTAGCCATCACCCATATGTTACCCTTAGCATTCGAAAAAGCCATTGAAAAAACCTAGCTTAACCCGATAGCGAGTGAGTTGCTCACTGTCTACTTTAGGTTCAATTATAGCCACAAAATTTTCTTTGAGTGTTCTAATAAGAGTCTTCAACCTCTTAAGAGTCATCGCATTCGCAATTCCTCTGACGTTCCAAATAAGGAAATTATATATTAAGGGTTTGGGAGCTACCAGCTTGTGTCTTGCTTGCCGCTGATCTCGTGACTCTATCAGATGGTACCACCACCTTCCTCCCTTTCGGACGCTTTTGTGCAGGTTCTTGTTTAATCTGAGCTCCTTGTGATGACTCGGGATGCATTCCTTGCAGTCCACTTCCCGCTTCACCACCTTTGTCATGTTCTGTATGCGATTCTTTCCTTGTCCGCTCTATGATGTCTTTACCACCCTGACCAAGGCGTTCTTCTTCCTCAACATTATCTGCCCAGTTACTGTGCAACCCCCAAAATTCTTCTTCCTCTAAATCCTCTAAAGAAGAAGAAGGAACAACGCTAGTGGCCTAAACAGTAGCCTGAGCATGCATGACCTCCGCCGTCACGTCGACAGGATCCACGCGAACTTTCGTCTACTCACTGGTTGGTCCACTTTGATCGGGATCGCCGGGGGGACGTGAGATGGCGGCATACTTGCCTCAGCATTAGTGGCTGCATGGTCATCATTAATCCCCCTACCCGAGGGATTAGCAGCTTCATTAATGGTAGGTATGTCAGCATCCACTCTTTGTACAATCGACGTGACCTGAGGGGGGTTTGTAGCCCGACGTGTGTCCACTCTTGCATGAACGACGGTTGCGGCTAAACCTTCATGCATGACCGCCTTCCCTTTGTTCTTCAACTTGCAGGAATCCACTGTGTAGCCTTGGTGAAAGCAATGGTTGCAGTAAAGAGGAATATGTTCATATTCAACGTTATAACAAAAACTCCTTCCTTTCGCTAAGTTAATACGGATCCTTCGTTGCAATGGTTTTCCTGCATCAATCTCGACAAAAACCTTAGCCATGCTAGGTCGGGCCAGTTCTTTCGTAGCTTTGTCAATTTTGAGAGGAGTACCGATCGCTGACATAATGGCAAAAAGTACGTCCCTAGCATATAGATGATAAGGTAAATCAGGAAGATTCACCCATACCGGCATCAACGCCGATTCAACCAAAAGCGTGAAATCTCATTCCCACTTAAATATACGCATGGGGGCTCGAGCGATGAACCACATCTCTTTTGATCGGAGCCTGAGGTAATCTTCCTCAATTGTTGGTCGAATCAGGATATGTTTGCGATCGATAACACCGGCCTTGATAGATCCCTTGAACTCAAATCCTTGCAAAGCTTTGCGAATAACCTCGATCGGAGGTTTGTTATGAGAAAACTTCACAATGAGGGCATATTTCAGAGGAGCCGCGAGGGCGACTTCTTCTTCTTCAGAAAACGTTATCGCAGGCGCTCCTTTAAACAAAGAGACCTCTCTAGCAGCCAATTTTGGGGGAGCCTCGCCGCGACCAGCGACCACCTTCGCGAAGGATTTGGGCGCAGCCATTCGGGCGCAGGCCTGGCCAACGGCCAAGCCGGAGTCGACGGAAGATGACGAAATCTAAGTGATTACCACCGCAGCGCTAGGGTTGCGCACGCAGGAGTCCCACATATATATATATATATATATATATATATATATATATATATATATATATATATATATATATATATATATATGATTTGTAAATAAACTTGTATATATTGAATTGTATGTAGGATATTTGATATGGTATTGGTATTGGTTTTGGTTCATAAAGTTTTGGCATAGGTTTGGCTAGGCCTAGTTTGACTAAACCTTGACTAGATAACCTAAAATTGACTAGAGTTGACTAGAGTTGACCTAAAGTCAACGTTGAGTCAATATGTGACCAATTGACCTAGCTTCACTAGAATTGACTTAGTTGACTAAGATTGACCTAGTTGATATATATATATATATATATATATATATATATATATATATATATAGAGAGAGAGAGAGAGAGAATAAGGGAGGTAGGGTGCCACCTCACGGGGGGGGGTGTCTACTTGTCACCCCCCTTGCTATCATCAAGCACATGGGTGCATGATGGTAGCATGTAAGGGGTGACAAGTAGACACCCTCCATAGGGTGGCACCTCACCTCCCTCATCCTCTCTCTCTATATATATATATATATATATATATATATATATATATATATATATATATATATTTGATTTGTAAATAAACTTGTATATATTGAATTGTATATAGGATATTTGATATGGTATTGGTATTGGTTTTGGTTCATAGAGTTTTGGCATAGGTTTGGCTAGGCCTAGTTTGACTAAACCTAGACTAGATAACCTAAAATTGACTAGAGTTGACCTAAAGTCAACATTGAGTCAATATGTGACCAATTGACCTAGCTTGACTAGAATTGACTTAGTTGACTAAGATTGACCTAGTTAACTAGATGTTGACTTGGTTTGACCTCGAGTTGACCAAGAGTTGACTTTAGTCTAAAATGACCTAGAATTTATATAGAATGTATTGTAATCTTAAATATTACCATTCTGGACATGTTGTGACCTATGTTGCTCTAAATATGACTCATCTACTCTGTCTGACATCTACACTCACCAGATACTCAGGATATCAGACAAGTACATTCTCTGATCATTTTATACTTGTTAGGATTTATATTCTTGCTCTAGATTACTTTACTTGATGTTGTCACGTTGTTAACACGGATTAGTACTATATGGATCTTTACATTGAGATGTTATTCCCCTCGGGAGCATCAGGTAGATCATGTCATGTGCGTTTCACTTTCATCATGTACTCTTGTGCTTTCATTATTCATGTATACTCTTGTGATTCATGCACTCTCATGTTCACAAAGCCCTCTTGTATACCTTCATGTGCACCTATTTATGGGCCCTCATGTGAAATATTGTACAATAACATAACTTGTCTGGATCCTTGTGTATTGATTGGGGTACGGGGGAGTAGAAGCAGTCATGTGAACAATTCCAAATAGTCATTGTATAAACTCTTTAGTATAATCATGTACAAATTCAAGCCATTCACATGTCTATCTTGTACTCTACATCACTAGTCACCGATAGTTCTCTACTTATAGTAGCTATTTACATAACAGTTCTATCTTTTTACTACATGTACTTTCTTTTAGCGTTTCATGTATTTTACTCTATTGCATGCTTTATATTCCTGTCTTGATATGAACTGTTGAGATTATGTGCTCGTTCCTGTCCTGACTGGACCTGTTGAAAATATTACAGAGGATGACGAGGACCTTCGCCCTACCTATTATGGAGCTGCCATAGATGACACCTGCGACTTGGACCTTCAGCAGGATCCATCAGCAGTAGAGGATGCCACCGCTATAGTTTAGGCTAGTTAGCTTAGACTTCTATCTTATTTTGATGTCTTGTCTCATTTGGATACATTTATGTTTATATTTGGGATCTTATTGTTATTTTGAATATTTGTGGAGATGTTATCTTAGACACTTAGACTTCTTCTCCTGTTTGTATCTCATTTGATGATTTTTATTATTTATCTATCTTATCGTACTTCTTCCTTAGTTGTGATTGAGATGTACATTTATGTATTGTCCTCCGTTTGGAGTATATATACTGTATATATACCTTATAATTATTAGATGTATGTGACCTAGGACAGTGTTCTATCGCTGACACTGTGGCGTAGGCTGGACGTACGTACTTCTTGTGCCCCTACACTGGGTGCGGGTCGTGACAGAAGCCATGAGCTCCGAAAAGTTGTGAGTCTTATAATCAAACGAGACAGGCAAAGGAACCTCCTCTGGCCGAACGTTCCCAGCTGCTGCTGCTGTTGGTTCCTCTTTAGGGTCGTGATCCTCCTCTGACCTCCTCGACTTCTCCTTTACCTGCACCAGTATAGCAAGGAAAAGTAAAAAGTCACGGGCAAAAATTTGAATCAAAGGAAAACTGAAATATACCCGTGAAGTCGATGTAACAGACGCTGCAGTCTGCCACAACAAAGCATGACGCTTGAGTGCCACCCGTTTGATCTTCTTGGTAGGAGGAGGGTTCACCACTAGGGAAGTCCGACGCTTCGACGGGAAATCCAGGAGCGCTGCATCCTCCCTTCGCTCCCGAGAAGCACTGGAATCATCTGAAGACCTACCCCATGCAGCTTCGAATTCTTGAGACTGCCGTCGGGGCCTCTCAAACTTCGTACCCACAATTAAACTCCCCTCTCGATCGTAACCTGACGAGAAGTTATTCACCAAATAATGAAATTTGCAGCAGAATACAAGATGTGAGGCTCCCCATGCATCTTAGGAAGTGTAAACGCTGCCCCAGTAAATCTAGTATTATAATAATTCCACGCGCGGGCGCCATCCAACAAGTTGCCTTCATAACCAAGACACGGGCTTGGATTATTCATCATAGTTTGGCTGTTGCCAAACTATCTTACAAAGCGTCTCGACAGATAAGGTAAGATCTTGTTATGGTTGACCAGCTTATCACTTGCCTGATAGCCATCATAGAAAGGTAAGATCTTGTTATGGTTGTAGCCATGCAAGCAGTTTAATACCTGTCTACAGGCAGGGATGCCATCGTGGACCCACTTCGCCTTGTGGTAATTTCGTAAGGTCGCATCCCCCTCCTCATGACGGTCTATGGTGCCAAAAATAATTAAACCAGTATGATGTAGTGCTAACTAGGCCATCAGATAATGGTAGGACAGCTCCGTTCAAGGAAATTCACAATCACACCCGCGATAATCTATTACCTTTTTTGAGAGCTCCTGCAGGCCTCGAAGAGTGTTTCATACTATGGCAGTAAGCAAAATAAGAGAATGCCTGAAGGCCAATATCACAGTCGGAATGATAAGCTCCCTACTGAGCCGCCCTACGGAGCCTGAGCCTCCAGGCACCATAGCCTTCCTCAGCCACATCATTAGAAAGGCAGCTAGCGCCGCTTTTCGACTCACGGTGGTTAAGTTTTAACAGAAATGGCTACAAACTATGGAGTTGGGCTTCCCTTCGGAATCCAGCGGAGGAGCTGACACCTTTGCCTTCGCCATCATACCTTCCACCTCGACAGTGGTATATGTTTGCCATGAAATATAAAAGAGCAGAATAATTATCGGAGGACTGGACTTTTACTTCACAATACAAACTCGCTTGTACAAAGAAAGCCTAGGGACGAAAACCTAGGTACAGCAATCTAAGTACAATTGTTTATTTTAGATTTTGGGGAGTGACGGTAAAGGCTCGAGAAAGCGACGGCAGCTCTGCCTTACTCCTTGGACGATCGGGTGCAGCCTTGGCTCTGTAGAAGAACTGCTTGGCGTTGCTGAAGAAATACTCTCTCTTCGGGCTCTCTCTCTGGCTCTCTCTGTATCTCTCTCTCTGTCTTTGTGTATGTCTCTATATGTGTCTCTGTATCTGTCTGTCTCTCTATTCGCAAGGGAATGGCAACCTGCTATTTATAAGAGTGGGGGGCCTCATTAGGGTTTACAATGATTGCCCATTCTTAAAAGTTGGCGGCTAAGGATCACGGGATCTGGGCCGTTCATCTTGATTTGAGCAATAAATGTGATTGCATCAAATCTTTTATGGGTAATTAATGCTGATTGACATAAATCCTCCTGATTTGTCATGCCAACCTCGAATTCCTCGACACGTGTCTTTAATTGGCTTATTTGCAAATGATCTGATTTGATCCTAATATTTCATTGGGATTTATTGAGGGATTTCGATCAATCTGATGCCACGTGCCCTGCTATCATGCCACGTGTCATAACCGCAAGCCACAGCAGAAATCTAAGCTGCAGGAAAGTTGCTCCTCATTGGACCGCATAAGGATGGCTACGTGTCGAGGCTGCCTGAGGGTGGCCCGCTGACCATTTAGACCGCATGGTAATGATTTGAGCCGCATGAGTGTGGATGACCGCATGATGGGTGCCTTCTTCGTGAACCACATGAAGATAGTCTTCGTGAGCCACATGGGACTAGTCTTCGTGAGCCGCATAAAGATAGTCTTCGTGAGCCGCATGGGACTAGTCTTCGTGAGCCGCATGAAGATAGTCTTAGTGAGCCGCATGGGGCTAGTCTTCATGAGCCGTATGGGGGAGCCTCCGTTTGGGCCGTATAGGATAGTCTCTACTTGAGCCGCATAGGACTGTCCACGTGTCAAGGCCGCAAGACTGTTTCTGAATCTCGGGGGATCGTGCCAGAGATTTTCCTTGCTTCCGTAGGAGTCCGTCATTATGACAGAGTCATAATTATATCTTCGTGTCAGAACTGTCACCCTGTCAGGGCTGTCAGCCGTCAGTTAATGCAGTATAGGACGAAGGGAAGAACTATTTACAAGCCATGTGGCTTCTTTTCTGAGCCGTATGGGCCTTATTTGAGCTGCATAGATCCTTGATCCGCATGGATCCTTGAGCCGCATGAATTCTCTGAGCCGCATGGGACTCCATGGCCGCATGAATCTTTCTTTATTCTTTTCCATGCTTCTACAAGACCCCCTTCAAAGTTTTCAATTTACAAAATTGAAATACTTTGAATAAGAAGCATGGCTGTGCATAAACTTTTCTGGCTGCATATGATGTCGTGGCCGCATGGATGTTTCGGCCGCATGGACGTTTCGGCCGCATAGATGGTTTCAGCCGCAGGGACTTTCGATCGTATGGATGGCTCAGTCGTATAGCGCTTTTGCCACGTGTGCGTGTCTTTAATTGTCTCAAAATTCATTTTAGTGCCGTCCTTAGGGGAAATCCCAAGGGTCGGCTCATTAAATCTTTAGATTTTATGGCCTGGGTGAATCTCCTTTATGAGAGAGGAAACGAAATCCGAGGAGTCAGTTTCGTCTTTTTGTGAGGCGGTTACTATTCCACGTGTCTCCCCCCTCTCGTCCTCCTATAAATAAGAAGAGTTTTAGGAGAGAGAGTTTCTTTACTTTCTCTTTTGCTTCAAACCTTTCCTACCCCGATTGTCATCCTCCTCTTCGATCAGCAAATGGCTCCCAAGAAGACTGTTGCGGTGAGAGGCAAGAAGGCAGCGTTTTCGTTGACTGCGGTGGCGAAGGACAAGAAGACCGCGGCTGCTCCTCCGTCGGCCGACGTGCCCGCGGCTCACCCTGACGTTCATCCCCCTGTCGCTGGTAAGGACATTATATAAGTTTAAGGAACCCTAATTGTTATGGCTACGTTGCATGCTTTATGTACGAGCCTTTATCTTCATGTGAGCCGCATAAGAGTAGACACTGTGACCGCATACGCGCTTCGCCGATCGAAGCCGCATAAGCTACACTGAGCCGCATAGGTTTGCATTAATTTTGTCTGTCACGTGGTCCGCACGAACTTATTCGAACCCTGAGAGCCCTACTGCTGCATGAGCTTTTACTACACGGAGCCGCATAAGTGTTCTTCTGTGTTTGGGCCTCATGAGACTTCATTGATTTGGAGCCGCCTAAGTGTTCTCTTGAGCCGTATGAGACTTCGTTAAGTTGGAGCCGCATAAGCTCGAGAACACCTATTTAGTTCTTTTTGTCCCTCCTTTCAACTTATCCTTTTCTGTTTTCTTCTCAGTGAATTAGCCGGTTAATGCTGCTGGAGAACTCCTGGTGTGTAGTGCCCAAGCTGCTCTGGGGTATAGGTACGACCATATAGTTCGGCACATGGCGGACCAGTTTCCGAGTGACGAGCCTCCGGCGAGATTGAATGCCATAAAAAACTAGCCTTTCTATTTTCTTAATGCTATGATGAACTCGGGTAAATTAGAAGGGGAATACCTGAAACCTGCATTTTTCTTTGGAGATGCCTTGACTGTGAAGAACAGTCAGGTTCTGGAGGTGTCAGAGAACTGGAGTTTTGTTTCTAACGGGATGGCGATCCGCATTCCCTAAATGGAGCGTCACTTCCCATTATCTTGGTTCAATATGCTCCCATTGGACCGAAAGATGGAAGAATCTTTAACTCCTACCCGAGGTGGGATATTTGTGGGAGACATCCATTATAACAACAGCCTGAAGTCCATGTGTACGGGCAAGGTGCACGCCAGCTGTTCTGTAATGGGATTGGCCCCAGGTACTTTCTTGAATGTGCCGGGTCCTAATTTCACGTTTTCTACAACCGACACCTTTATGATCCAACTTGCTCGGAAGGGCTCTTATCCCATTGGCCGGTTGATGCTCCCCAGTTGGGTACATCCCGTTCCCTCATGGACTAATCTGTCTATGTGGATTTTGCAAGAGTATGAGGCCTTTCTGTGTGAGATTGGTCTTTACCATGCCATTCGGGGCACCAGCCACGGCTTGCCCATAAACAAAAGATTATTTATATCTCTGCTGGAGATGTATAACCGCCGGACGGGGACCTTCTATACACCCGTAGGGGAGATGGGGCCTGCCCTCCACGAAATACACGCGGTCTCCAAGCTTCCTTGGGGGGTCGAAGCTTTCGAGGTGTATACTCCTACGAACGAGTAGTTTGAAGATTTGGAAAGACAGTATCCAGGCTTCGTGGCTCTTTATCAAGAGATATTGTGCCACTATAGCACGTGTCATCAGATAGCCAAAAAGGAAAGCAGCTCAGAAGGGCATGCTCCCCACACCAAGGACTGGGTGCGCTATCTCTTCCCGACGGATGCCTCAGGTCAAGTTACTTCCTGACGTCCTCGGTCCCGGGAGGCGGTCAAAGCCTTAGTGTCGTCAGCTAAGAGGGCGACCACCATTAGTGATAGATTCGGGAGCAAAATCGACTCTTTTGGCTATTTTTATCAGGATACCCAAGAGTTGTCAGAGAAGGCGCTCCTGGCGGGATTCTTGATGATATGGCTGCGAAACTGTATATTCTCGGGAGGAGCAGGTTCTATCGAGAGGCTCAGTCACAATTTCATTCTTCCGGCTGTGAAGTTGGTTTTGCGAGTCCGGCTAGCTCTCCTCCCGGCCATGGTGTGCAGTGTACATCGTGACCTTCGCACTTTCACATCCAAGGTCATCGCCCACGATGTGACCAAAGATTTCGAACGGACTGAGCTACCATATCATTATTTGATGGGGTGGCTGTTGATGCATTATCCGTCTTTGATGAAGTCGGGCTCTGAAGACGGCGTAACTGATGACGACACTTTTATCTTCCGCTATCGTAATGAGTCTTGGGAATTCGAGACTATGCGTGCTTGTCGGATGGCACTGGCGAGGGCGGATATGTACAACGTTTTTGTATCTGTCCCTCGTTTTACTGATGAGGAAATAGCGGCTGTCCATCTTGACGGTATTAGGCCCCCTCAACTTCTGGATGGCCAGATGCTTCTGTGGCTGCGAAATATCCGCCCCTCTCATCTAGTATATCGTAACCGCAACACTGTCTTTCTGAAGCCTTATCTGCCTAGCAGGTTCGCCCGGCAATTTAGATATAGTCAGCTTTTTCTAGACAGCCCCAGATCTTGTCTGGGCTTTGAAGGTAGCCTTCTTGACGGCATCCGGGCCTGGCATTACTATGACACATTCCATACTCGCACCATTTTTTTTGTCCCTGCTTTTAAGGCGTCCGTAGAGATTTTGTATATGGCGGCTCTGTACCATATCATGGCGAACATGCCCCCTGTCGGTTTTAACCCAGCTACCAGTTTTATCGTTGGTACCAGCCTGGATGAGGGTTCCCAGGGGGCCAAGACAAGGAAGAGGAGGAACAGAGTTGAAGTGAAGGATTCGGACTCCGCTGCTGCAGATGACGAAGGCGACGAGTATGATGGAGATGACTCTTCCCTTCCGGTGGCATATGTAGGGGCGGATCAGCCGCCTGTCTTGCCAGATGAAATGGTGGTAGATCAGCCATCCGTTGCACCCGGTCCTGCAGGAAAGCGTAGCAGGCGACTTTCTCCTGTCGGTGGCGTTTCTCGCTCTCAGAAACTGGCTGTGACCAGACACCTCGGGCTAGCTATAAAGAAAAGAGGCAAAGAAATTGATCCCACATCAGAGGTAAATAAGTTACTATCAGTCATTCCTTTCTTCTTGCTTTGATTTTAATCATCTTCTTTCCCTCTTGTAGGTGTCAGAAGAAGAGGACTCTCGAGTTGCCGATATCGTGACTCGGGATGACGGGGGCTCCGGTGAGCCTGTCCCTGAAATTGCTGAATTCCGTCCAGATGATGCTGATCGAGTTGCCTCTCCCTCTGAGGTGGCTGGGTCAGAGGAGCTGGCCAGATTTAATTTGGAGATCCTGGGTGAGGAGACCCTGCCAGCTGCGAATGAGCTGCCGCCTCGATGCTCCTCTCCCGGTAAGATAAGCCGAATCTTAACTTGCGAGGAGGCCTATCTGCTCTATGATCACATCCTTTGGGTCACGTCGATTGATCATTGTCATCGACAAGCAGGTCCTGCCTCTCCAGTGTCGAGAATGGACTTTGTTGAAACAGATTCTGCCAAAGGGGCACTGGCGGAGAGGGGCGTACCTCCTCCCCTTCCGGCTCGTCTTGATGGTCCTCCTGCGGGCTCGAGTTCGGTAAATCTGGTGATGGAACAAACGGGGCTGGGGACAATGGTCCTCGTGTCTTCCTCTGCTCGGGCAGCCCAGAGAGTCGACCTCTCCGCCCTGCCAAGTGTCCAGGCTCTTCGGGTGGCAGAGGAAGAGTTAGCCGCTCTCCGTGCATCGTTCTGCTCGGAAGTCGCCCCCCTGGTGGCAAGTTCTAGTACCACTCCTTTAATGCTGCCGGCCACGCTTCCTCTGACGCCGTCCTCTACAGAGGTACTGGACGAAGCGTTACAGGACGTGGTCGACAGCTTTTATCGTCACTTGAAAAGGGAGATATAAGCTTCTATGGAGAGAGGGACCTCTTTCGTCTTGGCCCGGCAGTGCACCCAGGGTCAAATTGATATCCTTAAGGCCCTTCCTGGTGGAGCAGGGGTGGCTGCACTTCTGGAGGTGAAGCTGCTGGAGACCGATCAGCTGGTAGCCCAGCTTCAGGTACTGAGGCAGGTTGATCTATCTGCCGCTATAGATCAGGAGCGTGGCTCCCTCACGACTGCTATAGAGAAGGCGAGGGCTGCTCAGGATAAAACCAGGCCGGCCATACTGGAGGATCTCCGTAATCTGTCTGATCAATATGATCAATTGAGCCATGAGAGTGAAGATGTTGCAGCTCGGGAAGCGATTGCCTCCCGTAGGATTGCTGAAACGCGGGAGCAGATCCTTGCGCTCCAAAGAAAGTTAGCTTTCTTTGAGTCTGAGCTTGAGGCTGCCCGATTCGACAGAGGGCTGATTATCCAGGAGGCTGATAAAGTTAATAAAGCTTCGGCTGACTTGGAAGTGGCTCTGAAGAGGTTGGACGATGACTGCCGGGCACTCATGGACCTGGATAGTGGGGAGCAGTTGTCCCAAGAGGCTGAGCGCCGAGCTAGACAGAGGCTTGAGCGGGGTACTGCCTTAGTGAGAGACCGCCTCTTGGAGTTGTGTAATGCCGAACTATAGTCGGCCTTCCTTCTTTTGTTTCTGTTCTCCTTTTTTTTCTTTTTTAAGAGGGACATGGTCCCCGAAACATGTAATGCTTTTTTCTACTTTCAAATAAAGAGTACTTTCCATTCTACCCTTCATTTGTATTGCTTGTTGTGCCTGTGGTATTGTGGTGATGTTTGCCCCGCCTGGGGGACTTTTTTGTGGACCTGTTACCCCTAGCATACCTTGGTTTTAGGTACGGATAACAAGTTTGATTGGGGATACCTAGAAGAGTTCCACGGCAAGGTGGTCGTGGGTATTCGGGGTATCGGAGGATAGAATGCCATAGAGCAGCTGGGCTCCCGGGGCATGATGAGGAATGGTGGGCCTGTACTAAGAGACTTAGCAAAGGACATTTGTGGGCCTATTATCCTTGGCATACCACGACTTAGGATACAGATAATAGGATGAAGGAGAACCATCATACTTACTCAGCGGTAATGAGGACATGGCAAGTATGAGAGATTTACCGTGGAGTCTTCCTACTCAGAGGTAATAAGGACATGACAGGAGTGGACTCAACGGAGGATATTTGTAGTCAACAGAGGACATTTGTGGGCCTACTACCCTTGGCGTACCCTGGTTCAGGGTACGGATAATAAGGCGAAAGAGGACCAACATACTTACTCAGAGGTAATGAGGACATGGTAAGTATGGAGGTTTTACCGTGGAGTCTTCCTGTTCAGAGGTAATGAGGACATGGCAGGAGCGGACTCAGCGGAGAATATTTGTGGACCTATTATCCTTGGCGTACTCCGGTTGTGGGTACAGATAATAAGTCGAAAGGGAATCATCATACTTACTCAGAGGTAATGAGGACATGGCAAGCATGAAGGTTTCTTCGACGGAGCCTTTCCACTCAGAGGTAAGGAGGACATGGCAGGAGTGGGCTCAATAAAGAAGGGTAGATGGAACGACTCAGAGGTAATGAGGACATGGAAGTTCTATGTAAGGGGTGATTTGTTTTTGGCGGAAGTGGAACGACTCAGAGGTAATAAGGACAAGGCCGTTTTGGAAATTTGTGGATCGGTCACCCTTTTTGTGCACTGAGAGTGCAGGTAGTGGATCATGAGGGAGGATCTCTTTCAGGAAGAAAGTTCAGAGGTTTGGTCATACATGACTTACTATCTGAAAGAGTGACCGGAATGTGAGTTCAGAGGCACCTGCGTGTACATGACTCGATAATCTGGAAGTTAGAAATGTGAGTTCAGCGGCACCAGCGGGTACATGACTCGATAATCTGGAATGTTATGGATGTGAGTTCAGCGGCATCAGCAGGTACGTGACTCGATAATCTGGAATGTTGTGGATGTGAGTTCAGCGGCACCAGCGGGTACATGACTCGATAATCTGGAAGATGTCGTTTAGACATAGTATTTCTTCAGGAACTTGCCGTTGACGGGCAACATGAGCAAGTCTCTTTTTTTTTGCGAGGCGGTAAGCACAGTTGGAGAATACAGCCTCAATGATGAATGGACCTTCCCATTTTGGCTGGAACTTGCCGGCGGTCTTGTGAGTCATGACCATCGGCCTTCGGACTGCCAGGACGAGATCACCCACTTGGAGTGTTCTGATTTTAACCTTCTTGTTGAAGGCTCCAGAGATGCGTGCTTGGTATAGCTCAATTCTTTGCTGGGCCAAGAGGCGTTTTTCATATAAGGCCTCCAACTCTTGTAGCCGGCGACGGTAGTTATCGTCCGTCGTCAATTGGTATGTAAGGGCGACGCGGAGTGAGGGTATCTGAGTCTCTAATGGGAGGACTGCCTCACTCCCGTACACCAGGAAGAATGGTGTATTCCCTGTGGCCGTTCGAACTGTGGTATGGTACGCCTATAAGCATTCACCAAGTTTCTCGTTCCAGTCGCGTTTGTTGGAAGAGACAAACTTCTTGAGAAGTTTGATGATTGTTTGATTGAATGCCTCTGCCAATCCGTTGGCTGCTGGATTGTATGGTGTTGAAGCAATATTCTGGATGCGATGTTTATCGCAGAACCGGTAGAAGGCGTGGCTTTCAAACTGTGGACCATTATCGTGGATGATCCTTCGGGACAGTCCAAAACGATAGATGATGTGATGCTTAAGGAAGCTGATCACGTTTGCAGTCTTTACTTCTGTGAGCGGAATAGCTTCCGTCCATTTGGAGAAGTAATCTGTGATCGCTAGTATGAAGCGATGTCCCCGGGAGGAAGGCAGAGTAATTGGACCAATGATATCCATTCCCCATGCTTTAAATGGCCAGGATGCTACTGTCGGATGTAGAAACTCGGATGGTTGGTGGATGAAGTCTGCGTGGACTTGGCAGGCTTTGCACTTCCTTGTATAGTCTATCACATCCGCTACCATCGTGGGCCAGTAGTAGCCCATTCGGCGGAGACGGTCTTGCAATTTAGGGCCAGGCTGATGGGCCCCGCAGACACAGTCATGAGCTTCGCGTACGGCTTCTTTAGCTTCTGCATTTGACAGACACCGAAGTGATAATCCATCATAGGATCGGCGATACAGTATTTTTTTCTCTGTATCGTAGAAGAATTTGAGAGAACGCCATCTGATGGAGGTGGCTTCCTTTGGGTTCTCGGGCAGGATATCGTAGACGACGAAGTCAATGAATGGTTGTCGGGTTCTAGGACATCGTCGATCGTTTGAGCGGAATAACTCGCCACAAATTGAACGTTGTTCTTGGGGCAGACCAGTTCGTGGCCTATCACATCTACCGATTGGCGAGTATGATTTGGCACTGCTAGGAAAGCGGCTAGGCCTGCTAAGGCATCAGCTTCGATATTTTGGAGTCTGGGAACATGTTCGATGAAGAATCCCTCAAATGATGAGATGATGTCGATCGCTATTTGGTGATAGTGGATCATGTCTTCGTGGCGGACTTCGTATGAGCCCCGGATCTGATTGACGATTAACTGAAAATTGCCGTATGCTTCAAGATATTCTACCCCCAGCTCTCTTGCAAGTTGGAGGCCAATGACCAAAGCATTGTACTCGACCATATTGTTAGAGCAGGGTTCTGTGAGAGAGTAAGCGTGATTGATCACCAATCCGAAAGGAGAAACCAGCACCACCCCGACTCCGACAACGATGTTGCCCTTGGGTCCAGTTCTTGAAGCACCGTCGAAGAACATTCACCATATATCATCGTGGAAGGTTGCATGCGAGTTGGCGACCTCATCTGGGATCTCTTCGTATATTCTGGATGACTCCGAGCCCGGGTGGGCCGCCAAAAAGTCTGCCAGGGCTTGACCTTTGACAACCTTTTACGGGATGAAGATCATATGATAAGGGGACATCAATATTGCCCATGTAGCGAGGCGAGAGCTGAGTGCCCCTGGTTTAGTCATGAGGACCCTGAGAGGGTTGACTCGTGAGATCACATGTATGGTTTGTCCGGTGATATAGTGCCGCGTCTTCTGGATGGCGAACACCAGGACGAGGCATTCCTTCTCCACAGCGGTGTATCGGTGCTCTGGCCCAATCATCATTCGACTGAGGTAATATATGGCTTGTTCATAGCCTGCATCATTGTTTTGTGCCAGCAAAGCCCCGAGGGAATGTTCCATTGCTCGTACGTAGAGCAGGAATGGTTTTCCAGCAACCGGGGCCACCAGGACTGGAGGATTCGACAAATATTCTATGATGCTGTCGAAGGCCCGCTGACATTCTTCGTCCCATACGAATAAGACGCCTTTCTTCATGAGATGGGTGAATGGTCGACATCGCCCGGAGAGGTTAGAAATGAACCTCCTGATGTAAGCTAGCCTCCCTTGGAGGCCTCGGAGTTCGCGGAGATTTCTCGGGGGACCCATCTCCATAATTGCCTTTGTCTTCTCAGGGTCTACATGGATACCCTCGACGGTAATGATGAAACCCAAGAACTTCCTGCTGGATACGCCCAGGAAGGATTTTGTGGGATTCATCTTCAGATTGTGCGCTCGTATCAGGTCGAATTCCGTCCTCAGATCCTGCAGATGGTTTCCCTTACAGCGACTCTTGACGGCGATGTCATCAACATAGCACTCTACCGTCTTGCGTAAATGGTCTCTGAAGATGATACTCATGGCTCTTTGATATGTGGTGCTGGCATTCTTCAAACCGAAAGGCATGACCGTGTAACAGTATGTGCCAATCGGTGTTCGGAATGGTGTATGCTTTTCGTTGTCAGGAGACATCTTGATTTGGTTGTACCCCGAGAAGCCATCCATAAATGACATACGTTCGAAGCCGCAGGTGTTGTCAATCATGATGTCTGTGATAGGGAGGGGGAATTCATCTTTGGGGCATGCCTCGTTCAGATTGCGGAAGTCGATGCATATTCGAATCTTCCCATTCTTCTTGAGGACGGGTACTATGTTGGCGACCCAGTCGGGATGTTGCTCTTCACGTATGAAGCCGCTGGCTATCAGTTTGTTGACTTCGGCTTCGATCGCATCCATGATGCCCGGGCGGAAGCATCGTTGTTGTTGCTTGACTGGCTTGGCATCTGGCCGAATGTTGAGCTTGTGAAGGGCAACCTCGGGGTTTAGTCCTGGCATGTCTTCATTGCTCCAGGCAAACACATCAATATATTCTTTGACAAGTTCCAATAGCGATTCTCGCTCTTTGTTTGTTAGGCTTTTACTGACGAAGATTGGTTTTGGAGAAGATTTGCTACCGTGATCCACTTGTATAACTTCATCTTCAGTAGGGGTTCTCTTTGTTCGAACTGCTTTTCCCATTGTGCATCCAACTGTTGGGCCCACGGCTCTAGCTCGAGGATTTCAGGAATGTCTTCATCTTCTTCATAAGCGTCGGCGAATGCCATGTTGACTAACAGGACTTGTCTGAATACGTCTCCGATGCTGGTATCCGAGTCAGAAGTTGGTGACCCGGTTGAATGCGAATGCCAGTCATATTCTTCATATGAAATCTTAGGGGTCGTCGTGGGTGTTACATACCCTAACCCACATCGAGTCTTGCTATAGTAGTCCCATGGTTTGCCAGCCGGGACTGGTGGCTTCAACGGTAATCGTCGTCCAGTGCCGTAGTTCAAGCCTGGCGTAGTCTCCAGATCATACCCCTGTTTTTGTATGAGATATTTGGATTGGGGGCTATAAAGATACAGAGGTAGTCTCCTGGCATCTAATTCAAGGTCGACTTCTTCTATGGTGAAGGGATGCAGATCGTCCTTCCGGCCGAAGATGATTGGATGGTCCCCTCCCTCGATTATGCGGTAAGCGTCTTCTACTGGAGTAAGCTGGATTGCGGTGTACACATTTGTCACCTGTGTGTGTAGGTGAGTACCTATACTGTGTTCCATAGCATACATTGTACAAAGCTTATTAAGCTCGAGGTAGTTCAAAGATAGCCCTTTATTGATGAAGTAAGGTATCTTTTCTAGCGGGATTACATCATCTGCGGAGGGAACATCATTGCAGGCAGCCACATACTTGGCTAGCTCCGGTTCCTCTTCGGCTACCCCCTGTATAAACGAAGACTGAGAGGATGACCTGGACAGCTTGATCGTCAAGGGTTCAGCTGGTGGAGCAGAGCGAGGAGTTGTTGGCAGACTAGCAACCCCCAGTTTGGTGCCCGATGCTGGGCGGGGAGTGCTTGGTTCGCTAGAAGTTCCAGGCCTTGCATCGGGGGTGACGACCCTTCTTGGGAAGGCGTATCGTCATTGGCTTGTCGGAGGGATTGCGCTTCTCCGTTTGCAGCTGGCCGACTCTCGGCAGCCTGATTGTCAGTGGCTCCGTTGTGGGTCTTGGCACTTGGCCAGACCTTGGCAGCCGGATTATCATCTGTTCTTCTTGCGCCGAGAGGCTGATTGCGTCCTTACGCAGAGTGGCCGTAAGGGGTGCAGACTTGCCAGGTTTGCGAGCTTGGAGGTGGATCGTCAGAGGTTCTTCTAATCCTGTGGCCGTCTCGGTACGGGCTTGCCCCTCTCCTTCACTAAGGTGCCTCTTCGACTTTTCGTACAGGCAGGAGTCTGAGTAGTAGGATTCGACCCCTTTGAAGGGATCGATATCAGCAAATTCTGTCCTCACGAAGTCGTATTTGTCGACATATTTAAAGCACTGGTGCAGCGTGGAAGGCACGATCATATAATTGTGTATCCACGGGCGCCCTAGGAGGATGTTGTAAGAAGTGTCTGCATCTATGACGTAACAGGTGACTTCCGATTGGAGATCGCCAATCTGACACTTTAGACGAATCTTTCCAATTAGGTAGCTCCTGCCCGAATTGAAACCGCTGATGGCGGTACTTGTAGGCGTCAGGCGATGCATTGGGATGCAGAGATGATGTAACAGACCCTTTGGGATAATGCTTATAGAAGAGCCAGGATCGATGTGCATCCGATCCACCTTTACATCGCCGATATATCCAATGTAGTATAACGGGCGATCGTGCAGGTTGGTATTGATGAGCATGTCCTGCGGAGTGAAGACAATGTTGGGCATCGCTCCCGTGCAAGCGCTGTCTTGGAGATCTGCAGGCGGGTTCTCTCCCGTGAGGTTGACCTGAGCCAAGTACGCGTCGGCATTTTGGAGTGCATCGCTCAAAGCCGTGCGAACATCCTTTGAGAGTCTCAGAAGCTCGTATAATGACAACTTGGCCGGTGTGTTGGCCAATTGTGCCAAGATGTCGAAGTTGTAGGGCTTCTCCAGCGCCTGCGGTGCCTCTTTTCGGAGGGATTTGTCAAAGCGAGTCTCCTTCGGCCTAGGCCTGTCGGTCGTCGGAGGCTGAGCAGGTCCTGGAGCGTCGGTTGTAGCAGACTGATGATCTTCGGCTGAGTTATCAGCCATGGGTTGTGATTGTGCCCCAGACCGCGTGACAACGGCTGTAGTTTCTTCAATATTTGTCGAGATTGTGCGGCAGGACCTGACTTTTCCACTCTTTTTCTTGCAAATAGAAGATGGTGTGGACTGAGTCACTTCTGATACCAAATCTGGATGGACCCACATGACCTCCCTTCGTGATGTGGTGAGGGGACTAGACCAGTAGCCTGATCTCGGGGAGGTGGAAGATTAGCAATCTCTATTGTCGCCAGAGGGATGGGGACCACACAGTCTTGGGTTTCCGTCGGAGGGAAGCTGCCGAATTGTACCAATACCATATTGGCTGCCGCGGTTACCTCTTCGAAATCGATGGCCAGAGCATTCGAATCAATGAGATTTTGGATGTACCGTTTTAGTTGGTAGAAGTCGTGTGTAGCATGGTGGACGTAGCGGTGGTAATGGCAGTACTTTGGGTTCTCCATCTCTGTCGGCCGAGGTTCCCGTCTTGGTGGAGGAAGCTGAATTCTGTCTCCTTGTATGAGCATGTCCAAGATGGGCTTGACGTGGCCGTCTTCGGGTGATTTACGGCCATTGTTTGTCTGTCGGTTTTGACTCAGGTTTTTGTGCTGTGTCGGCCACCATAGCCTGCTTACCCCTGCTGTCCCGATTGTTGGAGGGGCTACCCCCATTGTCGTTGTTGGTATTAGGACGCTTGCCCTTATTTTCTCCGTCCGAGAAGTGCAATCCCAACTGGCGAGCCTTATTCAACCGTTCTTCGGCGCTTGTGGCACTGTTGATAAACGTCTTCCAGTCCTTGAATTGACTTTCGCCCATCCAGAGACTGATTGTTGGGAGCAATCTCTTTTGGCAAATTTCAATCAGGGAGGAATCCGGATTTCCAGACGGCAACTTCATTGCGGTTTGGCGAAACCGCTCAAAATAGTTCCTTGTCAGCTCTTTCTCCCCTTGGACGACGTCCATGAGGGTGGACATTGTAATGTCCTGCCCTACTTCGTAGAATCTCTCCAAGAACATGCGCTTGAAGTCGAAGAAGGAGTGGATGCAGTTGTCTGGCAGGTTGCGATACCAGTCGAAGGCGACTCCTTCCAAGGCCCCGATGAATAATCATGTGAGGATGGCATCGTCATGGGGCAGATAGTCGGTGGTGACCTCGAAGTAAGTGATGTACCGACTTACGGAGGTTTTGCCATCATACGGGTTGATGTTGAACAGCTTATATCTTGGCGAGAAGGGGACATCCCTCCATGCAGCAGGGTACGGTTGCCGTATTCTGAGGTCTTGAAAATTTTCTCGAGCGTGAAACATGGCTCGGAGCTCCTGGATCTCTCTTCTCGCTTCTCGGGCCTCATCCACGACGGTGGGGACAGTTACTTCAGGAGGATTGTTGCCCGGATTTGGTGCCGCTGAATTTGAGTCCGTATTGACCGTGGAACCTGCGCTTGTTTGTCCAGGCGTCCCTCCTAGCAGAGCTGGAAGGGCCGCTTTGATCTCATCCACAGATTTGACCAAGACCAGCAATATGGCTTCGAGAGTGTCGATGCATTGGCGGTCACTGGAACCACCTTGGCTGCTGTCCGTCATGAACACCATCTTTACATGAGGAGAGATGGACGGAGCGGTGGAGTAAGCGCCCTCTGAATCATACCCCTGTAGTGAGAAGTCATCGGGGTATGTGTGAATGTTCTCTTCTATTTCGGAATCAGAAGGAACAGTACCCCCATTCTCCGAGTTTACATCGTCTTGGGAGTTGTGGATGTCCTCGGGGACGTCGGGGTTTGCTGCATCTGATGGGAGAGTTGTCTCCTCCAGCTCGTCTTCTTGGAACATCGGATTGTCGTGGTGGTTCGGAGGAGTACTACCCCTAGTCCCAGCAACCCCTAGTGGTGTGGACGACGAATCTCCCACTGTAGCAGATTTCGTCTTAGAACGGGTGCCTTAGAAAACTCCGGTGGTGGGCACCCGCTTAGACGACAGTCTTTTAGTCATAGTGGTTGAAATCTTCGGGCTGGGAACATTTGTCTTCTTTTCTCTCCCATCGGCGGGGACTTTCTGAGCAGAGTTGCAGGAGATAACGGAAAGTGCCTCATCTTCTGAAGATGGCTGTTGCAGTCTTTGAAAGAAGGACTGCCGGTCTTTTCGTACCGTCGCGTTATTGCAGCAGCAGTTGATGATGACTTGGGTGCAATGACGTCCGTGGGAGGACTCTTTGCATCCCGATGCACCTTCTCTTTCCTTACGTTTGTGGAGGATGGCCTCACGCAAGTTAGATGGGTCTGGATCGACCATGTTTGCTCCCTAGATTTTGGGAGACTTTTGGGAACCTCTCTGTCCGTTTGCCGTCGGGGGCTAGACTTGAGTGGTTCTGTACAACTTTCCATCTGAGGTCCGCATAACAGTATGCGGTACGCTCCGATGGTCAGAAGTCGGATCAGCGGATCAAGCTTGCCAAGCTCTCGCTGCCCTAGACTTCTTCGCTCTAGTGCATAAGGGCACATAGTAGGAAGAGTCTAAGTGATGCTGGAGAGAGTCAGACATATCTTCTTGGGAGCACAAGAGATCAGGACCATAAGAGAGGCGGTCGAAGACAGAGCCACGTGGAGTAGGAGTCATGCGGCTGGCATCAATAATCTTCAGGCGGTTGGATGGCGTAGCCGTATGGGCTTTCTTCATGCGGCTGGGAGTCTCATCCGCATGAGTTTTCTTCATGCGGCTGGATGATCTGGCCGCATAGACCTCCTTCATGCGGCTGGCAGATTCAGCCGCATGAGCGTCCTACATGCGGTTGGCAGACTTGGCCACATGAGTGTTCGGCTTCTTCTTGGGGATGATAGAATCATTCTTTGTTCCTGCAAGTCCAGCATCGTAGTACTTTCCTCTGTCGGACTTGGGGACAACAGAGTCCTCTACGGCTCGAAGTGGAGCCGTATGAGAGTCACCTTCGCCGTCTTGGGTAGCAGAGAGTACTCCGTCCAGAGCTTGTGGAGGAGCAAATGATTTTGGCCTCCACTCGCAGCGAGCTTTCTTTGTGCGGGTTCGCTTCTGGACCGGGCCAGCGCTTCCTTCAGAGAGCATTTCTTCAAACGCCTGTTGGTCGAAGCGGACGACCATCTTCTGTTGTGTGGAGCCAAGTTTGGCTACATCCGATTACGTCACCAACTCCTCAGTCGTGGAGAAGTTTGTCCCCAGCAGAGTCGCCATCGTGTTTGCCATGAAATATAAAAGAGCAGAACAATTATCGGAGGACTGGACTTTTACTTCACAATACAAACTCGCTTGTACAAAGAAAGCCTAGGAACGAAAACTTAGGTACAACAATCTAAGTACAATTGTTTATTTTAGATTTTGGGGGGTGACGGTAGAGGCTCGGGAAAGCGACGACAGCTCTGCCTTACTCCTTGGACGATCGGGTGCAGCCTTGGCTCTGTAGAAGAACTGCTTGGCGTTGCTGAAGAAATGCTCTCTCTTCGGGCTCTCTCTCTGGCTCTCTGGCTCTCTCTCTGTCTCTGTGTATGTCTCTATATGTGTCTCTGTATCTGTCTGTCTCTCTATTCGCAAGGAAATAGCACCCTGCTATTTATAAGAGTGGGGGGGCCTCATTAGGGTTTACAATAATTGTCCATTCTTAAAAGTCGGCGGCTAAGGATCACGGGATCTGGGCCGTTCATATTGATTTGAGCAATAAATATGATTGCATCAAATCTTTTGTGGGTAATTAATGCTGATTGACATAAATCCTCCTGATTTGTCATGCCAACCTCGGATTCATCGACAGGTGTCTTTAATTGGCTTATTTGTAAATGATCTGATTTGATCCCAATATTTCATTAGAATTTGTTGAGGGATTTCGATCAATCTGATGCCACGTGCCCTGCTATCATGCCACGTGTCGTAACCACAAGCCACAGCAGAAATCTAAGCCAATAATGGTCCTACTAAGATTGTAGACTGCCTGTTCGTGGCCTTCGTTACTTCTGTAGGCTAGCAAAGTACTGAAAAAATGGTCCATAGCTCAGACGTACAGCAGAAGCGGCCTCCCACGACTGGTGCTACCAGTACTGGAGGACTAGTGAGGTACTTCTTGATGTCGTCAAATGCGCGCTGGCATTCTTCGGTCCAGACATATGAGACCCCTTTCTTCATCAGTTTGGTGAAGGGTTGGCAGCGACCAGAGAGATTTGCTATGAATCTTCTGATGTATGCCAAGCGTCCTTGTTGGCCTCGAAGTTCACGGAGATTCTTCAGGGAGCCATGTCCAAGATTGACTTAGTCTTCTCAGGGTCAATATGAATACCCACGGCCGTGACGTTAAAGTCCAAGAAATTGCCGCTGGAAACCCCTAGGAAAGACTTGGTTGGGTTTATCTTTAGTCAGTATATCCGTATCAAGTGGAACATGGTTCTCAAATCATTCAAATGACTGGATTTTCTTCTGCTTTTAACGATAATGTCATCAACATAACATTTTACCATTTTTCGGAGGTGTTCGCGGAATATGGTACTCATAGCCCGCTGGTATGTTGCTCCCGCATTCTTCAACCCGAAGGGCATCATTGTGTAAAAGTAGATCCCTTTTGGAGTACAGAATTAAGTATGTTTTTCTTCTTCAGTGAACATCTTGATCTGGTTGTAGCCTGAGAACCCGTCCATGAAGGACATACGCTCGAAGCCATAAGTGTTGTCAATCATCACGTCGGTGATTGGGAGGGGAATCTCATCTTTTGGACAGGCCAAGTTGAGATCCCTGAAGTCTATGCAGACCCAAATCTTTCCATTCTTCTTAGTAATTGGGATAATATTGGCCATCCAATCCGGATGCTGCTCTTCACAAATGAAGCCACTTTCTATAAGTTTATCGACTTCTTTTTTGATAGCATCTACGATGTTAGGGCAGAAGTGACGCTATTGCTGTTTGACAGGTTTAGCATCGAGCAAGATATTGAGACGGTGCATTACAACTTACGGGTCTAAACCTGGCATATCCTTATAGCTCCAAGTAAAGACATCAATGTACTCTCAGATAAGCTGTATCACAGACTCTCTATCTTCTTTAGTCAAGATTTTGCTGACAAAGATGGGTTTAGGTGAAGCCTCATCTCCTAGTTCGTCTTGGACGACCTTATCTTCCATGGGAGGTTCTCACAGTTCGAAGCACCATTACCATTGGGATCCTTGGCGTTGAGCCCACGGTTCATCCTCAAAGAATTCAAGTATTTGGTCTTCATCCTCAAATGGAGGATCTGCAGAAACCATATTAACGGACAATACCTTCTTGAAGGCTTGGCCGATACTGGTGTCAGAGTCCCAAGTTGAGGAATCGGAGGAGTGTGAATGTATTATGGTCTTCGGCTCTGAGCGCTCTGAAGTTGTTGTGGGTGTAACATAACCCAACCCTCGGCGGGTGTGCTGATAGTAATTTTGAGACTTTTCCTTTGGAGCACGAAGTTGTAAGGAAAGGAGTCGACCTTTGCCGTAGTTCACTCCTCTGTCACTATTCAAGTCGTAACCTATCTTCTGAATAAGGTATTTGGCTTGAGGAGTGTAATGGTAGAGTTGCATCCTACCGTTATCAGGTTCTGGTTCTGCCGGAGTCAGCCGCTGAGGGTGCACCAATCGACCGAAGATGATGGGTTCCTCTTCTTCCTTTCTTGCTGGAACCAAGAAGTAGGTGCCTCAGGAAGAGACAACTTGGATTGCAAGATGAGCAGTTGCCACTTGCGTTTATAACATATACAGAGTGTTGTCTAAGAAATACTTAGTGTTCCAGTATGCACAAGAGTAATTCAAAGACAACTTTCTATTAGTGAAATGCAAAATTTTATCCCGAGGGATTACATCATGTAAAGAATGTACCTCGGTATTGGCGCATATTTAGTCTCCTAATTTCTCATCCGTGATAAGTAGGGCTTTCGCAGGAGAAGGTGGAGGAGGCTTCCGCTTCAACTTGACTACCAAGGGGGCTAGAGTCGGAGGTTTCTGCGACCTCGAGGCTGTAGAAATGGAATGTAAAATGCAATACTCTGGGGGGTGAATAGAGTATGTAACCACCACTTTTCTAAAATGAGAATAATATTGAAATTTTGTAAAATTAATTATTTAATAATAGGTTTAAATTATGTTATTGATTTATTAGTAAATTTTGATTATTTTAATATCATTACATTAGTGTTTTGTGATTTTGTTCTTTGGCTAGCGCAATATTAGAGCTGCTTAGCCTAGAGACTAACCATGACCATGGAGGCCTAACCCATGTGTTTAGATTAGCTAATTACCACTTTTTAGGCTAATGGTATTTTGGACATTTTGTGACTTTTGAATTATTTAGGATTTTAATTAATTGGTGAATTTTAGATTATTTTAATAATATTTAAAAAGATGCATTGTGATTTAGGTCATTTTTTATATTTTGTGAATTTTAATATTGATTTTACAGGATTTGTTTGGTCGGGTTTGAGTTTCGTTTCCTTCCGACTTGTGTTAGTGACCCGGGTAGCTTAAACTCTAGACGGGATCCCAAGATTAGTTAGTCATGGCCCAAAAACCCCACTAATTATGTTAGTAAGTTTAGGCTAATCCCACTTGTTAGATTGGTTAAGTTAGATGCTTAAATTTAACCATTTTGATCCCAAACTTGAACCTAACTTAAAATTAACCAAGAGGACTAGTTGAGGCCTTATTAGGCTTTCCCTCAAGGCCCAAATATGGTTTAATGGCAGCCACTATAGGTAGGTTAGCCTCCCTTCCATTTATTTCATTCTATCTTGCCTCTTTTCCTTCACAAAGTGTTCTTTCCGAAATTAGAGAGCTTCCCTCTTTGATTTGATCTTCAAATCTCTTTATTCCTCCACCAAAACTTCCATCTAACCTTCTCATACTATCAAGGGAGGGTGCTAGCAAAGATTTGGATCAAAGTGCAAGGAGTGTCCATTTTGGAAGGATCTTCGTATCAGAGCCGTGCCCTTGAGAGTATCATTGGGATCCCACTCCCAATAGTAAACCAACCCTCTAAATTGATTTTCCATGCATATTAGTTAGTTTTGAATCCATAGGATCCACCCCCATGCATTTACCCACTTTAGATTCAAGTTTGAGGCCATTTGGAGCTCTAGAGCAAGTTAAAATTGTGTCTTGTGTCCTACTTATTAGATCTCAAATTAGGACACCTCATGTGTTTGGTTTAATGTCTAATAGGTTTAATTGTATTTTAATTTCAGTTTTAGACATGTTAGAGGATGGATTGATGTTTGTTAGGATGGTTAGAATGAGTTTCATTTGGATACCCATGGTTAGATCTGAGTGGTTTAGTCTACATGTCATATTTTTAGCCTCATGTTGTCATTTTATTGTCTCTTTATATAATGGACTGTTTTGTATATATAATAGGTATGTTAGATATATTTCATATATTTAGATGTGTGTGGATATATTGTTAGTGGTGTGCTTGTGTTAGAGTAGAGGGGATTGTGGTTTGATGTGTGTCTTGAGTGGTGTGGAGAGTGAGATGTGTTTCTTTTGTCCAAACAATCCAAATTCGTCATAATATTCATCCATATTTTTAGTAGCCATAGCAACTTAGAAATGTCATAACTTTTAGCTTAGAACTCCAATTAATCTCTCATTTTTTTAGAGAACCGTATCGAAGTTAGCTTTCCAAATACATATATTAATAGGTCAAATGCATTCTAGAACTTTATGTAGAACTGTTTAAGTATCAGTTGTACGAAAAACGAATGCGTTTCGATATTTTTGCGATTTCGGGAGCTTTTAGACAAGAAAATGCGATCCATTTGAAGTTTCGGAAAGCTAATACGAAGGGCTACAACATACTTTAATCGTAGAATTTAGTGAAGGTTCAATTGGTACAGTATTGATTTTAAGTAGAAGAGTGACTATACGATATATGTATTTTGTGTAACCTATGAGCCTATGTAGTATGGATATTAAGTGAATATAGGTATCATAGGTTGTCGAGTATATGTATGATGTAGTACATATATATATATTTTATTATTAGGTAATATATGTTAGTATGTTTGTTAGATGTTGGTTAGTAGAGGGTTAGATATATTAGAGTTTGTTATATGTTAGTATAAGTTATATTTGTTAGTATGAGTGTTAGTTAGATAGTAGATGTTAGTATTTTGTTAGATATTTAATATGTTGTTAGATAGTTTGATGTTAGATATCTAGTATGTTAGATATTGATATGTTAGTAGGTTATGTTAGTTCTAGATATTGGTATGTTAGCAAATTAGTTTCTATAGGCTATATGTTAGATATTTGTTAAGATGTTATGTTAGTACATTAGATAGTTAGTTAATTAGATATTTGAGGGGTATCTTGGTATCCCATGATACCAAGTTAGTATCTTAAGGTAAATATGAATTACCTTTACCTTCAAGATACATGATTAGTTTAGCTTATGACCAAGGTATTAATTTTAGGATGCCAATATGACCAAGGTTGATATGGTATCCTAGTGTTAGTAGATTAGTGTCTAGTTGTTTGAATTTGAGTAGGTGATGTTAGATTGTGGAAGGGTTATATAGATAGGTATATATATTTTTGGGTTATATAGTATCTATATATATTTTGAGAGTATATAGATATAGGTTATAGTTCATAGTGAGGATATATATATACTTGATATATGATATCTATATGTATGTGTTAGGGTGGTACTATATGGGTAAGGATATATATGATATATATGTAATGCATGTTATATAACTGAGTTTGTGTGCCTTGTTAGCTATGTGGTTTAGCTATGTGCCATAATTTAGGCTATGTGTTAGATAGCAATGGTACTAGTATACTTGATTGTTTAGGCCAAAGACTTGTTTAGACCTAGAATTGACTAACCTAGACTAGTTTGACCATTGTTGACCAAACCCTAGCTAGTTTGACCACATTAGACTAGTTGCCCTAGTTTGACTAGATTGTTGACCAGAGTTGACCAAGAGTTGACTTTGACCTAGATTGACTTAGACTCATATAGATTGCATTATAATTTTAATTACTATATAATTGAACTCTTTATAACCTGTGTTCCTCTAACTAGGACTCTGTGACTCCAGTTGGCCATCTTTTTATATCAGCTGTTCAGGGTATCAGGCGAGTACATTCTCTGACCGTTTCATACTTGTTAGGATTTATATTCTTGCTCTAGATTACTTTACTTGATGCTGTCACGTTGTTAACACGGATTGGTACTATATGTATCTTTTTATGAGATGTTATCCCCCTCAGGAGCATCGGGATACGTCATGTCATGTTCTTTTCACGTACATCATGTAGTCATGTGCTTTTATCATTCATGTGCACTCTTGTGATTCATGTACTCTCATGTTCACAGAGCCCCCATGTATACTTCATGTCCATCTATTTATGGGCCCCCATATTAAATCATGTGCAATAACATAACTTGTTTGGATCTTTGTGTATTGATTGAGGTACGGAAGAGTATAAAAGATCATGTGAACAATTCCAAAGTAGTGTAATCATGTGCAAACTCTTTAGTGTAATCATGTACAAATTTAATATGTTTATATGTCTATCTTGTACTCTACATCACTAGCCACTAATAGTTCTTTACGTATAGTAGATATTTTCTTACATTCATCTCTTTTACTTCATGTATATTCTTTATCATTTTATGTATCTTACTCTGTAGCATGCTTACATTTTCTGTCATGATATGAACTGCGTGAGATGTATTGTGCTCGTTCCTGTCCTGACTGGACCTGTTGAAAATATTACAGATGGTTGCCTTGAGCACGCTTGCCTTACTTGCTTGGGATTCGGAGACGGTATAGCTACCTTTGGCCCCGTCACTCAGGAGTGACCGGAAGATTAGTTTAGTAGACTTGTATTATACTTTCATTTGAACTTGTATTGTAATGCGTTGAGATCTGGACTTTGTTTTGAGATTGTTTGAGATATTATTATTTTAGTAGTTTAGATCAGTTGTTGGAGTTTGGAGTTAGTATAGCTTTGTGATTCTGTGTTATCTTGTCGTGCTTTGACTGTAATTGAGTTATATCATATCTTATACTTGTCCTCCGTTCGGAGTTGAGATTTATGACAGGTACACTATATATATTGTATGAGTTGTTTAGTTAGCGACCTTGAACAGCGTTCTACCGCCGATTCTGCGGCGTAGGCTGGACGCTGATACGTACTGTGCCCTTACACAGGGTACGGGTCATGACACATTTTTAGTGGTAGTCCATGCAGGTTGAGATTCGCATTACTGCGAAGTTGTGGTGTACGATGATTAGTTGTATTGCTACACGCCTGCAGTAAGAGATAAAGAATAGACTTTAGTTGAGAGAGTACTCAATCACAGTCAGGGCTACTTGAGAAGATTCCTGGGATAACCCTGTAGAATCTTATTATAAACTATCTCGAAATTCGATTCCGACAATTTTTGTCTACTTTCTTGTTCATCGTTGAATTTGATTCTTGATATTCATTATTGACTTAATTTTCTACCAAGATAACATTATGGGCTAGGTTTCCTCAGTCATAGAATCTAGAGTCTTCTACAGCCATATTAGCTGGTTTGGTGATGAGATAAAGTCTGATTTTGGATGTATTTTTCGGGTATGTGAATTTAAAGTTTTTGCAGCCAAGCTAGCGGCAATGCAAAAATTTTAAATACCATGATTCTAGAGGTATGTATCTTAGTTACGGACTCTTTGGATTATCACTATTGTACTTACTGGCGTAACGAGGATTCTCGTAACATGGTTCTGAATAGACGGGTATGATTATCAGATTGTAGAATAGATACCACAGATGGTGCCATAGTATGGAGTAGGTTATCAGCATGGATGTTGCTTAAGTTATGGATTAGATAGAGGGAGCTAGGCCACCTATAGCATAGAACCATGTCCCGTACCATCAGAGGGATATACCCCAGAGGGGCAGGGTTTTTACACTGACGGTCATGGAGACCAACGCTGCGGGTGACGAGTTAGCATGTCTGTCCATCTTGTTGTGTGATTCCATTAGTACCCGTCATGATGTATTGTGCTGTGATAGATAGTATAGTGACCATGTTCGAGACTATGAAATTATGACCATTAGGACCATGTTTGTGAGCTTTTAGATAAAATTTTCTAGACCTTAATTTTTGGGGGTTTGACCTAGAAGGCGTATTGTAATTGGACATACCATGTGATTATCAGATTGTATCTTGGGAGGATTTTTGAACATATCATCTCTACCTTCTGTTTCAGTCTTTCAAAATAAATAAATTATTTTCCATCATCAATTAACTTAGGAGGGGGATAACTTCAGATAACTAGTCTAATTCTTTGTAGAACTTCATTAGTATAACTCTTTTATAGTATAATGGTTTGATAGCTTCTATTAGGACTTATTCTTAGGTATGGTAGTCTAGTTGACATTAGACTAGTAACCCTTTATAGTTAAATATCTGTTGATTTTGACTACCAGTTTCATATAGGATGTTAGTCTGCTCAGGAGGTAGTGACCCCGCCAGCTCACGAGAAGGATAGTAGGATATATTGATGGTTAGAACAGTGATATTTTGTAGGTGTACTTTAGAAACAATAAGGATATTCGAGGTTGGTTTGTTTTGTGGACTTGAATAATTTTAGGTTATTGATTCTTGAGATATTTTACTTAAGATTGTGATGCTAAATTTAGAAATTTAGAAATGGAGAAGAGAATGTAACTATGAAGCGATGATCATACCAAAATTGAACAAGATGTTGGTAAGAGGACAGAGTGAACACAAAAATTTTGGGTTATGGAGAAATTTAAAGATTTTGTAGAGGTTTTAAAATTTAAGAAGAATAATATTTTAAGGTGTATGTGGATGAAATACGAAGGTCGATTTTATAATAAAGAATAAGTTCCTGCATGACATAGTAGTATTAGCGTCGAGTAAATTCGAGGACAGTGATTTGAACAAGTTCGATGATTTCATAGACTTTGATTTAGAGATTTTAGATCCAAATTAGGACAAGGTGTAGGAATTTAAATTTTTGGGATAATTAAGTGGCTAAGGGAGAGTAAGATCAGAAAGAAGGAATAAGAGTTTTAACAAGAGCATGATTTATGAGAAATGCCTTAGGAATTTAGGCCCTGCTTCTAGGAGGGAGTTTTAGTCACCAGACCTAATTTGAGGCGAGTTTTTGACCTAGACTTTAGCATGTCGTTTGTGATATTTTGTTACACCCCTTGCTTATGTTTTGATACCTTGTGATTACCTTGTGCTGTAGTATGGCTAGTATAGCTAGATGAGACCTCAGACTGATATTGCCTGCCATGACCCTGTATGTTATTCTTTCAAATTGTATGATTTAGATGAGCTTCTAAGACCATGATTGTTGGGGACGAGACTCTAGAAGGAGTACGACCATCTTAATTTTGAGGATAAAATTTTTCTAAGGAGGGTAGATTTGTAACCACCACTTTTCTAAAATGAGGATAATTTTAAACATTTATAAAATTGATTATTTAATAACAGGTTTAAATCATGTTACTGATTTATTGGTGAATTTTAATTCTTTTAATATCATTAAATTAGTGTGTTGTGATTTTGTGCTTTGGCTAGCGTAACCTTAGAGCTGCTTAACTTAGAGACAAGCCATGACCATGGAGGCCTATCCCATGTGATTAGATTAGCTAATTACCAATTTTTAGGCTAAGGATATTTTGGTCATTTTGTGAATTTCAAATTATTTAGGATTTTAATTAATTGGTGAATTTTAGATTATTTTAATAATATTTAAATTGGTGCATTGTGATTTTGGTTATTTTTCATATTTTTGAAATTTTATATTTTAATATTGATTTTACGGGATTTGTTTAGTCGGATTTGAGTTTCGTTTCGTTCCGACTTGTGTTAGTGACCCGGGTAGCTTAGACTCTAGACGGGATCCCAAGATTAGTTATTCATGGCCCACAAACCCCACTAATTAAGTTAGTAAGTTTAGACTAATCCCACTTGTTAGATTGGTTAAGTTAGAGGCTTAAATTTAACCTCTTTGATCCCAAACTTGAGCCTAACTTGAAATTAACCAAGAGGACTAATTGAGGCCTTATTGTGCTTTCCCCCAAGGCCCAAATAGGGTTTAATGGAAGCCACTATAGGTAGGTTAGCCTCCATTCCTTTCATTTCATTCCATCTTGCCTCTTTTCCTTCACAAAGTGTTCTTCTCCAAATTAGAGAGCTTCTCTCTTTGATTTGATCTCCAAATCTCTTCATTCCTCCACCAAAACTTCCATCCAACCTTCTCATACTATCAAGGGAGGGTGCTAGCAAAGATTTGAATCAATGTGCAAGGAGGAGTGTCCATTTTGGAAGGTTCTTCGTATCGGAGCCGTGTCCTTGAGAGTATCATTGGGATCCCACTCCCAATAGGTAAAACCAACCCTCTAAATTAATTTTCTATGCATATTAATTAGTTTTGAATCCATAGGATCCACCTCCATGCATGTACCCACTTTAGATTCAAGTTAGAATGAGTTTCATTTGGATATCCATGGTTAGATCTGAGTGGTTTAGTCCATATGTCATATTTTTAGTCTCAACTAGTCATTTTAGTGTCTCTTTATATAATGGATTGTTTTGTATATATATATAATAGGTATGTTAGATATATTTCATATATTTAGATGTGTGTGGATATGTTGTTAGTGGTGTGATTATGTTAGAGGAGAGGGGGGTGTGGTTTGATGTGTGTCTTGAGTGGTGTGGAGAGTGAGATGTGTTTCTTTTGTCCAAACAACCCAAATTCGTCATAATATTCATCCACGTTTTTAGTAGCCATACCAACTTAGAAATGTTATAACTTTTAGCTTAGAACTCCGATTAATTTCTCTTTTTTTAAAAGAACCGTATCGAAGTTAGCTTTCCAAATATACATATTAATAGGTCAAATGCATTCTAGAACTCTCTGTAGAACTGTTTGAGTGTCAGTTGTACGAAAGACGAATACGTTTCGGTATTTTAGCGATTTTGGGAGTTTTCGGACACGAAAATGCGATCCGTTTGAAGTTTTGGAAAACTAATACGAAGGGCTACAACATAATTTAATCCTAAAATTTAGTGAAGGTCCAATTGGTACAATATTAATTTTAAGTAAAAGAGTGACTATACGATATATATCCATTTTGTGGAACCTATGAGCCTATGTAGTATGGATATTAAGTGAATGTAGGTATCATAGGTTGTCGAGTATATGTATGATATAGTAAATATATATATATTAAATATATATATATATATATATATATATATATATATATATATATATATATATATATATATATATATATATATATATATATATATATATATATATATATTTAATATATTTAATATATATAAAATATATATATATATATATATATATATTTTATATAAAATATAAAATATATATATATATATATATATATATATTTTATATATATATATATATATATATATATATATATATATATATATATATATATATATATATATATATATATATATATATATATATATATATATATATATATATATATATATTGTTAGGTAATATATGTTAGTATGTTTGTTAGATGTTGGTTTGTAGAGGGTTAGATATGTTAGATTTGTTATATGTTAGTGTAAGTTATATATGTTAATATGTTTGTTAGATGTTGGTTAGTAGAGAGTTAGATATATTAGAGTTTGTTATATATTAGTGTAAGTTATATTTGTTAGTATGCGTGTTAGTTAGATAGTTGATGTTAGTATTTTGTTAGATATTTGATATGTTGTTAGATAGTTTGATGTTAGATATCTAGTATGTTAGATATTGATATGTTAGTAGGTTATGTTAGTTCTAGATATTGGTATGTTAGCAAATTAGTCTCTATAGATTATATGTTAGATATTAGTTAAGATATTATGGTAGTACATTAGATAGTTAGTTAATTAGATATTTGAAGGGTATCATAATATCTCATGATACCAAGTTAGTATCTTAAGGTAAATATGAATTACCTTTACCTTCAAGGTAAATGATTAGTTTACCTTATGACCAATGTATTGATTTTGGGATGCCAATATGACCAAGATTGATATGGTATCCTAGTGTTAGTGGGTTAGTGTTTGGGTTTGAGTAGGTTATGTTAGATTGTGGAAGGATTATATAGATATGTATATATATTTTTGGGTTATGTAGTATCTATATATATTAGAGATTATATAGATATAGGTTATGGTTCATAGAGAGGATATGTATATACTTGATATATGATATCTATATGTATGTGTTAGGGTGGTACTATATGGGTAAGGATATATGTGATATATATGTAATGTATATTATATAACTAAGTTTGTGTGCCTTGTTAGCTATGTGTCTTGATTTAGGCTATGTGTTAGATAGCAATGGTACTATTATACTTGATTGTTTAGGCCATAGACTTGTTTAGACCTAGAATTGACTAACCTAGACTAGTTTGTCCATTGTTGACCAAACCCTAGCTAGTTTGACCATATTAGACTAGTTATCCTAGTTTGACTAGATTGTTGACCAGAGTTGACCAAGAGTTGACTTTGACCTAAATTGACTTAGACTCATGTAGATTGTATTATAATTTCAATTAACATATAAATTAAACTCTTTATAACCTGTGTTGCTCTAACTAGAACTTTGTGACTCCAGTTGGCCATCTTCTTATATCAGCTGTTTAGTGTATCAGGCGAGTACATTCTCTGACCATTTCATACTCTTTAGGATTTATATTCTTGCTCTAGATTACTTTACTTGATGCTGTCACGTTGTTAACACGTATTGGTACTATATGGATCTTTTTATGAGATGTTATCCCCTTCGGGAGCATCGGGATACGTCATGTCATGTGCTTTTCACGTACATCATGTATTCATGTACTTTTATCATTCATGTGCACTCTTGTGATTCATGTACTCTTATGTTCACATGCACCCATTTATGGGCCCCCATGTGAAATCATGTGTAATAATATAACTTGTCTGGATCTTTGTGTATTGATTGGGGTACAAGAGAGTATAAATGGTCATGTGAACAATTTCAAAGTAGTATAATCATGTGCAAACTCTTTAGTGTAATCATGTGAAAATTCAAGCCGTTGATATGTCTATCTTGTACTCTACATCACTAGCCACTGATAGTTCTTTACTTATAGTAGATATTTCCTTACAGTCATCTCTTTTACTTCATGTATATTTTTCAAAGTTTCATGTATCTTACTCTATAGCGTGCTTACATTTCCTGTCAAGATATGAACTGCTTGAGATGTATTGTGCTCGTTCCTGTCCTGACTGGACCTGTTAAAAATATTACAGATGGTGCCTTGAGCACACTTGGCCTACTTGCTTGGGATCCGGAGACGGTATAGCTACCTTTGGCCCCGACACTCAGGAGTGATCGAGAGATTAATTTAGTAGACTTGTATTAGACTTTCATTTGAACTTGTATTGTAATGAGTTAAGATCTCGACTTTGTTTTGAGATTGTTTGAGATTTTATTATTTTAGTAGTTTATAACAGTTGTTGGAGTTTGGAGTTAGTATAGCTTTGTGATTCTGTGTTATCTTATCATGCTTAGAATGTGATTGAGTTATATCATATCTTATACTTGTCCTCCGTTCGGAGTTGAGATTTATGCAGGTACATTATATATATTGTGTGAGTTGTTTAGTTAGCGACCTTGAACAGCATTTTACCGTCGATTCTGCAGCATAGACTGGACGCTGTTATACACTGTGCCCTTACATAGGGTGCGGGTCGTGACAGAGTAGGCAACAAAAAATTAGCTAATTAAAAAGTTAACAACAAGATCACAAATAATATATCACAAATATGTAAATAAAAATTAGAGATCAGAAAGCAAACGTAAACTTGACAATGTATAATGGTTTCCCTCTTGTGAGGACTATTCCACTCGGAAGAACTCTAGCTTCTAGTATAGAAAAATATCACAAGTTTTGATCCGAAGTCCTTGCGACTTATACAACGCGAGCTTTGATCCGAAGTACTCGACCAATTTCAATTGTAATGTATCTTTCTTCAATCAAGCATTTGATTACGATTACTCTGAAACTTCTAGACCATACCGTACTGGCAAATCGACTAGAGGATTGTAACTGGCTTGGGATTTGAAAATGAAAGGGCTTAGAACACTTTGGAATACCGTAGTAGGCTTAGAGAGAAGAGAAAAGAAGAGAGAGGTGTATTGAAATGAGGGAAATTTGTCTCTATTTATAGATTTTCCAAAGGGAGAATTCGGGCAGAATTCTTTGAGAGAATCTCGGCAAATAGACGTTGCATCAGTAACAACGGGATGACCAAGTTCAAAATCCAACGAGCACTAACCGAACTCGGGCAGAATTCGGGCTGAACTCGGGCTGAATTCTCCTGGAGTCCAGAGTTTGATTTTTGGGATTTTTGCAAAATAGTTTTTGGTCTTTTTTAAAAGTTTAAAAGCAGTCTGGAGCTTTTTATAAAATGGGCTATTTTCAAAACAAAGGATATTTTGAAAACTTTTTGGGATGGCCTATTTGCCAGTTCGACTCGGTGTACATCATTTTTCTAGACTCAATAAAAAGGTGAAAATTACATTAAATATGAAATACAGACTCATGTGGCAAAACGACTTCAGTCTTGAACGGAACGGTAGCAGTTCTTAGCAATCGTCCAAGTAGCTCTTATATCGAGACGGGGTTAGATCAATTATTAAAATCAGGTTCGACCATGACCAATGGGCCAACAATCTCCCCTATTTTGATAGTTGACAAACCTTGACCTATATAACATATCGATCTTTTGATTTAAAAAGAATTAAAATTTATAATGCATTTCAGCTTGTATGTTCAACTTGTATGGTACTGTATCCTCAAAAAATTCATGTATCCTACATAAGATGTTAGATCCTATTTCTCAACCATTGTCACTTAGCAAAATAATTGTAAGGAGAGAAGCTCCCTCCAATTCATGCATTAGAAACAAACGTTGAAGAAATACAAAAAATAGACATAATAACATGTATTTCACAGGCATTTTTAATGAACAAAGCATGAACTGAAAGAAATAGTAGTAACTACCACTTTTCTAAAAAGTGGATAATTTTGAACTTTTGTAAAATTATTATTTTAGTTATTGTTTAATAGATTAAATTAATGTTAGTGATATGAATTGGTAAATTTTGATTATTTTTATTTAATGTAATGTGTTAGTGTCAATAGTCAGTGAAACCTTAGAACTGCTTTGACTAGAGACTAACTATGATCATAGAGACCTAGCTAGTGGACTTAGAGTTTTTAGTTGGACTTTAATTTTTTTAGAATATCATGTAGAGGTTACAATTGACTTAAATTGATAAGCCACTTTGGGCCTTCTTCTAAAAAGCTTGAAATGACTAATAATGGAGACTTATAGCTAATACAACCTAATAAAACCCTAGCCCATCACCATGGCCGGCCAAACATAGCCCCCTCATGCTATTTAAAGCATCATGAGCCCCCCTTCCTTTCTCTTTCTTAAAAAACCCTAATCCTAGTTTTGGTGTTCTTCCCCAAGTTGCATCCATCTCTCAAATTATGTCCAAATTCACCCAAACCAATTTTAATCTTTTCCTATTGAAGAGAGAAAGCCTCTATTGGCTAGCTAGGAGGGATATGGAGCAATTTGCCATTAGAGCTTAGTAGGAGATCTATTCTAGGAGTTTTCATCGAGATTCAAACCTCCAATTGGTAAGAACCTCTAAACCCTTCAAATTTTTGTTTTCTTTTCATGGATGCAATCATTTAGGGTCCCCCTATCATTAGGTAGAGTTTGGTCCAAATTTGAATCCATTTAGGGTACGTATAGCAAAGTATCGTATACGTATCTCGAGTGTTCGATGAATTGCCCTATAGGATGTTTTGACCTCCAATTTTTGATATAATTATATATTTGGATTACTAATTACCTGTATATTATGTATTTATTTGACTGGGGTGAATTCGAAGTTTTTTGATAGGTTTTATTGGACATGGGAACACTCGACTAGGTTCAACCAGTGAATAGTTGTATGTCCTGCTACCAAAGTCTAGTCTCCTCTGATCCCCGATTATATCACTTCTTATTGACTCCTATAGGTAGGACAGGCGACTGACATGTGGTCTGGGACTTGGGGTTCGAGCCATAGCCAGCTCGAGCCTTGCCTTGACCTGCAAGTCTTTTATTTTACAGTCTAGACACCCATTTGCCTGTGCACATTCCCTTAACACAACTGCACACCCTTTGACACTTGCACACTCATTAACACCACTGATCATCCACTGCAAACACACACACGCATCACCCTAACACCTGTTGCATGTCCAATACTTAGGATTGGGTAATTGGCCAATCGGGCATATTTACTGCACAACCCCTTTCATTTACCACACACACACACATGTTTGAATACATTCAAAATCTGTACTTCACTGCTGTAATTAGCTCTGCAGCACACACAAACACACACTGCCCTCTGCATGGCCTTCATTGCTTTGCATTCACATGCTGCACATTGCTCTGCATAACACAAATACCCTGCACTTTTCATTTGCTGTACACATTCATTCGAACACTGCATTCTCTGATACCTTCACGGTATCAAAGACACTCATATACTTCACATTCGTACATTACCTGTCTGCAACACCCACATGACATCTACTGTCAATTACATATTCACTTGTACACCTTCACTCATTCCTGAGATAGAGTAACACTCATATTTCAATCCATTGTACCCTTTATTTCAAACCACTGCACTCATTATCCACATTATCTGCAACATTACCTTACCATCATGTCCTGCACTAAGGACATGTCCTACTGCTGTAGAAGACTTGCCATGCTGTAAATTGCCATGTTTGCAACCCTCTTTACTGCATTCACTGCCATCTACACTCATTGCATTATACTTCATTTGACACACACTCTTCACTCTTCATATTCTCTGTACACTTTATTAGCATGTCTGCACACACTCTTCACTCTTCACATTGTCTATACACTTCATTCTATTGACACATGTCTGAAACATACATGTCTACAAACACTAATTAGCCACTGCACTTGTTCAATGGCCTGCACTTCATACACTACTGCATCATACTATTGCATATTGCATACATTCCTATATTGTATCATTATCTGTACACTCTGTCTGCTTTAGCTCATAATTCCTGCAATCATCCCTTTCCCTTTAACCACATTATCTGCATGCATATCCTTGCATCTACGCAAATCAGATTAGCTCACTGCATGAGGGATATCAGACCCATTTGGCTAGTGTGCCTGATAAAAACATGTATCAGATCATATGTCACTACCACATTTTAGCTTGAGAGTATTTTGGTCATTTGAAAATTTTGAATTGAATTTGATTTGTTTGAGTGATGGTTGTTATTTTTGACCTTTGCTAGTTGAGACTTTGGAGACTAGCCTAGATGTTGACTTTGACTATGGTCACTTGATTAGCACGGTGGGACCCTAGTCAAACTTAAGTCGACCCAAGTTGACTTATTGGACTTAATTGCATGAAGAGATTAGGTGTTATAGGTGTTTGAACTAATAGCTAAGGGATTGAACCAATTTGACATTGCACTTGGCCCATAGCCCACTAGCCATCAACCCTAACCCTAGTTTTCCTACATGTGGCCGCCCCCTAGGGATTCCCCCTTCCTATTTAATCTCTCATATTTCTTTCTTTTCTGTTTTTACACCACTTTCACTTTTGGCAAGAACAAGGTTTGTCCCCTTTTTCAATCTTTTCTAATTTCTTCATTTCTCTTTCTTTTTGGCTCTAGTCTTTTGCATTAGGATCTAATCATTGCATATTATTATTTATGGTGAGAAATCACAACTATTATGCAATTTGGGGCTTTTAAGTTGCTAGAGGGATTCTCCTATATTGAGCTTTTTCATTAAGTTTGACACTCAATAGGTAAACCCCTAAACCACCTCTATTTCTTGATTTCTTTGCATGGTTGCATAGATCTAGGAGTCCCCAAGCTGTGGAGTTGATCTCGCATGATTTTGGGTCGTTTTGGCGTCCGTATTGGACACGTATCATAAGTTATGTGTAGGTGTTTGATGAAATGCCACAGTGAGTTTTTCTTTGATATTTTTGAAAAGTATTTGAATGGATTTGTTGATCTTCATGTGTATGTTGTTTTCCTCCATGACTGAGCCAATTTTTGAGCCATGTCCGTGTCCAAACAAGACACGAACACACTCGCAGCAGGCTCAGGCAGTGCCCTGCTGCTCGAGGAGTTGTTCTTCTCGTACAGCCCACGTGGGCGGCTGCCACTTGGCAGTGAGGTGGGGGCAATGACTGACATATCATCCCCCAAGCCTCGTATCAGGTAGTTTCGTGTCGGACACAAAATACAGAGTGCACTGGTTTGACTGACACGCATGTACACGAGAAACCCGGCCAGATATGGGCTTCGTGTCCGTACTAGACGCGGCATGGACACCTCATAGTGTGTCGACTATGTAGCCCTAAACATGGGCTACACGTGTGTATGACCATGTGGTGTTAGGTGTCGTGCGTCGTGTCCACGACACCTATGACTCGCAGTACGATACTGCACAACCGTACATGTGTCTGTGTGTGTTCGCGAGTCAGGACACGTTGTATCCTACTTTCCAGGACACGATACGACCTGTGTAGCATGTGTACACCTATACGGCACATTACCAACCTTTTATTTGGGATTATACTATATTTTCGATATGATTTTGAGTTTTTCCCTCATTCACTGATACGCACAGTATCAGTGTTCATTTTCTGATTTTTGAATGAATTGATTTAGTTTTAAATATCGATTTATACGCTACTATATGCTGGGATTTGTGTGTTTATATGTTGGGGTTTCATATGGGGAAGATTTCTTGGATTTATGATGTTTTCGAGTGTGCTATGACACTCGAAATTGAATGGACTGAACTCAAAATCTGAAAATAACTAAAAACTGGAATCAAAAACCTGTGAACACACAACCTTACACACCTATATATATCACTCCTAGACAAACCTGATTTCTAAACACACACATACACATATTGAGCTGACACCCACACATTCACTCATCCTCACACACTCGAACACACATGTCACATTTGCACATGTCTGATATACTGATACATGTGACACATGTTTACACCATGCTGCACTTGGACACATTACACTCTTGATGCATTTCACGTTGCCTGTACACTTTCACCACCATTGCATTTCACTAACTGCCTGAACACACTTGCATTCATTTCCCCTTCACTGTAATGTCTGCACATACACATCCCTATCCCTCTATATATCTATCTATGTATGTATCTCTCTATCTATATATAAATATGCATGTTTCTATGTATGTATGTAAATAGCAATGTACATATATATGTATATATATTTTGATACAGACATTTAACCCTGATACACACACAATATTTCATTTGACACTTGCCTATGCATATATAAATACCTTTATATGAATGTCTATAATATGTATGCTTTATATACATTGAGTGTATATATGTATATATATATATATGAAAGGTGTGTTTGATAGCTTGTGTTAGCTTTAAAATTGTGTGTGAGTACTAGCCTAGGCTTGGTTAGGCTTAATGAGACTTGATTGGACTAGGATTGACCTAGTTTGACTAGTGTAGTTGACCAAATTTGACCAAGAGTTGACTTTGGCCTAGATGACCTAGAAATCATATAGAATGCATTATAATCTTCACTATTACCATTCTGGCCATGTTGTAACCTGTCTTGCTATGTTTAGGACTCATCTATTCTGTCTGGACATATATATTCATCGGATACTCAGGATACCAGGCGAGTACATTCTCTGACCGTTTCATACTTGATAGGATTTACATTTATTCTCTAGATTACTTTACTTAATGTTGTCACATTGTTAACACGGATTGGTACTATATGGATCCCTTCATGAGATGTTATCTCCCTCGGGAGCATCAGGTTACAGTATGTCATGTGCGTTTCACTTTCATCATGTACTCCGGTGCTTTCACCAATCATGTGCACTCTTGTGATTCATGTACTCTCATGTTCACAAAGCCCCATACATATACATTCATGTGCACCCATTTATGGGCCTTCATGTGATATCATGTGCAATAACATAACCTATCTGGATCCTTGTGTATTGATTGGGGTACGGGGGAGTATAAATGGTTATGTGAACAATTCCAAAGTAGTATACTCATGTGCAAACTCTTAGATTACTCATGTGCAAAATCAAGCCGTTCATATGTCTATCTTGTACTCTACATCACTAGCCACTATTAGCTCTTTACTTATAGTAGATATTTCTTTACAGTCATCTCTTTTACTTTATATATTTTCCAGTGTTTCATATATCTTACTCTATGGCATATTTACATATCCTGTCATATTATGAACTGCGTGAGATGTATTGTGCCCGTTCATATCCTGACTGGACCTGTTGAAAGTATTACAAATGATATTGAGGAGTTCTGTCCTACATACTATGGAGCAGGCCTATATGAAACATGTGAGCTGGACTCCCAGGAGGACCCAACACTTACAGAGGACATTACTCTAGTAGTCTAGGCTAGTTAGCCAGACCAGTATCTTACTTATTGTCTTGTCTTGTTTTGGATATATTTTGTACTTATTGGGGATTTTGTTATTCTGGATATTGTGGAGTTGTTATCTTAGATACTTAGTTTTTCTCTCTTATTTGTATTTTATTGTGGATTCAGATCTTATCTATCTATCTTATCGTACTTTCTACCTTAGCTGTGATTGAGTTGTACATTTCTTTATTGTCCTCCATTCGGAGCGTATACATTATACAGGTACTTTATAATTGTTAGATGTATGTGACCTAGGACAACGTTTTACCGCCGACACTGTGGCGTAGGCTGGACGTACCCACTTCTCATGCCCCTACACTGGATGAGGGTCGTGATACGTTTTTAGTGGTGGCCCGTGCAGGTCTAGATTTGTAGTGGTATTCGAATTAGAATATCACTACAGCCTGCAGTAGGATATAGGATACAGTTTTGAGGTAGTCAATCACATTAGGAAAACTCCGATAAAAAACTTGTCATCTAAATTCTTGTTGATTTAATGTTTTTTCTTTGAATAAATAAACTGTCCTCCTTTAATTTTTTGCTTCATTCTCAGTAATTGCTTCTTATTTTTGATCTGTTTTCAGGATGGTTATGGAGACACGATCTCATCGCTCCGGTCTGAGGGATACTATCGAGAGGTCGGCCACCTCTCGTCCTGTTCAGCAGGGCCTCGAGACCGTAGCTCCTGCTGTACCGACTCAGGTTGGCATTTTTGCTGTATTTGGAGGTGCACCTCCGCCTGTACAGAGACCGTCCCCCATCATTCTCGATTTCTCTCGGCAACAGCCACCTTCCAGATCAGTTGACGCAGGGCAGTTGTTCGACTTCTTTTAAAGAATGATATAGGCACTGCGACAGCAGTCCACTCATTTCCAGCAGGGCATAGAGAATGCCCAACAGCTTTTCCTGACGACCGTAGAGAGAGTTATCGTGCAGCCGCATGCAGCCCAGATGTAACACCCAGTTTCTGAAATAAGGGTAATTTTAAACTTTTGTAATTATAATAATTATTTATTGATATTTATATTATATTATGAATTTTGGTAATTTTTAATCAATTTAAAACTGTTTTAAGTCATGGCTTGTGATTTTGATGCATTGCTAGTGTAACCTAAGAGACTGTCTGACCTAGAGCCTGACCATGTCATTAGGATGATTTATTTTTACTTTTGAGCATGAGGGTATTTTGGTCATTTGGCCTCTTTGAATTATTTTATGATTTATTGTATTGGTGATTGTTAATTTGACTTTTTGCTAGCTGTGACTTAAGAGACTGTCCTAGACTTTGAACTTGACTCTGGTGACTTAGTTAACATGGTATGGACCCTAATATAACTTAAGTTGGTCTTGGTTGGCTTAAGTTGGCTAAGTTTCATGAAGAGAGTATGAGGATTTTTGCATTGGACCAAAGGCTAAGGATTTGAATTAGTTAGCTAGTGCAACTAGGCCCAAAGCCCACTAGACTAAACCCTAACCCTAATTCTTTCCTTTATGACCAGCCACTAGGTCATTTCCTTTCCCTATAAATAATCTCTTCATTAGTTCTTGCCTCTTTTATATCAATACAACACATAGGAAAAGAAATGTTTGTCCATTCTTCCCCAATCCATAGATTTCTCATTTTAAATCCTTTTTAACTCTAGTTTCTTGCATGAGAACCTAATACCCTTCTATTTCCTGTTTATGGAGAGTAATCCCAGATTTTAAGCAATTTAGGGATCCGAGCTAGCAAGGAGGAACACTTCATTTTGGGGCTTTTTCTTGCTATTTGCACCTATAGGTAAAACTCCTCAAATTATTCTAATATTCTGTTTTGTTTGCATTTTAGGCTAGATCTAGGTGTCCCCTAGCTGTCCTTAGAATTTGGGTAGAAATTGTGTCCGTTTGGTGTCCGTATCGGACACGTGTCATAGTGTATGTATATGTGTTTGATAGAATGCCTCTTAGGATTTTATTTTCGATTTTTGTAAAACTAATTTCATGGTTTTGTAGATCTAAATATGTATATTAACTTTTGTGAAGACTGATATGATTTTTGGGTCGATTTCGTGTCGAAAATGGGTGCGAACACACTGTACGACACGCGTGTGCGCTATCCTGCTACCCGTGTCCTATTTCTCACTGGACACAGTGTTTCAACACGTGAAACTCGATGTGGAGGTTGGGGCAGTGACTGACAAGTCAGTCCCCAAGTTTTACGATACCTTATTTCGTGTCGGACACGAAAACGAGGCCGTACTGGTCATACACAGAGACTGTACGCGCGCAAAAACGTGTTTGATACGTGTCTCGTATACGCGACATGATACACGTGGACACGGGGCAGACACCTAGACACGTTCTCCTAGTCCTGGCGAACCTAGGGACATGTCCATGTGGCATGAAGTGTATCGTGTCGTGTCCACGAGGCGACTGCATCACAGCACGATGCAGTTTGTGCACGCGATGTGTCTGTGCATGTTTCGTGACTTGGACACGTCGTGTCCAGTCGTGGGGACACGTAGGGACTCTTATGGACTTTGGACACATGTATGACTCTACCCTAACCTATTTTGTATGTATTTCATTGCATTTCAAATTCAAATTGAGAATCCCTATTTTATTGATACTGTGTTCTGTTTCTGAGTAGTTTCATAGTTTAAAATGTTAATTAATTGTTAAATCATGTAAATTAAGGTTTAAATTAATAATAAGTTATGGTTTATATATGTAGACTTGTTATAGTATGAATGCATGACAGGAATTTGGGTTGGTGAATTAGTTTTCAAATTGGTTGAGACTGTTCATAGGTCCAACCTGTAAACTGAATTTCTTCCTGAGAATTAACCCTGTTAACAGTGTGCACTAAGCCCACACACACACACAAACTGAGACACATTCACACATTATTCTCTGATTTCCTGAACCCTAACCACATACCTCACCATATCCCACACTCACACATTGACACACACACTGTTAGCTGAACCCACACACACACTTTTGCTCACATTCACTTATTGACACTCGAACACATAGCTGCATAATGCTCTGATACACTATGCACACACATATTCACTCTTCACTGCATGCTCACACTAGGTATCCTAGTATCCTACAGGAATTGGGAGAAGCCTCTTGCTGAGTAGTGGTTGATGTATCAGAGAGGGGTTGCCCTGCCAGCAGTAAGGGCAGCTAGTAGATGAACTGGAATTTGAACTAGGGAAGGAAGTGTATTATGTTGGTTGAGTGTCTAAGTGTCAAGATGTTAGAAGTGTTAGATAATAGTGTGTGATTTGTGAGCCTAGAATATATATAGGTTTTGTATATGGGTTAGCTCAGTTCTCCTGAGAAGGCAGTAGGCTAGGACTTACAAGTGTAGCAGCAGTAGTTAGGTAGTACGAGGATCGTAGGAGGGAATTTGAGTTGGGTTTGAGGGAGTTGCAACAGTAGCAGTAGTTAGGAGGGTTGAGAGATCTGTTAATTGGTTGGAAGGGGATACCTAAGATTGGATTTGCATTGCAGGCAGTAGCTTGTTAGCTTGGCATTGCCTTGCTCTTGGCAGTTGGCAGCACTGTTATGCATTAGCAGTTAACAGTTTGGCCTGCCTTGGCCTTGGCTTGGTATTACCTTACCTTGCCTTGACTTGGCATAGGATTTGTTGTATGCATTACAACAGTAAGCTTGGACATCAGCATCCTTGACTAGTCTTGGTTCTGCATTTGCAGTGAGGTTGAATTGGGTGGCTGTTGGAATATCTCTGAATTCCTGAGATTGAGTTGGATTGATATATTTAGGGATTTGATGGTTGATAGAGTATAGGATATGGATTTGGGTTAGATGAGCTACATTAATATTAGTATATGTTGGCATGACATGTGAGATAGGCTTGAGTATATGGGTTGTATACATATAGGTTAGACTTTGAGATAATACTCTATATGTGTTAGGTTGGGTTATGTATGGTATAGGTTTTGAGGGCCTTTGGACTATGGATTGAGATTATATTGTATGTCAATATATGTAGTATGTAAATATATATATATATATATATATATATATAAAATATATATATATATATATATATATATATATATATATATATATATATAAGTTTTATGCTTGTATATGTAATATATATGTAAATATATAGCTTCCCTATATGTATTACTAATTATAGGCAATAGCCCTATGTGTGGTATATATATACCTCTATGGTATATATATATATATGCCTTGGTGTGGTTCATATTGTTTTACTTTACATATTGTCTAGACTTGATTGCCTAGGCTAACTTGGTTAGGCCTAGTAAGACTTGACTGGACTAGGATTGACCTAGTCGACTAGTATAATTGACCAAGGTTGACCAAAGTTTGACTTTGACCAAGATTAGCCTAGAAATTATGTAGATTGTATTGCATCTTTTAATTCTCTTGTATTTTACATATCATGACCCATACTACTCTGTTTAGGACATTGTGTCTCTGGTACGGACATATGATATTATACTACTCTTTTCAGAGTAGCATGCGAGTACATTCTCTGATAGTTCTCTCATTTATTTGTCAATTACTGTACTTCAGTTCTAGTTAGTTGTATACGATTCTCTGTTACAACACGTATGGATATTTCGGGATTCATATATGTGACACACATACCATATTGTCTGCCATCTATTACTGGAATCATTATGGAATCATTGCTGGTATCATCATGTTTGGCTGGACTCATCTCGATTCTCGTATCATGTTCTGGATTCACTTGTACTTGCTGGGAGGGGAAATACTTGAGTAAGACATATAGACATACCCCCATTATGGAATCACCCCACATGCTGGAATCAAACTGGAATAATATCCATCTCACACCTGGCCAGGTGTGTGATGTGCCTGATTACCTATAGCCGTTTACATGTCGACCTCGGTATTTTAAAACACACTGTTAGAGTATAGGCTGGACTCACCCTGGAATCATTGTTCACTATGACTCGAATCGTCTCGTACCGGATTCATTTTGTATTAGATTCATCTTGTACTGGACTTATATTGGAGTTTACACTTGTCTACATTTACGGTCTGGACTTATACCATGTTACTCTAGTTCAGCTAGATTCTATTTTACAGTCTTTATTGCCATGGTTCTTCTCTTGTTTAGTTACCTTACTTTCTTTGTACTTTATCTGTCTCTCTATACCATCACCTGAATATAAACTGCCATGTTCATCAATACAACTGCCTATAACTGCTTTATAGTTACCTGTTATTTACTTGGGTTTTCTAGATGAGATCTGCTTGTTCCTGTCCTGACTGGACCTGTTGAAATTTTACAGATGACCCTGAGGACACTTGCCCTACTCATTATGGACCTGACGAGGGATTAGCCACCTTTGGTCCCGACACATAACAGTGATCGGGATATAGTTTTAGACTTGCATTAGTTCTTAATTGGGCTTGTTGTATTGATTGAGACTTGTGTTGTATTTCAGATTAATTAGATGTTGTTATTATTTCTGTAGTTGTAGTTGTCTTTCTATTTGTAGTCATTTTTTGTGTTATCTTATCGTGCTTAGACTATGATTGAGTTGTACCATATCTTATACTTGCCCTCCGTTCGGAGTTGATTATGATGAGTACATTATATACTGCATGAGTTGATGGTTAGATAGTGACCTAGAACAACGTTCTACCGTCGACACTACGGCGTAGGCTGGGCGCTGTTACGTACTCGTACCCTCACAGTGGTTGCGGGTCGTGACACTTTTTAGTGGTGGCCCATGGAGGTTGAGAGTCGCATTAGTGCGATATCGTGGTAGTACGACGACTTAGTTGTATTGCTGCGAGCCTACGATAGGATTGAGAGATAGGCTTAAACGGAGAGGTACTCAATCACAGTTAGGAAAAATTCTGCTTCAATTCATGCCATCTATACATCTTGCTGAATTGTCTTCCTTGAAATTAACTGTCCTTTCTTGATTTATCGCTTCTATCTCAGTATTGATTCCTTGTTTGGTCTGTCTCCAGGATAGTCGAGACTAGATCCATCGCTCCGGACCGAGGGACACTGCTGAGAGGTCTGCCACCTCTCGTCCTGTACAGCCAGCCCCCGATGCCGCATCACCAGTTGTGCCAGCTGGGGTAGGTGCTTCAGCTACTTTCGGAGGAGCTCCTCCACCAGTGCACAGGCAGAGCCTAGTCATTCTAGAGATGCTCCAGCAGCAGCAGCCACCTTCGGGATCCGTTGATGCAGTCCAGCTATTCACTTTCTTCCAGCAGTTCATAGAGGCCCAGCAGGCCTAACAGCAGCATCAGACGGCAGAGCTCAGTCGGGGCATCGATCTGGCCCTGAAAGTAGTTGAGAGGGCAGCAGCTCAGCCTTCGGCAGTTCAGCAGCCATACTAGCCGAAGAAGAAGGGCATCCAAGACTTCCAGAAGATGCACCCGAGGGACTTCAGGGGTACAGAGGGCATTCTGTACGCTGATGAGTGGATAGAACATATGGAGGAGATTTTCAGACTGGCAGAGATTCCAGCGAGTCTACAGATCGAGGCAGCGGCCAGTATGATACAGGATTTGGCCCGCACTTGGTACCAGACCGACCCGAGGGTTAGTACACCAGGGCAAACTTGGGCAGCATTCAAGAAGCTGTTCAAGGAGAAGTTTTTTCCAAATGCAGCGCTAGGTGCCCTCGAGACTCAGTTCGAGGCCTTAGTCCATGGCAGTCAGTCCGTAGAGGAGTATGCTGGAGAGTTCTGCCGTCTGGACAGATTTGTCGAGGGGTTATCCGAGGCGACGAAGGCCCGGAGGTTCAGAAAGGGACTGGTCAAGGAGGTGAAGTCCTATACCAAGAGTGCCCGTGGTGCCACTTTTGAGGAGATCTTGGTGGGTTCCTTAGCAACAGAGGATGAACTTGAGCTAAGGCTCAAGAGGGGATGGGATGCCAGCATAGATTATCGAACTATGATATCGTATTCAGCATAGATTGGCTGAGCAGGCACCACGCCAGCATAGATTGCAGCGGGGTTAGAGTTCTTTTTGGAGCACCCGGAGAGCCAGAGTTCGAGATCAACCGACGCAGGCAGAGCAGAGCAGCGGAGTCTTCTGCAGAGTATCAGTTGAGGAGTAGGCAGTGCCACACCCGTTGATAGCGGAGTTCATGGACGTCTTTTTAGAGGATTTACCAGGACTACCACCAGACATAGACGTAGAGTTCTCTATAGACTTAGTGCCCGATGCAGAGCCGATATCTCAGCACGTCTATCGGGTGAACAACAGTGAGCTGGTAGAGTTGAAGAAGCAGGTGGATGAGCTGCAGGACAAGGGCTTCATCCGATCGAGTTCTTCACCATGGGGTACACCGGTACTCTTTGTACCCAAGAAGGATGGGTCGGTCAGGATGTGTATCGACTACAGGGCACTCAACAACCTCACGATCAAGAACAAGTACCTATTGACGAGGATCGACGATCTCTTCGATATGCTGAGTGGGGCGAGAGTATTTTCTAAGATTGATCTGAGGTCTGGTTACCATCAGGTAAAGGTGAAGAAGGAGGATATCCCGAAGACCGCATTCAAGATGCGGTATGGTCAGTTTGAGTTCTTGGTTATGCCGTTTGGGCTGACCAACGCCTCGACGGTGTTCATAAACTTGATGAACAAGGTGTTCCACCAGTACTTGGACAAGTTTTTGGTGGTGTTCATCGATGATATCCTAGTATACTCGAAGACTGAGGAGGAGCATGAGGAGCACTTGAGAGTGGTTTTGGAGACTCTCAGGAGGGAGGAGCTTTATGACAAGCTCTCGAAGTGTAATTTCTTTCTGGACAGAATTGACTTCTTGGGTCATGTGGTGACTGGGGATGGGATCTCAGTTGACCCGAAAAAGATCACGACAATTGAGGCTTGGTCAGCACCGAGTTCAGTAGCAGAGATCAGAAGCTTCTTGGGATTGGGAGGCTATTATAGGAGGTTCGTACAGAATTTCTCCTGGATTGCAGAGCCATTGACTAAGCTGACCCGGAAGGATGCAGAGTTTGTCTGGTCAGAGGAGTGTCAGGTCGCTTTTGATGAGTTGAAGAAGCGGCTGACGATAGCTTCGATTCTGACATTGCCATCAGGATCAAAAGGGTTCACTATCTACAGTGACGCCTCACAGAAGGGTTTGGGTTGTGTCTTGCAGCAGCATGGGAAGGTTATTGCCTATGCTTCCGGACAGTTACGTCCCCATGAGAAGAACTATCCTACCTATGACTTGGAGTTGGCAGCAGTTATTTTTGTTTTGAAGTTGTAGAAATACTACTTATACGGAGAGCGGGTGGAGATCTTTACAGATCATAAGAGTTTAAAGTATGTGTTTACACAGAAGAAGCTCAACATGAGGCGGCACAGGTGGTTGGAGTTGATGAAGGACTTCGACATTTCATAGCAGTATAACCCAGGGAAGGCCAACGTGGTTGCCGATGCCTTGAGTAGGTATCCGACAGCCATGTGTTTGACTATGGATTGTCACTTGCTAGCAAATTTGGAGAGCCTAGGGATTGAGATAATTGTGCCCGGAGTTCAGTTACAGATGTGGGGCCTTCAGATTTAGTCAGACTTGATGGAGAGGATCAAGTTGACACAGTTCGAAGATGTTGCTCTGCGGTGTATCCGAGAGCAGGTTCGAGCAGGGCTTGTGGATGATGAGTTTACTCTTGCAGAGGATGGCACTTTGAGACACGATTCCAGGCTGTGTGTGCCCAGTGGAGAGCTCAGGGAGCAGGTCATGCAGGAGGCCCACCGATCTCAGTACTCTATACACCTAGGTACCAACAAGATATATAGGGATCTGAGGGAGCACGTCCGGTGGTATGGGATGAAGTGGGAGGTAGCTTGCTTCGTAGCCAGATGTTTGGTCTATCAGCTGGCCAAGACAGAAAGACAGAGGCCAGGAGGTTTGGTGCAGCCATTGCCCATTCCAGAATGAAAGTAGGAGCACATCACGATGGATTTTGTTTCTGGATTACCGCGTACACCAGGCGGAAAAGACACGATTTGGGTCATCGTAGACAGGTTGACCAAATCGGCCCACATTTTGCCATTTAAGGTAGGAACGTCTACTGAGAGGCTAGCAGAGATGTATATACGGTGATTATCAGGATTCATGGAGTTCCGGTGAGCATTGTCTCGGATCGGAATAGTCGCTTTATTTTCCATTTCTGGTGGAGTCTATAGACTAGTTTGGGCACTCAGCTCAAGTTTTGTTCTGCATACCACCCTCAGACGGACGGACAGTCAGAGAGGACTATTCAGACACTCGAGGACATGCTGCGGACTTGTGTTTTGGATTTCGGAGGATCCTGGACGGATCACCTGCACTTAGTGGAGTTTGCATACAACAACAGTTTTCAGGCCACCATTGAGATGTCACCATTTGAGGCACTGTACGGGCACATATGCCGTACACCCTTGTCTTGGGATGATGTTGGAGAGCAAACTTTATTGGGATCTGAGATGGTTGTAGATGCAGCCGAGAAGGTCAAGCTCATCTGAGATCGGATTTGCGTAGCGCAGGATAGACATCGGCACTGGGCCGATAGCCACCGCAGACCTTTGGAGTTTGAGGTATAGATTAGAGATAGGATTAGAATTAGGAGATGTTTTATTTATGATTTTGTTTGATCATGTTTCATTGTTTAGTAATTTTGAGACCTTATTTGTGATTAGGTTGGAGATCTGGTTTTCTTGAGGATATCTCCGATACGTGGTATGATACGTTTTGGTGGAGGTGGGAAGCTTAGGCCGCGCTTCATCGGACCTTTCATGATCAGCAGGAGAGTCGATGACATGGCTTACAGGCTAGACTTGCCACCTGCACTAGTGGGTGTCCACAACATATTCCACGTATCGCAGCTGAGATGGTATGTGGCAGATCCTAGCCATGTACTCGATCACTCAGAGTTGAGGTGGGACCTACTATTAGCTATCCAGAATAGCCTGTGGAGATTCTGGATCGACGAGAGAAGGTTCTGAGAAACCAGGTGATACCCTTGGTTCGTGTCGCATGGAGGCATCATTCTCCAGGAAAGTCTACATGGGAGCGGGAGGATGAGATGCGCGAGCGATACCCATATCTATTTGGACCTTGAGGTATGATTGTCTATCCTTCTTATCAGTTTAGTTTTGCCTTTCAATTTTGAGGACAAAATTCTTTTAAGGAGGAAAGATTTGTCACTACCACATTTTAGCTTGACGGTATTTTGGTTATTTTGAAAATTTTGAATTTAATTTGATTTGTTTGAGTGATGGTTGTTATTTTTGACCTTTGCTAGTTGAAAATATGGAGACTAGCCTAGATGTTGACTTTGACTATGGTGACTTGATTAGCATGGTGGGACCCTACTCTAACTTAAGTCGACCCAAGTTGACTTGTTGGACTTAGTTGCATGAAGAGATTAGGTGTAAAACCCCTATTTTTATTATTATTATTTTTATTTTATTAGACTTAAAAATAAATTTATACAATTTATGGTTTTATTTTTTATGACCCGGTTTGGCCAATTCAGCCCGAACAGGGCCCGAACCAAATTTAAGTCCATGTGAGCATGTGGGGTGACTAAGATGGCCATGTAGGAACATTTCATGTGTGTACAAATATTTTTAAATAATTTTGAGACTTGTTGATTATTTATTGACTTTTGGTACAAAAATTTATGTTTTATTAATAAAATAATATTTTACAAGATGGTTCAATTTTCTGGACCCATACATGGGTGAGCGGTAAAGTTCACCCATTGGGACGATTATTATTATTTTATTATAATTTAAGTTATTTGGTGGAGATTTAATAAACATGTTTTTCCTATTTAAATATTATTACTATGTTGAGTTGATTTATTAAGGATTGAATTTATATATATGAAGATATGCTCAAATATATTAAATAATTGGATAGTTGACTTTTAAATGGTATTTGAATTTTAAATAGATTTTGGTGTATTTATGGATATGTACATATATATATATATATATATATATATATATATATATATATATATATATATATATATATATATATATATATATATATATATATATATATATATATATATATTAAAGATATAAGATATATATAAAAAAAAAAGTGGTGGGGCCGACCCCCACCACCAACAACAACTATAGCAGCAGGAAGCTGCTGCGTATATGGCTTTATGCCATGCTAGGCATTTAATATATATATATATATATATATATATATATATATATATATAAAAGTTGTCGAGTTATAAGATTTGGAAAAAAAAAAAACTTATTGGTGGTCGGCCCAATGGGGTGGGACCGACCACCTTACCAAAAGGAAAGAATGAGCACAGCAGCGTGTGCTCTTGTGCGCCCAAGGGCCAACCCTTTATATACAACAACACTTAGTATATTGAGGCCGACCCCATCCATAATATATATATATATATATATATATATATATATATATATATATATATATATATATATATATATATATATATATATATATATATATATATATATATATATATATATGCTTTGGAAAAACCCTAAAATTTCTTCCTCCTCTTCCTCCTCCATCCTCCTCTCTCCCCTCGGCGTGCGTGCCCAACCTCGCCGGAGCGACAACAGTCCCGTCTCCCGGTCGTCACGACAACAACAACAACAACAGTTTTCCACTTTAAGGTATCCCACTTTCCCGTTTGATTTCTCTCTCAATTCTTGTTCGTTTTTAGATCCGTAAATTCGTGTAGAAAGCCCACATGACCCTCTTCGAGATCCCCCAGCTGGATTTTGACATGGCCATCCAACTTGTTCGAAAAATCGAGACGAAGTTGGAGAAAAATCCACTTTTCTGAATATTAAAGCCTGTTTTGAAACACCAACTTGTCGGCCACTTTTCTCGCTGTCCATTAAACTTTCATAAAAACTAATTAAAGACAGTCAAAGACAACATAACCGAGATTGTAACGCACCTTTTGGATTCACTTTTCATTTAGTATGTAGAAAGTTACACGTTGTTAAAGTTTTCCAAAAAAATTTGTAAATTCTGTTTTCAAAAAGTGGAAAAACACCCGATACGGCGTGCGCCCCGACAAACCGAGCGACGTGGTCGCACAATATACACATCGAAAGGTGCGTATGGATGTTGTCGACGTGTGGGAACTGACGAAAATCGATTTCGTTGTATGTGTGCGACGAAATCAGTGCGTATCCGTCGAGATACCCCGTATCGACCCTTTGCAAATTAAGTCACAACTTTGTGCACACTCATCATATCGCGATGAAACTTGCGCCATTGGACTCGAAATATTTTTCTGGTCCTGTGAGCCAAGTTTGGTCCGATTCTGAGACCGTTGATCGGGACGCTATTTTGGCGGGCCCACAATCCCACTCAACGGACGATTTTGTGCACAGCCCACCGGAATCCAAAATTGGATATATCGTTGGGTTCGTCTCCTCAAAACAAAACCGTAGACATGTAGTTTGACGACTTTAGAGACCGTAGATTTGGCACGCATTTCGGTGCAAAGCGGGTCCAACGGCGGACATCGTTTTGACCCGAAATTACGATTTTGCCCCTGTTCCAGAATTTAACTTTTGGACAGGCATTTCCTAGGCTTAGCCTTTATTCCAAACTCGTTCGTGATGTTTGTTTCAGCATCCGGAGCTTCTTGTGGATTTTGACTTTCGTGTTGACGATTCTGATTGTTGGATTTTGCTGCTTCTCGCACCACCCTCAGGCAAGATACCTTGCCATTATACTGTTTATATTTAGTTTGCATTTTATTACATATCACTGTTTAGTTATTTCCAGTTCTTACTGTTCTTGATTTACTGTCTGCTCAGTGATATTAGATATACTTTGTTATTATCCTTTGACTGAATATGGACTTAGAGTTAAGAGACTACCGTCTGTAGTGTATCACATTTACCTTGACACAGTTGTACCACGAGGATGTGTGAGATGAGTACATATAGAGGTTCTTGTGTGTGGGCTGATCCCCCATGCGCATGCGATAGGGCTAACTGCTAATAGAGGCATGTTAAGGGACTTAACAGTTAGTAGAGGTATGTGAGACATGGATGTGACTCTGTTAGGCATTGGGTGGGAAGAACAGTTCCTTGACGTATGGGCCAAGTATGCACTTACCTATTGTCGGTTATCTCCGCGGGAGATACGGTCCTGGATCCTGATACTGATTTTACTGCTGGCCTCTGACATTCGATGAATGTTATGCTTTGAGGTCCCTGGTATCCTGATGGGCCATACCTGAGATTACTGTTACTGAGCCAGAGTGCCCATGCGTTGGAGGTTTGTTCTTAACTGCATAAATATTGTAGTACGGTTAGATTACCTTATTGTAGTCCTGTCACTTATTTCGGTTTGTGACATATTATATATTTAGTTTATTATGGCATGTTCTTTATGTATCTTGTTACGTCTCTCTGAGGACCTGGTTATCTCTCCAGGTGTGTGCTTCTGTGAATTTGCAGGTGTTCTAGCCAAGGCCGTGATCTTCTCCTTTCTTTCGAAGACGATTGCGCTTGGTTCGTCTCGTTATTCTATCGATCACTTCTTGTATATTTTATTTGAGATAGTTGGTAGTGGACTTTGTCTCCGCCCAACGATTGTATATATGACAAATTCAAAGTTGCTTTTATACCATTTATTTATCTAGTGGATGAGATTTAGTTATTATGGTTCTACTGCATTTTACAGCTTATGTATTAATATGATGTTTCCATATATTGGAGTATACTTCGTATGTATACAGCTGGCATGTCGATGTACCTAGTCCTACGTATTTTGGGACTGGGGCGTTACATTAGGTGTTATAGGTGTTTGAACTAATAGCTAAGGGATTGAACCAATTTGACATTGCACTTGGCCCATAGCCCACTAGCCATCAACCCTAACCCTAGTTTCCTACATGTGGCCGGACCCCTTGGGATTCCCCCTTCCTATTTAATCTCTCCTATTTCTTTCTTGCCTTTTTTTACACCACTTTCACTTTTGGCAAGAACAAGGTTTGTTCCCCTTTTCAATCTTTTCTAATTTCTTTATTTCTCTTTCTTTTTCGCTCTAGTCTTTTGCATTAGGATCTAATCAGTGCCTATTTACTGTTTATGGTGAGAAATCACAGCTATTATGCGATTTGGGGCATTTAAGTTGCTAGAGGGATTATCCTATATTGAGCTTTTTTATTGAGTTTGACACTCAATAGGGAAACCCCCTAAACCACCTCTATTTTTTGATTTCTTTGCATGGTTGCATAGATCTAGGAGTCCCCTAGCTGTGGAGTTGATCTCGTATGATTTTGTGTCGTTTTGGTGTCCGTATCGGACACGTATCATAAGTTGTGTGTAGGTGTTTGATGAAATGCCACAGTGAATTTTTCTTTGATATTTTTGAAAAGTATTTGAATGGATTTATTGATCTTCATGTGTATATTGTTTTCCTCCATGACTGAGCTGATTTTTGAGCCATTTCCGTGTCCAAACAGGACACGAACACACTCGCAGCAGGCTTGGGCAGTGCCCTGCTGCTCGAGGAGTTGTTCTCCTTGTACAGTCCACGTGGGCGACTGCCACTCGGCAGTGAGGTGGGGGCAATGACTGACACATCATCCCCCAAGCCTCGTGTCAAGTAGTTTCGTGTCGGACACAAAATACAGTGTGTACTGGTTTGACTGACACGTATGTACACGAGAAACTTGGCCAGATATGGGCCTCGTGTCCGTACTGGACACGGCGTGGACACCTCATAGTGTGTCGACTATATAGCCCTACACATGGGCTACACGTGTGTATCACCATGTGGCGTTAGGTGTCGTATGTCGTATCCACGACACCTGTGACTCGCAGTACGATACTGCACAACCGTACATGTGTCTGTGTATGTTCTCGAGTCAGGACACGTCGTGTCCTACTTTCCAGGACATGATACGACCTGTGTAGCATGTGTACACCTATACGACACATTACTAACCTTTTATTTTGGATTATACTGTGTTTTCGATATGATTTCGAGTTTTTCCCTCATTCACTGATATGTACAGTATCAGTGTGCATTTTCTGATTTTCGAATGAATTGATTCAGTTTCAAATGTCGATTTATACGCTACTATATGTTGGAATATGTGTGTTTATATGTTGGGGTTTCATATGGGGAAGATTGCTTGGATTTATGATGTTTTCGAGTGTGCTATGACACTCGAAATTGAATGGACTGAACTGGAAATCTGGAAATAACTAAAAACTGGAATCAAAAACCTGTGAACACACAACCTTACAAACCTATATATATCACTCCTAGACAAACCTGATTTCTAAACACACATATACACATATTGAGCTGACACCCTCACATTCACTCATCCTCACATACTCGAACACCCATGTCACATTTGCACATGTCTGATACACTGATACATGTGACACATGTTCACACCATGCTGCACTTGGACACATTACACTCTTGATGCATTTCACATTGCCTGTACACTTTCTCCACCATTGCATTTTACTAATTGCCTGAACACACTTGTATTCATTTCTCCTTTATTGCAATGTCTGCACATACACATCCCTATCCCTCTATATATCTATCTATGTATGTATCTCTCTCTCTCTATATATAAATATGCATGTTTCTATGTATGTATGTAAATAGCAATGTACATATATATGTATATATATTTGGACACACACATTTAACCCTGATACACACACAATATTTCATTTGACACTTGCCTATACATATATAAATGCCTTTATATGAATGTCTATAATATGTATGCTTTATTTACATTGAGTGTATATATGTATATATATATATACGAAATGTGTGTTTGATAGCTTGTGTTAGCTTTAAAATTGTGTGTGAGTACTAGCCTAGGCTTGGTTAGGCTTAGTGAGACTTGTTTGGACTAGGATTGACCTAGTTGACCTAGTTTGACTAGTGTAGTTGACCAGAGTTGACCAAGAGTTGACTTTGGCCTAGATGACCTAGAAATCATATAGAATGCATTTTAATCTTCACTATTACCATTCTGGACATGTTGTGACCCGTGTTGCTATGTTTAGGACTCATCTACTCTGTCTGAACATATATATTCATCGGATACTCAGGATACCAGGCGAGTACATTCTCTGACCGTTTCATACTTGATAGGATTTACATTTATGCTCTAGATTACTTTACTTGATGCTGTCACGTTGTTAACACGGATTGGTACTATATGGATCTCTTCATGAGAAGTTATCCCTCTCGGGACCATCGGGTTACAGTATGTCATGTGCATTTCACTTTCATCATGTACTCCGGTACTTTTACCATTCATGTGCACTCTTGTGATTCATGTACTCTCATGTTTGCAGAGCCCCCATGTATACATTCATGTGCACCCATTTATGGGCCTTCATGTGATATCATGTGCAATAACATAACCTGTCTGGATCCTTGTGTATTAATTGGATTACGTGAGAGTATAAATGGTCATGTGAAAAATTCCAAAGTAGTATACTCATGTGCAAACTCTTAGATTACTCATGTGCAAATTCAAGCCGTTCACATGTCTATCTTATACTCTACATCAATAGCCACTGTTAGCTCTTTACTTATAGTCGATATTTCTTTACAATCATCTCTTTTACTTCATATATTTTCCAGCGTTTCTTGTATCTTACTCTATAGCATATTTACATATCCTATCATATTATGAACTGCGTGAGATGTATTATGCTCGCTCCTGTCCTGACTAGACCTATTGAAAATATTACAGATGATATTGAGGAGTTTTGTCCTACATACTATGGAGCGGGCCTAGATGACACATGTGAGCTGGACTCCTAGACGGACCCAACACTTACAGAGGACATTACCCCAGTAGTCTAGGCTAGTTAGCTAGACCAGTATCTTACTTATTGTCTTGTCTTGTTCTGGATATACTTTATACTTATTGGGGATTTTCTTATTCTGGATATTGTGGAGTTGTTATCTTAGACACTTAGTTTTTTCTCTCTTATTTGTATTTCATTGTGGATTCAGATCTTATCTATCCATCTTATCGTACTTTCTACCTTAGTTGTGATTGAGTTATACATTTCTATATTTTTCTCTATTCGGAGCGTATACATTGTACAGGTACGTTATAATTGTTAGATGTATGTGACCTAGAACAACGTTCTACTGCCGACACTGTAGTGTAGGCTGGACGTACCCACTTCTCGTTCCCCTACACTGGGTGCGGGTCGTGACAGCATGTGGACTTCTCTGCAATGCAAGACATGTTTGAAAGATGTCCTGTACTTAGAGATTGCCTGCAATTGCAATGTCTTTGAAACCTACACTTCATAATCTGTCACTCACATTCACATTACACAAACTGACCATGGCACATCACTTACAAATCTATTTTATATTGCATTCATGCAGTATTAGACACTGCAGACCCTTTTATTACTGCATACCTAAGCTATATGCCTGCACTTCACTTACCTGTACACTGAAGTTTGATTCACTCCACTGCATATAGTTGTATTTCCTGAAGACTTGGTTCAGGTATCATTGCATCCCCTTACCTGTATTTAACCCCTGTACCGAGGTTGATCCCTGCATTAGTTCTGCATTCAGAGTTAGTCTGTCCAAAGTTCATTCTCCCAATTGTTCTTGTATGTATATATTCATATGGTACATCCTATTGATATATATATGTTACTGTGTAACGTCCCAGTCCCAAAATACGTAGGACTAGGAACGTAGACATGCCAGCTATATTCATACGAAGTATACTCCAATATATGGAAACCTTGTATAAATACATAAGCTGTAAAATGCAGTAGAACCATAACTAATCTCATCCACACAAAATAAATGAATAGAAGATCACATATAATCAACTATGAAATTGTCATTTGGTACATGTAGTTAGGCGGAGACAAATCTACTACCAACAAGTAAAGGAAAATACATAAGAAAAGATATGAATTTGGCGAGCGAAGCGAAGACGATCCAAGTGCAATCATCCTCGAAGAAAATAGCGATGATCACGGCTAGAGCTAGAGCACCTGCGAAAGACAAGAGCACACACCTGGCGAGATAACCAGGTCCTTAGAGGGACGTAAAAAGACACATAATAGCATGCCATATAAACTGAATAAATATTGCTCAAATAAATAAGTAAATCAAATTATAACATGGTCCAATACGCACCTACTGAACGAGCGTACCATCCCCCCAACCAAATAGGACAGGAGATGGTAAACTAATTCACGGTGACGTATCTTTCCATGCTATGAATCCAATATGGTATCCGGACCCCAACAAGGTTCAATACCTTCTCATCGAAGTAGTAAGTCACACCTACAACCAAACAAGGACAAGATGTGACGAACTAATCCACGACAAGTTATTGTTCCAAGCCACGGTCAGATACAAGTACCCAAACCAAAAGTACTCGTACCTAACGGATAAAGGTGCTTAACCGTTCTAAGTGAAATATAGTTAAGAACAATCCTTCCTACGCATGGGCCCTGGCTAAATAGGATCGGCATAGTCCCCCCTTGGGGCAATAGAGGCCCAATCAATAAGAGCATGACGTTCCGCAGAAACGCCAGTGGCCGTCAGTAATCTTGGGTAAGCTGACCCTCGTCTCCGGCAGAGCTCACGGGTTACCAAAGGGAAAGTGCATCGAAGCCCATACGCTAAGGAATTGTCCTTCCCGTCCAATACCTACTGTGTTGTATCCACAACACAAACTACTATAACCGCTAAGTCAAACTAGCATGCAATCTCTATTAGCGGTTATTCCTATCGTACGGCTTGTACGTACTGGTGGCCAGCCAATCACGTACTTTCGTGTTCTACATGCAACACACAACTTCATGGTACAACGTGTCAAGACCAATGAATGCAACACACAAGGTGGTCTCTTAATTCTAGGTTTAATGTGTAAGAAAAATAATACATAGCAGAATATAAATGAACAGTAAGTTCTAACAGGTTATGCCATGTATCACAGTTTATTTTGCATAAAGAAAATAAATAATGCATGAAATATGAGCTAAAATAATTAAACAGCAAATGGCAAGGTGTCTTGCCTGGTAGTACGCCTAGTGTGCTGCAATAATCATGGTGGCGTGAATTACGACTTTGGTGTAACAACTACACAAGGAGACCTCTGTTGGTGGTACAGACCGGTGCATCGGGTCCAAAATGGTCAATTTAGTTAGGGTGGACATAAGGTAGTCTCGAAATTGGCGGAGGAATAGGAATAACGGGATTGGTCATGGAAAGGAGAAAATCAAAGAAAATGGATAATAAAATATTTATGATTTTTAGAAAAACTATTTATAACCCTTGAAGACTATACTTATAATAGTTGAAAATAATTTTAGAAATATATATATGTATATACATATATAGAAACATTATCTAAGGCTAAGACTAACATTGGAAATATGTATAGGGCCACGCCTCTATATAATCTTTTTGTTGCAAGATAACCTTTTTAGAAAATTATTTAATATGTATATTTATAAAAATATAATAATAACAACTGCATATAATAATCTTTGGACATATTAATACTGATTACTTATCTTAACATAACCAAATACATAAATATATATGCTATCGATAATACCATAAAAATATTTAGTACTATAATGCCATTAGCAGAATATTTCCATATACGAATTAAAATACCAACCAGAAAATAGAAGAGGATATAATATTAATAATGATAAATGAAAATGATAACAGTAATAATAATAGTATAAAATATACCAATTATTATCAATAGTAAAGACAAAACACTCTCTTCAAAATAACAACAGAAACCCCCAAAATAATAATAGTAATAATATAAAAATACCCATAAAATGACTATTATCTAATAATAATAATATAATAATAATCTTATTAATAATAAATAACAAAAAAAACAAGAAAAAAAAACAAACGGTTGAGAACACCCGGACTAAAAAGTAATCCAAAAAGAACAGTACTGATATAGAGAGAGAGTGAAACTGAGAGGGAGAGAGCGGGAGAGAGGATGTCGGAGAGTAGCGGCGGTCGGTGGCAGCTGGGCTGGGTCGGCCGGCGGTTGCGCGGCGTTCAGGGGTTGCCGAGGAGAGTGGAAAGAAGGGGCGGAAGCGGAGGGTTTTCGACCGGGGCTGAGGAAGGCGGGGCGGCGCGGCGACTGCCCCGGTGGTGGTAACGCGGAGGTCAGGGCGGCGCGGATCTGACGGAAAGTGGAGGTCGGGAAAAAGGTTGGCGGGCGTTTCCAGGCGGTGGGTGTTCAGCGAGGGTTTTGGGCGACGCTGGGCTGAGTCAGGCGGAGGAAGACGACGGGGAGAGCCGGGTGAGGCGGAGCTGGAAAGAGGCTCGCGGGAGGGTTTCCGGCGACATGTGGCGGTGCGCTCGCGCTAGCGCGGCGGGGGGTTTGGTCGGGAGGAGCGGTGGAATAGGCGGAGGCTCACTGGGAGCGAGGCGGCGGTATGCGGCGGCTCGCGCGGGGGTTCGTCGACGGGCACGCGACGGAGGGGAGTGAGGAGCAAAGGAAAGGGGGTTTTCGGTCGGGCTTAGTCGGCGACCGGCGGCGGAGGCAGCGCTCAGGCTGAGACCGCGGCGGCGCAGCTCCGGCGAGGTAAGGATTTCGATTTTTTTGGGTTTTTGGCTTCTTTTTGGGCACGGTCGGCGTTGGCCGAGGCGGCGGTGGTGTTTGGCCGAGGTGGCTGTGGGCGTGCCTTAGCGGCGGTGGGGTCTGAGTGGTGACGGTGGTGTTTTGCTAGGTTTGTGGGGTGATGGTGTCGGTGACGGGTTGACGGAGTGACGGGGGTGGTCCGGGTGGTGTTGGCGGCAAGGGAAGACTGTGGTGGTTGCGGTGGTGGTGTTGGTGCTGTGGACGGAGGTTTGGCCGGGGTTGGGAAGCAGGTGATGGTGGTGGTGATGGCGACGGAGCGAAGGTGGCTGTCGGGAACTCCGACGGGCGTTGCCGTACTTGTGACGGCGACGAATCGGGCTGGACGGGGTTAGGGTTAGGTTTAGGACTAGGGTTTGTGTGTCGGGTTGTCGACACAGAGGAGAGGAAAGAATCTGTATATGTAAAAAAAGAATATTTATTGGAAAGACACCGGGGTCGGACCCGAGGCCGTCACGGCTGACACGGAAGAGATGGACATCGACACGATGCACGGCACGTTTTGTGGAGAAAATTGTGGAGTTTTTGTATGATAGAAATTTGGAGGAGTACCTGCCTTTTATAGGATGTGGAAATTCCCAATTAGATAAGAATTAGGATTCCTCTAAACCCAATTTAGATATTTCCTAATTTAATTTAAAACAATGAAATCAATCCAAATCCAATACAAATCCAAATTTTAAATCAAATTAAATTTTAGTTTAAAATCGAATAGGATAAATCAAATTCCAAGTACTTAACTATTTAAATAAATCCATAAATTTAAATCAAGATTTAAAATGGTCACCAAAATTTTCAAATATATTTTCCAAAAATACCAATAATAATAATTTTGAAAATAATAAATCTTTTTTTTGAATTATAAAATATTAACATTAATAAATCTCGAAAATTATATTTTTATTTAACATAGGCTAGTAAAAATTTTTAGGAAATATATGCACAATAATATTTATCAATAATTGCTATAAACGAAAGGCTTTGTACCAATAAATAAATAAAATAATTAGCTTGAAAGTTTGGTACGATAGCTAAAACAAATTATTACATATATTATTTTGAAACTATAAAATAGAAAAAATGTTTTTCTAAAAATATGTACGCTCGCACATATTCGCACTCGTCGAGCAATTTCGAAAAATAAAATTTCGTGCGCGACGTACAATACGACTACGCGACGTACAATACAAAATTTTAAATCGGTACCAAATTTAATAAAAAAAATAGTAGAAATTTAGGGATTTTACATACTGTATATGTATATATGATGTATAGGTTAGATTGATACTTATTTGAAACTTATGTATTACATTTGTGAGGGATATGCATAGGATTATAGGATTTGAGTCTATGTATTGTATACCTATATATGTATATGATATATATAGATAAGGTATTGGGATTATATGGAATTGAGTAGATAAGGTTGGATATGTTCTGCTTTGCCAAGTACAATGTTTATTTATCTGCAATTGGTACCTGAACATGACCAATTAATGGCCATTGTTCATATCCTTGTCAGGTTGTTCAATCCATGTAACATATAGAGAGGATTAGTTAGTATGGTTCAGTTTTAGGGCATGGTTGCAGTCCACCATTCACCATCAGCAATGAGTGATTAACCTCTCCTACAATTCAGACCATCTGTATTTTAATCTATCCTTGAAGGGACAGTAAGTTCAAGTCTTCACCTATTGCTACCTGCATTAGATATAGTTTCGATCTGAACATCTCTGAATGTCCAGATTATATGGTTTTGATATCACCCAAATTTTAATTTATGGTTCAATTGATCAGTCTAATAAGTTTAGATGTAGTTTCCTAACATCTTAGTGATCAGTCACCATTAACCCTTGTGCAGTCCCCTGCTAGTTATATATTGCATTTCAGTTCAACGAAGGGATCAATCCATATATATATGTAATGATGAGGGCTATAAGTATTATATACTATGGGTGATCTTGTATGAAGTACTATTGGTTAGATTCTAGGATTTGATTTTGGTTTTGATACCCTTTTGACATTAGCATTATTAGGCTCATAGCCAAATAACATAGGTTAGGCTAAAACAAGACATGTTGACCATAGTGGACAATTTGACTAAAAGAACCAAGTTGACTAATTGACCAAATAGTTGAAGTCTGACCAAATAGCTTAAATATTGACCAAGTTTGACCAGAATTGACCAAGAGTTGACTTTGACCTAGAATAACCTAGTATCATGTAGATTGTATTGTTTAAATCTAATATTCAATATTGGAACACAATATAACATGTATCTCATTAAATAGGACTCTGTGACTCCAGTTCGGACACCATTATACATCATTTGCTCAAGATAGCAGGTGAGTACATTATCTGTTAGTTTTTATTTATGATAGTATCTATATTGCCTGATTTAGACAACTTTACTTGATGCTGACATGTTGTTAACACGGACTGGTACTATATGGATCTTTTTATGAGATGTTATCCCCTCATCGGGTGCATCAGGTATTTCGTGTTCATGTACTTTACCATGTGCATCATGTACTCCTTGTACTTATATTCTTCATGTACACTCATGTGCACTCATGTACTCTCATATTTTCATATGTGTTCCATGTAAACTAACAATCATGTACGTAATATAACTTGACAAAATCCTTGTGTATTGATTGTAGTAGGGGAGAGTAGAAGTGGTTATGTGCTTACATCCCTCTAGTGTAAAAATATTCATGTCTATTATACCCTCATGTATAATGGAGTTACCATAGAATAAATATGTGCAACCTAAGCCAATCACATAATCATCTTGTTCTCTAAACACATATATTTATTATAGTTCATCATTTTTTTACCATATTTCATGATTCAGCTTACTTATCCATATCTCCTGTATTACTGTATTTCTTTACAGTATGTCATGTATTTTATTCTACTGTTAGCTCTATATTTCCTACCATACTTTGGAACTACTTTAAGAGATATGTGCTCGTTCCCGTCCTGACAGGATAACATTAAAAATTTTACAGATAACTTGGAGGATTCCAGCTAGCCTAGAGACACCAGTAGAGCTGAGAGTAGATTATTAGGTTACTGTCTAGTTGTTGTTTTTAGTTATTTTATGAGTTGTATTTATTTCATACACTATGGATGTGGTGATGTTAATACTTAAGCTTCTTCAAATCTGGTTTTGTATTAAACATTGTGATCCTTCTATCTATTCTATTTCGTGCTGATTATCTCTCATAGATATTTTGTGATTGAGTTGTATCGTTCTGAGATTGTCCTCCATTTGGAAAGTATATTATATTATGTTTAGTTTGTGATTGAGACCTAGGATAGCGTTCTACCGTCGACACTATAGAATAGGCTGGACGTACCCACGATCTCGTGCCCTTTTTCTGGGTGCGGATCGTCATATATTTTTAATGGTGGCCCATACAGGTCGAGATTCGTATTAGTTCGATATCGTGGTAGCGCAACGACTTAGTTGTACTGCTGCGAGCCTGCGATAGAATATAGGAAATAGGGTATTAGAATGAGAGAATACTCAATCACAGTAAGAATTCTTGAAGGATTCCTGGGATGACCCTTGAGAATCTTATTTTGAGCTTCAATTTGAAATCATTTCATCTTGTTTCTGTTCACCTTTGCTCCTTGTTATTTAATTTGATTTTGATGGATCGTTGTTGATTTTGATTTTCATATTGAGATGAATTTTATGGCCTGAGTTACGGTATCTTCTGATGACATATGTTGATGGGAATAACAGGAAAGGTAAAATGTCTACTTGGTTATGGAGCCTGGAGTTTATCGCAGCCATATTAGTTAGCGTGGCAAAAATGTAGAGACCTGACTTCAGATGTACATATCTTGGTTTTACGATTTGGAATTTCTCGCAGCTATACTAGTCGACATAGCGAGGATTCTAGATGACATGATTATAGAGGTGCATAGCCCAGTTATGGAATCTACCATTTATCGTAGCCTTGCTTAATGGCATGGCGAGGATTTTGAGTATTACGATTTTGGATAGACGCGTATGATTATCAGATTGTAACTTGAGAAGGTTCTTAACATATCATCTCTATCCTCCACTTTTGTTATTATAGAATTGTATTCCATCATCAATTAAATTAGGAGTAGGGATAATTTCTGCTATTTAGTCCAGTTCCTTGTAGAGCTTATTTCATAGATAGTACTTTTTTAGTGTAATGGTTTGATGAATTGTAGTGGGTCTGTGACCTTGAGATGATAGTTAGCATTAGTATTAGAAAAATAACCCATTGTAGTTAATTCTCTGTTATTTATAATAAATACCAGTTTTTATATAGGATGTTAGTCTGCCTTATAGCCTTTGATGATTTCTTGTTTTCCCTCTATCTCCAGTATGGCACCCATGACTAGAGCCCATCCCCTGAGCGCAACTGCAGTTCTAGACATAACTGAGAGCGTGCTTCTACCTCTTGTTGGTCAGGAGGTCGTGACCCCTCCTGCTGACCAGAGGGTAGTTGTACCTCCTGCCGTTGAGGAGGTGGTAGCAACCTCACCAGAGAGAGCTGCAGTTTCATCTGAGACCGAGAGTCTTCCTCTGCCTCCTGGAGTGGTTCTCCATACCATATTCTCGGGGGGTTTGATTTCGGATGGAGCTCAGATACTTGGACTTCTTCGAGATGTGTTGGAGACACAGAGAGTTCAGGCCGAGATCCTGAGGGAGTAGAGCCAGAGGATTCAACATTTATGGGACTTGTGCATTTAGGAGGAGAGCCTAGTTCCAAGAGAGTGAGGAGTAGTATCCATTTCTATCCAGAGCCTCAGGAGTACCCAGACCTTCAGCCTAGGCCATCCTTTCCAGTTCGAATTCCTGCCCAGCAGAGGCCTGCTGAGCGAGTGCCTACCTGTGCTTTCTGTAAGAAGCTTGGGCATGTATGGGCCGACTGTAGGAAGATGAGAGGGTTGTGCCTGTATTGTGGGCCAGCTACCCACACAATGCAAGACTGTCCTATTGCATGTATCTCAATCGAGGCCCCGCCTCTAGGAGGGAGTTCCAGTCACCAGACCTAGTTGGAGGTGAGTATTTTGACCTAGACTTTAGTCTTTTGAGAAGATTTGTTGCACCTTGTAGAAGCATGGAAAATATCAGAATGGTGCTCCATGCGGCTCGGAACAGGAGAACTCCATGCAGCTCATACAGGGGCAGTCCCATGCGGTTCAGAAAGACTCTCAGTCTCATGCGGCTCGGAACAGGAGAACTCCATGCGGCTCATACATGGGCAGTCCCATGCGGTTCGGAGAGACTCTCAGTCTCATGTGGCTCGGAGCAGGAGAATCCATGCAGCTTACATAGGGACAGTCCCATGCGGCTCAAAGTGTCTCCCAGCCTCATGCGGCTCGGAAGTATATGCGGCTCACAAATGACCAACAGAGAGATGCGGCTCGATCAACACCACGTGTCCCCGTGGGATCCCTTCACACAGCTGGCCATCAAGTAACGTCCTTATTTAATGCTCTGATTTGACAGCTGACGGCTTTAGCATAAAGTGCCATGATGGTCCTGTCATAATGACAGGCTCTTCGGGAACAGGAGAAAATCTCTGACACAATCCAAGATTGCCACGTGGCTATTCCCATGCGGCTCAATTGAAGAACAGCTTCATGCGGCTGGCAGGAATCATCTTCCTGCGGCTCACCAAAAAGCCACCCCATGCGGCTCGCAAGTACTATACCTATGCGGCTCATTGAGACGCTGTCTCATGCGGTTCATGGATATCATGCGGCTCTGGCAGGGTCCACCATTAAGACACGTGGCAGAGATTCAATTGCCCCCATGACTTGACAGCTGGTAGCAGGGTAATTATGGGACACGTGGTTTTAAATCAATCAGAGATTTACCAGATCCCAATAACCATATTTAACGTTATCCTCATAATTAATAAGATCAGGGCATATCACTTGTGATCAAGCCAATGGGACACGTGGTGAGAGATCCGAGCTCGACACAACCAATCATGAAGATTTAAAGCAATCAGCATTAATCATTCACAGGATTCAATACTATCCACATTTATGGCCCAGATCCTTCACGCCTAAGACTAATGGTCCAGATTGATTAAACATCAGGCCGCCGCCACTTTGAGAATGGGTAATCATCCAAACCCTAATGATGCCCTCACTCCTATAAATAGGCAAGGTGCCATTCCATTGCGAGATATACAGAGAGACTCCCCCAATAATCAGAGAGAGAATACACAGAGAGAGAGAGAAGCCAGAAGAGTAACATAGGGAGAGCAAGAAGGGCACATCTTCATCAACGCCAACCATCTCGTCACAGGAGCCAAGGCTGCATACCGATCGTCCAAGGAGTAAGGCAGGGCTGCCGTCGCCTTCCCGAGCCTCTATCGTCACCCTCCAGAATCTAAAATAAACAATTGTACTTAGACTGCTGTACCTAGGTTTTCGTCCCTAGGCTTTCTTTGTACAAGCGAGTTTGTAACGTGAAGTAAAAGTCCGGTCCTCCGATAATTGTTCTGTTCTTTTATATTTCATGGCAAACACGATGGCGACTCTGCTGGAGACAAACTTCTCCACGGTTGAGGAGTTGGTGACGCAGTCGGATGCAGCCAAACTTGGCTCCACGCAACAAAAGATGGTCGTCCGCTTCGACCAACAGGCGTTTGAAGAGATGCTCTCCGAAGGAAGCGCTGGCCCGGTCCAGAAGCGCACCCGTACGACGAAGGCTCGTAAAGAGTGGAGGCCAGAATCATTTGCTCCTCCCCAAGCCCTCGACAGGATACCCTTTGTTGCTCAAGACGGCGAGAAGGACTCTTCTGCGGCCCCACTTCAGACCGTAGACAACTCTGCTGTCTCCAAGTCCGGCAGAAGAAAATACTATGATGCTGGACTTGCAGGGGCAGAGAGAAACTCTATACGATCCGAGCCGCATAAGGGTATTAGCCGCAGGGAGAAAGCTTATGCGACTGCATCCGCTAGCCGCATGAAGAAAACTCATGCGGCCACGCCTGTCAGCCGCATAGTTTATGCGGCTACAGTTGCCAACCGCATGGATGAGACTCATGCGGTCACTGAAGTCAATCGCTTGCAGAAAACCTATGCGGCCACAGTTGCCAACCGCATGCGGCCAGCCTGCACGGTCATAACTCCCAGTCGCACAAGAACAACTCATCCGACAGCAGAAGATAACCGCATGCAGACAGCCTGCACAGTTTCCAATACTAGCCGTATAGCGTCCGTTCCACGCTCTTCTCGATCAGTCTTCGACCGTCTCTCATACGGTCCTGACCCTGATGGTTCTCTGGATGATAAGCCAGACTCTGTGGTATTCAACTTAGACTCTTCCTATTACGCACCCGCAAGTGCTAAAAAGAAGAAGTCTAGGACAGCGCGGGCTCATCAAGCCCAGTCAGCTGCCCCAACCTCTGACTGTCGGGGCGTCCCGTTGACTATCACGCGGGCCTCTGATGGGAAGTTGTATAGAACCGCTCGAGTCCAGCCCCCGGCGGCAAAAGGACAAAGTGGTTCCTCTGACCTACGTGAGGCGATCCTCCACAAGCGCAAGGAAAGAGAAGGGGCTTCGGTGTGCAAAGAGTCCTCGCTTGGACGTCACTGCACCCAAATCATCGTCAACTGCTGTTGCAACAACGCGGCAGTGACGGAAGACCGGCCGTCAGTCTTCCAAAGACTACAGCATCCGAGCTCAGAGGACGAGGCACCTCCTGTTGCCTTCTGCAATTCCACTCAGAAAGTCCCCGCCGAGGGGAGAGGGAAGAAGACAAGCATCTCCAGCCCCAAGATATCAACCACTACAGCTAAGAAACTGTCGTCTAAACGGTTGTCCTCTACCGGAATATTCCAACACACCCGTTCAAAGACGAAATCTGCTGCGATGGGAAATTCATCATCCATATCGCTGGGGGTCGTGGGAACTGGGGGTAGCACTCCTCCGAACATCCACAACAATCCGATGTTTCAAGGAGACGTACCCGGGGAAACAACTCTCCTATCAGGTACAACAGATGCCGATGTCCCCGAGGATATCCATGACTCTCAAAACGAAGCAAGCTCTGAGGCTGGGGGTACTGTTCCCTCCGAGTCCGAACCAGAAGAGAATATTCCCACATATTCCGATGACTTCTCGGTACATGGGTATGACTCGGAGGATACATCCTCCACCGTCCCCTCCGTTTCTCATCATACAAGGACGGTGTTCATGACAGACAACAATCAAAGTGGTTCCAGTGATCGCCAGCGCATCGACAATCTCGAAGCCATATTACTTGCTTTGGTCAAGTCTGTAGACGAGATTAAAGCAGCCCTTCCAACTCTGCAAGGAGGGACGCCTGGCCAAACAAGCGCAGGTCCCGCGGTCAATACGGACTCAAATTCGGTGGCACCGAACCCGGACAACAATCCTCCCAAAATAACAGCCCCTACCGCGACAGATGAGGCCCGAGAAGTAAGAAGAGAGGTTAAAGAGCTCCGAGCCATGTTCCATGCCCGAGAAAATGCTCAAGACCTCAGAATTTGGCAACCATACCCTGCTGAATGGAGGGATGTTCCATTTCCACCAAGATATAAGCCGTTCAATATCAACCCGTATGATGGCAAGACCTCAGCAAGTCGGTACATCACTTACTTCGAGGTCACCACCGACCATCTGCCCCATGATGATGCTATCCTCACGCGATTATTCATTGGGGCATTGGAAGGAGTCGCCTTCGACTGGTATCGCAATCTGCCGGACAACTGCATCCACTCCTTCGCCGGCTTCAAGCGCATGTTCTTGGAGAGATTCTACGAAGTAGGGCAGGATGTCACCATTCCACCCTCATGGACGTCGTCCAAGGGGAGAAGGAGCTGACAAGGAACTACATTGAGCGGTTCTGCCAAACCGCCATGAAGCTGCCCTCCGGAAATCCAGATTCCTCTTTAATTGAAATTTGCCAAAAGAGACTGCTTCCAACGATCAGTCTCTGGATGGGCGAAAGTCAATTCAAAGATTGGAAGACGTTCATCATCAGCGCCACAAGCACCAAAGAACGATTGAAGAAGGCTCGCCAACTGGGATTGCACATCTCGGAAGGAGAAAACAAGGGCAAGCATCCCAACAATGATAATGGGGGTAGCCCCTCCAACAATCGGGATAGCAAAGGAAAGCAGGCTATGGTGGCCGATACAGCACAAAAACCTGAGCCGAAGCCAGCAGACAAACAATGGCCGCAAATCACTTACTCCTTCGAAGACGGTCACGTCAAGCCCATCTTGGACATGCTCATACAAGGGGACGGGATTCAGCTTCCTCCACCAAGACGGGAATCGTGGCCGGCAGAGATGGAGAATCCAAAGTACTGCCATTATCATCGCTATGTCCATCATGCTACATATGATTACTACCAGCTGAAATGGTACATACAAAACCTTATCGATTCGAACGCTCTGGCCATCGATTTCGAAAAGGTAACCGTGGCGGCCAATATGGTGTCCGTATAATTTGGCAGCTTTCCTCCGACGGAGACTCAAGACGGGGTGGTCCCCGTCCCTCTAGCGACAATGGAGATTACCAATCTTCCACCTCCCCGAGATCAGGCTGCTGGTCTAGTACCCCTCACCACATCACGAGGGGAGGTCATGTGGATCCATCCAGACATGGTGTCAAAAGTGACTCGGCCCACACCATCTTCCATCGACAAGAAGAAAAGTGGAAAAGTCAGGACCTGCCACACAATCTCGACAGACAACGAGGAAGCTACAGTCGTCGTCACGCGGTCCGGAGCGCAATCCCAACCTATGGTTGACAATCCAGCTGAAAATCATCAACCCACTACAACTGATGCTCCGGGACCGGCTCAGCCTTCGACGACCGACAAGCCTAGGCCGAGGGAGACTCGCTTCGACAAATCCCTCCGAAAAGAGGCAGCCCAAGGGCTAGAGAGGCCCTACAACTTTGACATCTTAGCGCAATTGGCTAACACACCGGCCAAGCTGTCACTGTACGAACTTCTAAGGCTCTCCAAGGACGTTCGTATTATATTAAGCGAAGCACTCCAAAATGCCGATGTCTATCTGGCTCAATTCAACCTCACCGGGGAGGACTCACCCGTGGATCTCCAAGACAGTGCTTGCACGGGAGCAATGCCCAACATCGTCTTCACTCCGCAGGATATGCTCATCAAAACCAACCTACACGATCGCCCGCTATACTACACGGGATACATCGGCGACGTGATGGTGGATCGGATGCACATAGATCCTGGCTCTTCCATAAGCATCATTCCGAAGGGTCTGCTACATCATCTCCGCATCCCAATGCATCGCCTGACACCTACAAGTACCGCCATCAGCGGTTCTAATTCGGGCAGGAGCTACCCTATTGGAAAGATTCGTCTGAAGTGTCAAATTGGCGGCCTCCAATCCGAAGTCACCTGCTACGTCATAGATGCAGACACTTCTTACAACATCCTCTTGGGGCGCCCATGGATACACGACTATATGATCGTGCCTTCCACGCTACACCAGTGCTTCAAATATGTCGACAAATACGGCTTCGTGAAGACGGAATTTGCTGACATCGATCCCTTCAAAGGGGTCGAATCTTACTACTCGGACTCCTGCCTATACGAAAAGTCGAAGAGGCACCTTGATGAAGGAAATGTACAAGCTAGTACCGAGACGGCCACAGGATCAGAAGAGCCTCTGACGATCCACCTCCAAGCTCACAAACCGGGAAGGTCCGCACCCCTTACTGCCACTCTGCGAAAAGACGCGATCAGCCTCTCGGCGCAGGAGGAGCAGATGATAATCCGGTTGCCAAGGTCCGACCAAGTGCCGAGGCCCACAACGGGGCCACTGACAATCAGACTGCCGAGAGTCGGTCAACCCAAAACAGAGAAGCTCAATCCCTCCGACAAGCCGCTGACGATACGCCTTCCCTAGAAGGGTCGTCACCCCAATTCGAGGTTTGACACTGCTAGCGAACCAGCCACTCCTCGCTCCACATCAAGTGCCAAACTGGGGGTCGCTAGTCTGCCAACAACTCCACGTTCTACTCCATCAGCTGAACCTCTGACGATCAAGCTACCTAGGTCGTCCACTCAGTCTTCATTTACACAGGGGATAGCCGAAGAGGAACCGGAGCTAGCCAAGTATGTGGCTGCCCACACTGATGTTCCCTCTGCTGATGATGTAATCCCCCTAGAAAAGATACCTTACTTCATCAATAAAGGGTTATCTTTGAACTACACATAGCTCAAAAAGCTATGTACAATGTATGCTATAGAACACGGTATAGGCACTTACCTACACACACAGGTGACAAATGTGTACACCGCGATCCAGCTTACTCCAGTAGAAGACGCTTACCGAATAATCGAATGAGGGGACCATACAATCATCTTCGGCCGGAAGGACGACCCGTATCCCTTCACCATAGAGGAAGCCACCTCCATCAGACGGCGTTCTCTCAGATTCTTCTACGACACAGAGACGAAAATACTGTATTGCCGCTCCTACGACGGATTTCTGCTTCGGTGTCTGTCAAACGCAGAAGCCAAAGACGCCGTACGAGAAGCTCATGATGGCGTCTGCGGGGCCCACCAGCCCGGTCCTAAATTACAAGACCGCCTTCGACGAATGGGCTACTATTGGCCCACGATGGTGGCAGATGCGGTAGATTATGCTAGAAAATGCAGAGCCTGCCAAGTCCACGTAGACTTCATTCACCAACCATCCGAGTTTCTACATCCGATAGTGGCGTCCTGGCCATTCGAAGCATGGGGAATGGATATCATTGGTCCAATCACTCTACCTTCCTTCCGAGGACATCGCTTCATACTTGCGATCACTGATTACTTCTCCAAATGGGCGGAAGCTATCCCACTCGCAGAAGTTAAGACTTCAAACGTGATCTACTTCCTTAAGCATCACGTCATCTACCGCTTTGGACTGCCCCGAAGGATCATCCATGATAATGGTTCACAGTTTGCAAGCTACGCATTCTATCGGTTTTACGATAAGCATCGTATTCAGAATGTCGCTTCGACACCGTACAACCCGACAGCGAACGGGTTGGCAGAGGCATTCAACAAAACAATTATCAAACTCCTCAAGAAGTTTGTCTCCTCCAACAAACACGATTGGAACGAGAAGCTCGATGAATGCTTATGGGCTTATCGTACCACAGTTCGAATAGCCACCGGGAATACACCATTCTCCCTGGTGTATGGGAGTGAGGCAGTCCTCCCATTGAAGACTCAAATCCCCTCACTATGCGTCGCCCTCACACATCAATTAACGACAAATGAAAACCACCATCACCGGCTACAGGAATTGGAGGCACTAGATGAAAAGCGCCTCTTGGCTCAGCAGCGAATTGAGCTATACCAAGCACGTATATCTGGAGCCTTCAACAAGAAGGTCAAAATCAGAACATTCCAGGTGGGCGATCTCGTTCTGGCAGTCCGGAGGCCGATGGTCATGACTCACAAGACCGCCGACAAATTCCAGCCAAAGTGGGAAGGCCCATTTATCATTGAGGCATTATTCTCCAACGGTGCTTACCGCCTCGCAAAACAAAACGGAGACTTGCTCATGTTGCCCGTCAACGGCAAGTTCCTGAAGAAATATTATGTCTAAACGACATTTTCTCCAGATCATCGAGTCATATACCCGCTGGTACCGCTGAACTCACATCCACAACATTTCAGATTATCGAGTCATGTACCGGCTGGTGCCGCTGAACTCACCTCCACATTCCCTTCAGATTATCGAGTGTGCCGCTGAACTCACACTTTCTCAATATTCTAAATTACCGAGTTATGTACCCGCTGGTGCCTCTGAACTCACATTCCGGTCACTCTTTCAGATAGTAAGTCACGTATGATTATACCTCTGAACTTTCTTCCTGGAAGAGATCCTCCCTCATGATCCACTACCCGCGCTCCCAGTGCACAAAAAGGGTAATCGATCCACAAATTTCCGAAACGGCCATGTCCTCATTACCTCTGAGTCGTTTTCACTTCCACCAAAAACAAACCGCCCCCTTGCATAGAACTTCCACGTTCTCCTACCTCTGAGTCATTCTATGTACCCCCTCTTCATTGAGCCCACTCCTGCCATGTCCACATTACCTCTGAGTGGGAAGGCTCCGTCGAAGAAACCTTCATGCTTGCCATGTCCCTATTACCTCTGAGTAAGTATGTCGGTTCCCTTTTCAACCTATTATCTGTACCCACAACCGGAGTACGACAAGGATAATAGGTCCACAAATGTCCTCTGTTGACCACAAATGTCCTCTGTTGACCACAAATGTCCTTTGTTGACCACAAACGTCCTCTATTGACCATAAATGTCCTCTGTTGACCACAAATATCCGTTGTTGACCATGAATATCTTCCGTGAAGTCTCCCCTGCCATGTCCTCATTACCTCTGAGCAGGAAGATTCTACGGTAAAACCCTCATGCTTGCCATGTCCTCATAACCTCTGAGCAAATATGTTGGTTTCCTTTCATCCTATTATCCGTATCCTGAACCAGGGTACGCCAAGGATAATAGGTCCACAAATATCCCTTGCTAAAGTTCTTAGCATAAATCCACCATCTCACCATGCCCCGGGAGCCCAGCTGCTCTACGGTATTCTTTTTCCCAATACCGAGAGCACCCATGACCACTTTGCCATGGCTGTTCCGGATATCCTGACCAAACTTGTTATCCGTACCTAAAACCAAGGTATGCCTAGGGTAATAGGTCCACAAATAATCCCCTAACAAGTCTAGTTCCACAAACACCACAAGTACAAGAAAGAGAAGATGAGTTAAAACATGCTCATTCATTCAAAATTCAAAGTGCTACATCATTTAGGATCACATCCTTTACAAAATCAAAACAAAAAGACGAAAAAGAAAACAACAGCAAAAGAAAAAACAGAAAGCTGATCACTGCACCGGGGCACATAACGCCCTGAGACGGTCCGTCAGCAAGGCAACCGACCGCTCAAACCTCTGGGTAGCTCGACGCTCCGCCTCTTGGGACAGCACCGCCTCATCCTCCAGTTGAGCATGAGCTTGCCAGTTATCCTTGAATCTCTTAAAGGCCCGCTCCAGATTGACAGAAGATCGGGAAACCCTCTCGATCTCCCGAGCGATCGACTCCTGTTCCGCACGAGCAGCCTCCAGCTCTGACTCTAAGAAGGTCAACTCCCTCTGGAGTGCGAGAATCCGCTCCTTCGTGTCAGCGATTCTACGAAAAGCAGACTCTTCCCGAGCCTGACTAGCCTGACTTCGACGACCCAGCCTGTCATACGAAGCGGAGAACTTGTCAAGGTCCCCCTGCACAACTGGCCCAGCAGTATCTCGAGCGAGCTTGATCCTATCCCGAGCAGCAATGAGGAAGCCCCGCTCCCGTTCAATCGCAGCAGGCAAGCCCGCCTACCGTACCGCCAGCAATTGGGTCACAAGCTGATCAGCCTCTGCCAACTTAGGCTCCAGAAGTGCAGCCAACCCCACCCCGCCAGGAAGAGACTTCAAAGTTGCAACCTGACCCCGAGCGCACCGCAGAGACAGAGAAAAAGGGGTCCCCCGTTCTACAGCAGCATCTATGTCCCTCTTTAAATTGCGATAGAAGCTGTCGACCACATCCTGCGTCACCTCGTCCAGAGCCTCCGAGGAAGCCGATGTCAACGGGAGTGTAGCCGGCAACGCTGAAGAAGATGCGACAGAATCTGCCGCTCCTGCCACAAGAGAAACAAACTCCGCACGGAAGGACGTATGAACAGCGGCCAACTCCTCTTCAGCGGCCCGCAGAACTTGAATGCTCGGCAGGGTCGAGAGGTCAATCTCCGGAGCCGTATAATCAGCAGAGGATGAGGTGGAAACCATCGCCAGCTCCATTCCCATCTGCCCGGGGCTGGCGGGAGGCCCCTCGACATGAGACGGCGAAGGAAAGGAAACGCTCCTTTCTCCCAGATTGCGGCAGGCCGAGCCTTCCCCAAGAACATCCGCGGTGGGAAGTAAAGGGTCAGGACCTGTAGGGCCAAGGCAACCATGAATCGATTTGACCCGGAGGATATGTTGATAGAGCAAATAAGCCCCCTCACTAGTCAATATTTGGCTTATCTTACCAGTGGAGGAGTGTGGAGGCTGAGGTTCGTCTACAGCTACCGCAGCCTCTTCACCAGTAGTCTTCGAGTCAGGTATAATAGACTCCTCCGCCCCTGCACCCTCGGAAGGGGATGCAACGAGATCGGCGCCGCCTTGCTGAAGTTCAGCGATCTCGGAGACAGGCCCGAGGAAACCTTCGTCACCCCGAGTCGAGGCCTCAGCAACCTGGGAGCTCCCAGCCGCCGCTGAGAGAGCCCTCGCAGAAAGGACCGCGGCACACATGTCGCTAATCAAAGCAGCAAGGGCCGGATCAACTCCAGGGGCAGCAGACGGTTTAGGAGAGCCTGGTTCATCAGACGCCTACAAAGAAAAAATGGTCAGGTCATATCTCCAAGAGAAAAGAAAGCCACAACAAGGAGATAGCTCCAACACAGTCGTACCTCCGGAGCAGCGTCAGCATTTTCACCCCTCTCGATGATAAGCAATCCACGAGACCTAACGGCGGCTCTTTTCACAGAAAAGGTCACTCTGCCGTCAGAAGATTCACGTCTGGCTCGTTTGCGTGAGGGATCAGGCACAGCGGAAGGCTGTCCTTCCCTCACTACTTCCTCTTATGTAGCAAGTTACGGGTCCTCCGCCAGTGCGTCTGATGTGGTAAGCGGTTGATCTGCTACTTTTTCACCCCCACGAGAAAGGGAGTCTTCGCTATCATGATCATCATCTTCCTCAGCCGATTCGAAAGGTTCCGATTCAGGGAGGGGAGTCTGGAGCGTTAGTTGCTTTCAAGCCTTAGCCCCCTTGGGCTTCTCCTCTAAACCGGTACCCACGATGAAACTGGTACTCGGATCGAAATTAACAGGAGGCTTGTTCGCCATAACATGATACAAAGCAGCCACGTACAAAATTTCCCTCGGCGCCTTAGCATCGGGGACCGAGAAGCTGGCCCGAGTATGATAAGCGTCAAAATAATTCTACGCCCTGACACCATCAAGAACGCTACCTTCAATGCCCAAACAAGGGTTGGGACAGTCAAAGAATAACTGGCTATAGCCAAATTGGCGGGAAAACCTACTAGGCAGGTAGGGCTCCAAGTACACATTATCGCGGTTACGATAAACCAGATGCGCGGGGCGGATGTTGCGCAACCAGGTGAGCATATTCGGAGACAGAAAATAAGAAGGTTCGGTACCATCAAGGTATACATTCCCCACTTCCTCATCGGAAAAGTGAGGAACAAACATAAAAAAGTCACACCCATCCACCCTCGCCAGCGCCCTTCGACAAGCTGGCATAGTATTGTATTCCCAAGACTGGCAATGGCATTTGAAAACGAAAGCGTCTTCATCTGTAGCATCTTCCACTATTCCAGGTCCCATCAAAGATTTGTAGTGCATCAACAACCACCCCATCAAATAGTGGAACGGTAGCTCTATGCGCTCAAAATCCAGTGTCTTCTCACGGGCAATAACTTTGGACGAGAATGTTCGGAGACCATGATGTATGCTACACACCATAGCCGGAAGAAGAGCCAGTCTAACTCCAAATACCAGCTTAACGGCAGGGAGAATGAAGTGGCGACTGATCCTCTCAATAGAACCTGCCCCTTCCGAGACTACGCAGTTCCGTAGCCATATTATTAAAAATCCAGCCAGGAGCGCCTTCTCTGACATCTGCGTGGTGCCGTAGTAAAAATAGCTAAGAGAGTCAGTTTGACTCCCGAATATGTCGCTCTTGGACCGCGACTTCTTGACGCTCAACATCAGGTCCTTTATCTCTCCATGGGTTCGAGGGGTTCGAGGAGTAACTTCGCCAGAAGGGTCAACTTTAAAAAGATAATTGACCCAGGATGTGGTGTGGGGAACGGTCCCTTCTGAGCTATCCACCTTTTTTATAGCCATCTGGTGACAAGCACTATGATGGAACAGCAACTCCTGATACACCGCAACAAAGCCTGGGAATCGTCGATCCAAGTCCTCGAACTCCTCATTCGACGGGGTATAAACCTCGAAAGGCTCGTTCCCCCACGAAAGTTTGGAGACAGTATACATCTCATGGAGAGCAAGCCCCAACTCCCCTCCGGGTGCAAAGAACGTCCCCGTTTGCCGGTTATACATCTCTAAGAGCGCCACGAACAATGGTTTATTGATAGGAAGCCCGTGACAAGTGCCCCGAATGGCATGATAGAGCCCCACCTCCCGCAGGAATGTTCCGTAGGTCTGCAAAATCCAAGTGGTCAAGTGGGCCCACGTAGAAGTGGGGTTTATCCAGTTCAGCAATGCCAGTCTGCCAACGGGATAAGATTTTTTACGAGCGAGCCGATTCAGGAATGTATCAGCTTGAGTGAATGTGAAGTTGAGACCGTATACGTTCATGAAAGAGCCTGGGGCCAGGCCCATCATGTATCGGAGGAAGGAATCCTTACCCGCGTACGCTGACCGCATGTTCGGGTTATAATGGATGTCGCCCATCAACATCCCTGATTGGGTAGGGGTTAAGTTACACACCATCTTCCTGTCCAACAACACCATATTGAACCACGACAGAGGATAATAACGCTCTATGAGAGGAATATGGATCGCCATCCCATCTAAAGAAAAACCCCAGTTCTCAGAGATCTCTAATACTCGGGGATTCTTTATGATTAAAGCGTCTCCAAAGAGGAATGAAGGCTTCAGGTATAATCCATCCAACTTCCCAGTATTCATCATGGCACGGAGATAATGGAGGGTCTGATTCTCGATGGCGTTCAACCTCTCCGAAGGCTCATTAGCAGGAAATTGATTCAGCACATACTTAACTAAGTCATCAAGACGCACGCCCAAGGCGAACTGATTCGAGCCAACCAGAAGTTCCTCCGCAGGATTTACTGGCAGATTCACTGAAGAAAGAAAAGAAACAAGGTCAAAAAAGATAGCCGAAACACAACTACTTGATGCCTATGCGGCTTAGTTCAGCATAGCCTTATGCGGCTCGGTTCGAAAGGAGCATATGCGGTTCAGTTCGGATGAGCCCACACGGTCCAATTCTAATAAGCTTATATGGTTCGGCTCGAAATAGGCTTATGCGATTCAGTGCGGATGAGCTTATGCGGTCTAGTTCAATTGATCTTATGCGGTTCAGTTCGAAATAGGCTTATGCAGCTCAGTTTGAAAAAGCTCATGCGGTCTAGTCCAGATGAGCTTATGCGGCCCTGATGATGAAGTGGTTATGCGGCTGCAAACAACAACTTTCATGCGGCTCAGGCCTGGGTCATATCCCAGGTGGCTCGAACACGAGTCGAACACGCAGCACACTTGGAAATACAGGCTCGCGCTTAAGATAAGCGGCGTAGCCATGACAGTTCATGTTGATGGTCCTACCAGCAATAGGCGGGTGAACGTCGGGGTAAAAAATAGGTACGTCAGTCGGTGAAGGAGCCTCCACGTTCGCCGCCGCAGTCGATGAAGACGCGGCCTTCTTGCCCTTCGCGGCCGCAGATGACGATGCGGCCTTCTTGCCCGTAGCAGCGGTAGTCTTCTTGGGAGCCATTGCCGATCGTTGATGGGAGAAGACGAAAAGGAAGTTGGCAACAAGGAGTTCGAGCAAAGAGAGAAGGTAAAGAAACCCTCAAAGAATAAATTACTCCTATTTATAGGCGAAGGAGGCTCGTAAATCAACAAACGCCTCGATCCGCACGCCGCATAAAAGAATAAGGGCAAAATGCTTCGGTCAAAGCAAAACTGACCCTTGGGATCCTCTCCCAAAAGGTGACGTTAATTCAAAAAACGAATCAAGGGCATTTAATGCAGAAAGATTTGCACACGTGGTTGGGACACGTGGCAAAAAGTCTATATGGCCTAACAGTTCATGCGGCCAGATAAATTTGTGCGGCTGAACCATCTATGCGGTTAGCAAAGGCCATGCTTCTTATTCAAAGTATTTCAATTTTACAAATTGAAAACTTTGAAGGGGGTCCTGTAGAAGCATGGAAAATATCAGAATGATGCTCCATGCGGATCGGAACAGGAGAACTCCATGCGGCTCATACAGGGGCAGTCCCATGCGGTTCAGAGAGACTCTCAGTTTCATGTGGCTCGGAACAGAAGAACTCCTTACGGCTCATACAAGGGCAGTTCCATGCGGTTCGGAGAGACTCTCAGTCTCATGCGGCTCAGAGCAGGAGAATCCATACGTCTTACATAGGGACAGTCCCATGCGGCTCAAAGAGTCTCCCAGCCTAATGCGGCTCGGAAGTATATGCGGCTCACAAACGGCCAACAGAGAGATGCGGCTCGATCAACACCACGTGTCCCCGTGGGATCCCTTCACACAGCTGGCCATCAAGTAATGGCCTTATTTAATGCTCTGATTTGATAGCTGACGGCTTTGGCATAAAGTGCCATGATGGTCCTGTCATAATGACAGGCTCTTCAGGAACAGGAGAAAATCTCTGACACAATCCAAGATTGCCATGTGGCTATTCCCATGTGGCTTAATTGAAGAACAGCTTCATGCGGCTGGCAGGAATCATCTTCCTGCGGCTCACCAAGAAGCCACCCCATGCGGCTCGCAAGTACTATACCTATGCGGCTCACTGAGACGCTGTCTCATGCGGTTCATGGATATCATGCGGCTCTGGCAGGGTCCACCATTGAGACACTTGGCAGAGATTCAATTGCCTTCATGACTTGACAGCTGGTAGCAGGGTAATTATGGGACGCGTGGTTTTAAATCAATCAGAGATTTACCAGATCCCAATAACCATATTTAACGTTATCCTCATAATTAATAAGATCAGGGCATATCACTCGTGATCAAGCCAATGGGACACGTCGTGAGAGATCCGAGCTCGACACAACCAATTATGAAGATTTAAAGCAATCAGCATTAATCATTCACATGATTCAATACTATCCACATTTATGGCCCAGATCCTTCACGCCTAAGACTAATGGTCCAGATTGATTAGACATCAGGCCGCTGCCACTTTGAGAATGGGTAATCATCCAAACCCTAATGATGCCCTCACTCCTATAAATAGGCAAGGTGCCATTCCTTTGCGAGATATACAGAGAGACTCCCCCAATAATCAGAGAGAGAATACACAAAGAGAGAGAGAAGCCAGAAGAGTAACAGAGGGAGAGCAAGAAGAGCACTTCTTCATCAATGCCAACCATCTCGTCACAGGAGCCAATGCTGCATACCGATCGTCCAAGGAGTAAGGCAGGGCTGCCGTCGCCTTCCCGAGCCTCTATCGTCACCCCCCAGAATCTAAAATAAGCAATTGTACTTAGACTGCTGTACCTAGGTTTTCGTCCCTAGGCTTTCTTTGTACAAGCAAGTTTGTAACGTGAAGTAAAAGTCCGGTACTCCGATAATTGTTCTGTTCTTTTATATTTCATGGCAAACACACCTTACCATTGCTTGTATGTTTTGATACCTTGTGATTGCCTTATGCCATAGTATGGTTAGTATAGTTAAGTGAGACCCCAGATTGATACTGCTTGTCAAGACCCTGTACGTTGATCTTTCAATTTTGTGTGATTTAGATAAAGTTTTCTTAGACCATGATTGCTGGGGGCATGACCTTAGGAAGAGCACGACCAGCTTAAATTTCGAGGATGAAATTTCTATAAAGGGGGTAGGATTATAACTACCACTTTTCTAAAATGAGGATAATTTTGAAATTTTATAAAATTATTATTTTAGTTATTGTTTAATAGATTAAATTAATGTTAGTGATATGAATTGGTAAATTTTGATTATTTTAATATTATTTTTATTTAATGTATTGTGTTAGTGTCAATAGTCAGTGAAACCATATAACTACATTGACTAGAGACTAACCATGATCATAGAGACCTAGCTAGTGGACTTAGACTTGTTAGTTGGACTCTAATTTTGTTAGAATATCATATAGAGGCTAGAATTGACTTAAATTGATAAGCCACTTTGGGCCTTCTTCGAAAAAGGCCTTGAAATGACTAATAGGAGAGACTTATAGCTAATGCAACCTAATAAAACCCTAGCCAATCACCATGACCTGCTAAACACAGCCCCCTCATGTTATTTAACGCATCATGAGCCCCCTTCCTTCCTCTTTCATCAAAATCCCTAACCCTAGTTTTGGTGTTCTTCTCCAATTTGCCTCTATCTCTCAAATTAACTCCAAATTAACCCAAACCAACTGCAATTTCTTGCTCTTGAAGAGAGGAAGCCTCTATTGGCTAGCTAGGAAGGATTTAGAATAATTTGGCCATTCGAGCTTGGTAGGAGATCTATTCTAGGAGTTTTCATTTAGATTCCAACTGCCAATTGGTAAGAGCCTCTAAACCCTTTAAATTTTTGTTTTCTTTCCATAGATGCATTCATTTAGGGCCCCCCTATCATTAGGTAGAGTTTGGTTCGAATTCGAGTCCATTTAGGATGCGTATCACAAGAGTATCTCATACGTATCTCGAGTGTTCGATGAAATGCTCCATAGGATATTTTGATCTCCAATTTATGATATTATTATATATTTGGATTTCTAATTACCTGCATATTACATATTTATTGGACTGGGATGAATTCGAAGTGTTTTGATAGGTTTTATTGGACACGGGGACACTCGTCTAGGTTCAGCCAGTGAACAGCAGTATGTCCTGCTACCACAGTATTTGTTCTCATCTGATACCCGATTATTTTACTTTCTATTGACTCCTATAGATAGGACAGGTGACTGACACATGGTCTAGGACTTGGGGCTTCAAGCCATGGCCAGCTCGAGCCTTGCCTTGACCTGCAAGTCATCCATTTTACAGTCGAGACACCCATTTGCCTGTGCATATTCCCTAAACACAACTGCACACCCTTTGACACTTGTACACTCATTGACACCACTGATCATGCACTGTAAACACACACACGCATCACTCTAACACCTGTTGCATGTCTAATACTTAGGATTGGGTGATTGGCCAATCGGGCATATTCAATGCATAACCCCTTTCATTTACCACACACAAACACATGTTTGCATACATTCAAAATCTGCACTTCACTGCTGCACTTAGCTCTGCAGCATACACAAACACACACTGCCCTCTGTATGGCCTTTATTGCTTTACATTCACATGCTGCACATTGCTCTGTATAACACAAACACCCTGCACTTTTTATTTGCTGTACACATTCATTCGAACACTGCATTCTCTGATACCTTTACGGTATCAAAAACACTCATACACTTCACTCATACACTTCATATTCGTACATTACCTGTCTGCAGCACCCACTGTTAATTACATATTCACTTGCACACCTTCACTCATTCCTGAGATAGAGTGACACTCACATATCAATCCATTGCACCCTTTATTTCAAACTACTGCACTCATTATCCACATTATCTGCAACATTATCGTACCATCATATCCTACACTAAGGACATATCCTACTGCTGTAGAAGACTTTTCATGCTACAAATTGCCAGTTTGTAACCCTCTTTACTGTATTCACTGCCATCTCCACTCATTGCATTGCACTTCATTTGACACACACTCTTCACTCTTCATATTGTCTGTACATTTCATTAGCATGTCTGCACACACTCTTCACTCCTCACATTGCCTGTTTACTTTATTCTATTGACACATGTCTGAAACACATATGTCTGCAATACTAATTAGCTACTGTACTTGTTCAATGGCCTGTACTTCATACACTACTGCATCATACTATTGCATATTGTATACATCCCTGCATTGTATCATTATCTGTACACTCTGTCTGCTTTAGCTCATAATGCCTGCAATCATCCCCTTCCCCTTAACCACATTATCTGTATGCATATCCTTGCATCTACCCAAATCAGATTAGCTCACTGCATGAGGGATATCAGACCCATTTGGCCAGTGTGCCTGATACAAACATGTATCAGAGCATGAGGACTTCTCTGCAACGCAAGACATGTTTGAGAGATATCCTGTACTTAGATATTGCCTGTAATTGTAATGTCTTTGACACATGCACTTCATAATCTGTCACTCACATTCACATTACATCAACTGACCATGACACATCACTTACAAATCTATTTCATATTGCATTTATGCAATATTAAATAATGCAGAACCTTTATTACTGCATACCTAAGCTATATGCCTGCACTTCACTTACCTGTACACTGAAGTTTGATTCACTCCACTGCATGCAGTTGTATTTCCTGAAGACTTAGTTCAGGTATCCCTGCATCAACTTACCTGCATTTAACCCCTATACCGAGGTTGATCCCTGTATTAGTTCTGTATTCAGAGTTAGTTTGTCCAGAGTTTATTCCCCCATTTGTTCTTATATGCATATATGCATATGGAACATCCTATGAATATATATGTTACTGTATATGTAAATATGATGTACAGGTTAGATTGATACCTATATGATACTTATGTATTACATTTGTGAGGGATATGCCTAGGACCATATGATTTGAGTCTATGTATTGTATACCTATATATGTATATGATATAAATCGATAAGGTTTTGGGATTATGTGGACTTGAGTAGATAAGGTTGGATATGTTCTGCTTTGTCAAGTACAGTATTTATTTATCTGCAATTTGTACCTGAACATGACCAATTAATGGCCATTGTTCATATCCTTGTCATGTTGATCAATCCATGTAACATATGGAGAGGATTAGTTAGTATGGTTCAACTTTAGGGTATGGCTGCAGTCCACTGTTCACCATCATTAATTTGTGATTAACCTCTCCTATAATTTAGACCATCTGAGTCTTAATCTGTCCTTGAAGGGACAATAAGTTCAAGTCTTCTCCTTTTGCTGCCTGCATTAGATATATTTCACATCTGAACATCTCTGAATGTCCAGATTATGTGGTTTAGATATCACCCAAATTTTAGTTTAGGGTTCATTTGATCAGTCCAATAAGTTTAGATGTAGTTGCCTAACATCTTAGTGATCAGTCACCATTAACCCTTGTGCAGACCCCTGCCAGTTATATATTGCATTTCAGTTCAATGAAGGGATCAATCCTTATAGGTCATTATATATATATATATATATATATATATATATATATATATATATAGCGGTGAGGGCTATAAGTATTATATACTATGGGTGATCTTGTATGAAGTACTATTGGTTAAATTTTAGGATTTGATTTTGGTTTTGATACCCTCTTGACATTAGCACTATTAGGCTCATAGCCAAATAACATAGGTTAGGCTAAAACAAGACATGTTGATCATAGTAGACAATTTGACTAAAAGATCCAAGTTGACTAATTGACCAAATAGTTGAAGTCTGACCAAATAGCTTAAATATTGACCAAGTTTGACCAAAATTGACCAAGAGTTGACTTTGACCTAGAATGACCTAGTATCATGTAGATTGCATTGTTTAAATCTAATATTCAATATTAGAACACGTTATAACTTGTATCTCATTAAATAGGACTCTGTGACTCCAGTTCGGAATATATATATATATATATATATATATATATATATATATATATATATATATATATATATATATATATAATGACCTATAAGGATTGATCCCTTCATTGAACTGAAATGCAATATACTATTATACATCAGTTGCTTAGGATATCAGGTGAGTACATTTTCTGTTAGTTTTCATTCATGATAGTATTTATATTGCCTGCTTTAGGCTACTTTACTTGATGCTGACACGTTGTTAACACGGATTGGTACTATATGGATCTTTTTATGAGATTTTATCCCCTCATCGGCGGTATCGGGTATTTCATGTTCATGTTCTTTGCCATGTGCATCATGTACTCCTTATACTCATATTCTTCATGTACACTTATGTGCTCTCATGTACTCTCATGTGCTCACATGTGCTCCATGTAAACTAACAATCATGTACGTAACGTAACTTGACAAGATCCTTGTGTATTGATTGGGGTAGGGGAGAGTAGAAGTGGTTATGTGATTATTTTCCTCTAGTGTAAAAATGTGCATGTCTATTATTCCCTCACGTATAATGGAGTTACCATAGAATAAACATGTGCAACCTAAGCCAATCATATAATCATCTTCTGCTCTGAAATACTTATATTTGTTATAGTTCATAGTTTCTAACTATATATTTCGTGATTCAGCTTACTTATCCATATCTCCTGTATTTCTGTATTTCTTAACAACACATCATGTATTTTATTCTACTGGTAGCTCTATATTTTCTACCATGCTTTGGAACTGCTTTCAGAGATATGTGCTCGTTCCCGTCCTGACAGGATAACGTTGAAAATGTTACAGATAACTTGGAGGATTCCAGCTAGCTTAGAGGAGACACCAATTGAGCTTGGAGTAGATTTTTAGGTTATTATCTAGTTGTTGTTTTTAGTTATTTCATGAGTTGTATTTTATTCATACTTTGTGGGTGTGGTGATGTTAATACTTAAACTTCTTCAAATCTGGTTTTGTATTAAACTTTTGTGATCCTTCTATCTATTCCATTTCAAGTTGATTATCTTTCCTAGATATTTTGTGATTGGGTTGTATCCTTCTGAGATTGTCCTCAATTTGGAGAGTATATTATATTGTGTTTAGTTTGTGAATAAGACCTAGGACATCATTCTACTACCGATACTGCGGCGTAGGCTGGACATACCCACGGTCTCGTGCCCTTTCATTGGGTGCGGGTTGTGACAATAGTGGTACAAAAAAATGCATACACAATATAAGAGAGAATAGTACGATACATACTGAAATGCATACTAATAAGAGAATAATAACTAGATGTTCCAAATACATCAATTCAGCAATAAAAGTCTCAGTATTAAAATAAAGTGAGTACTATCTTGGAATGCCAGAGCATTTCCAAGCTTCCATAAACAAAATAAAGTCTAACTAGATAACATCTGGACAAAGTGCATAACGTCTAGATTAAAAATCCTCAGAATCATCATCATCAGCGCCAACATCGCCACTATGTCCAGATGGACCAACTCCAGAAGTGCTAGCTCCATGAGAAGGGTGTGTAGTAGCACCAGAACCACAGTACCAGTCATAAGCATTATTGGGCTCAAAGAAGTGACAAACCACCTCATCCTCATAGCGGTAGCCAGATACCGTTGGATCTCGGGGAAGAGAACTGACAGAATGACTAGTCTGAGCAAAACCCAGATCTACAAAAGAATTTACGAGAACCTAAAATCGACTGGCATTTCGGAACTCATGTTCCCTCGATTTGTCAGTAATAAATGCTCATAAATCGGAAAGATACTAGTGAATACCCTCACAAGACATAGGGTAGTCCTGTGGAGGTGGAGTTGGAGCAGTAGGTGGAGCAGGAGGAACAGCTGCACTGTGATGAGAAAACTGAAGATACTCGGGCTCAGAGTCATGAGCACAAGTGGATAAATCAATCTCAAAATGCTGAAAGATGATTGGGTGGATCATCCCGTAGGCAAGGTTTCTGTTCTTTTTGCGACAACGACCCATCATCTGAATGATAGTCTTGGGGACAAAAAAAAAGGATACCCTTATGAATATGATAAAGGCCAGACATCTCAAGGTAGTCATATCGTCCTTTGAAGTGTATTTGGGCAATATAGTGGAGTAGACGATGCATGTAATTCATAGAAAAATAAGTTCAAATTAGGAGCTTTGAACTTACCAGAACGAACATGATCAGGAGAACAAAGTTTGTTTTTGAAGCTATTTGTCGTACCTATAGGAAATTTAAATTTTGTGATATTGTATAGCGGAGCACCTTTATTTGGAATATCAAGAATTTTTGCTAAGTCGATATCATTGAACTTAATATCGGTTTCGGCGACATGACTTTTAACAATGAAAGTGTTAAGAGTGAAATTGCAGTAAAATAAACGAATATCATTAGTTGCAATCGGATATCAATGAGTAACATGATTATTGAATCATAATGCTTCAAAGTATGTCCTATGGAACAAAAAGATATTCCATTTAATCGGAGCGCCGGGGCATATGTTGCGAAACGAGAAATCTGCATACCATAATAGCAATTGATCATTGGTTTGGAAGAAAAACCCATCAAATACCCCATCGTTCGTTTGGATGGGTGAAAAGAGGGATTCATGGATTGGATCCGAAGACAAGGCTTCTTCACTTGCCGACGCCTTCTTCCTCTTGAAGGGGTTGAAGTTCTTAGGCATTATTTCTATGAAAATATAGAAATTTATGAAATTGAAAATGAGAGGAGGAGGTTATACCTTCTGATATTTGAATATGTGAAAGAGAACGAGATACTCCGCACGAATCCAAAATTTGAATTGAAATCTCTAAATGAGTTGAGAGCAATAGGTTAGAGAAAAAACTAGGGTTTGGAGGTTCGGGCACGACTGCTTGCTGTGATTTGAGGGTTTTAGAGGAGATAAATAGGAAGGGGTCTCTTGATTCTGACTTAAAAGTACCCGACACCAACAGAACTCGGGCCGACTCTGGGCGAATTCGGTCAGAGTTCGCCTGGGGTTCTGTTGAGGTATTTTTGAGCAGAATTAAGTGCAATGCCACTATTTTATATTCATCAATCCTTTTCAATTATTTAATTATAAGTTTAGTTATTTTAAATTTCAATTAATATAATTAATATTATTTTATGAATTAAATTTCATTACGCATCTACTGTCTCAGATTAGTTGTAGGGGTACTGTCCCAGCTAACAAAGGTTCACCGGGGAACGCTTAAGTACCGTTTCGCTTTAGCTATAGCCGTGGTGACAGACAGACCCTTTGTAGGCTTGTATCGAAAATAATTTTGCATATTAAAAAGTAATCAATAAAACAAAATTAATTAATATTATTAACATCTAAAATTTTTAATTCTCGACGAAAATAATTGAAACGATCTTTCGCTAATGGTTTTGTAAATATATCAGCCATTTGGTTCTATGTGTCTACATATACAAGGACTATATCTCTATTTGTTTGATGATCTCTAAGAAAATGATGTCGGATCTCAATATGCTTAGTACGAGAGTTACATATAGGATTCTTAGTGAAATTAATAATGCTAGTGTTATCACAGAAAATGGGTATGTCTGAATACTGTAAACCAAAGTCTTCTAAGGTTTGCTTCATCCGCAAAATTTGTGCACAACAACGTCGTGCGGCGATATACTCAGCCTTAGTAGTTAATAATGCGACAAAATTTTGCTTCTTGCTAAACCAATAGACTAGAGCCTTACCTAGGAAATGACATGTACCGCTAATACTTTTTCTATCTACTTTGCATCCAGTAAAATCTGCATCCGAGTAACCGGTTAGGTCAAAGGACGTGGTTTTGGAGTACCATAAGCTGACAGAAGAAGTGTCTTTAAGGTATCGAAAGATACGCTTAACCACGCATAAGTGTGATTCCTTAGGGTTAGCTTGGAAATGTGCACACAAGCAAACACTAAATATTATATCGGGACGACTAGCAGTTAAATAAAGTAAACTATTAATCATACCTCGATACTTATGTATGTCGACCAGTTTGCCTTGTTCATCAATATCAAGCTTGGTTGAAGTTTCCATCGGAGTGCCAAGAGGTTTGACTGTTTTCAGATCGAACTTCTTTAGTAAGTCTTTTGTGTACTTGGCTTGATTTATGAACGTCCTATTGTTGGTTTGTTTAATTTGCAGTCCAAAAAAGAATTTGAGTTCTCCCATTATGCTCATCTCAAACTCATTCTATATACACTTTAAAAACTCTTGACAAAGAGATTCATCAGTAGATCCAAAGATAACATCGTCAACATAAATCTAAATTAAAAGAAGATTTCCATTAAAATATTTTATAAACAGTGTAGTGTCAACATTACTTTTTGTAAAACCGTTATCAAGTAGAAAAGAGCTTAAACGATCATACCAAGCACGAGGGAATTGTTTCAAACCGTATAAGGCTTTCTTTAACTTGAAAACATGATCAGGGTTTTTGAAATCAGTAAAACCTGGAGGTTGAGCTACATTAACTTCTTCTTTAATAAAACCTTTAAGAAAAGCACTTTTAACGTCCATTTGAAGAAGCTTGAAATTTTAAAAACATACAAATGTACATAACATGCGAATGGATTGTAATCTCGCAACTGGGTTATAGGTCTCATCCTAGTCAATACCTTCCTCTTGGTTGTATCCTTGAGCTATGAGTCGAGCCTTATTATGAGTAACTAAACCATTCTCATTAAGTTTATTTCGGAATACCCAGCGGGTGCCACTAATCGGATGATCAATGGGCTTGGGAACAAGTTTCCAAAGCATGGAGGATTTACAATGTCCAGAAATCTTGTAAACATATGAGTGATGAATTCGTTTGGTTTTATCCTGAATGTCTCATACTCCTGAGTAAGTCTACTAATTTTTGACTCCTTGACTTGTGCCGTGCCTTCGTTAGTAACCTTGAGAAGTTTCCATACTTCATTTGATGTTGTGCATGTAGACACCCTGTTAAATTCAGTCTTGTCTATGGCACAAAATAAAGAGTTAATAGCACGTGATTCAAGACTGGCCTATTTATTTTCAGCTTCAGTATACTTGTCATGAGGTTTCTCAACAAACTCTCTATCAACAAGAATACGTGCAGGCTTTTTATTGCCATCAATTACAATTGACTATAAGTCAAAATCTAGAGATTTTAAAAAGAAACTCATGCGTGTTTTCCAGTATGTGTAATTTGTACCATCACATATTGGAGGTCTGTTTATGGCCTGGCCTTCACTTGTGAATTTTATTGTTGCCATGTGTGATATAAAGTGATATATATAATAGTAGTATAAAAGAATATAATAGCTGTGTTACCTCGTATTACCTGTATAATCTGCTCTGATACCAATTGGAGGAACGAAATGTAAAGCGCAATACTCTACAGGGAGGGTGAATAGAGTAGACAGCGAAAATTTAGCTAATTAAAAAGTTAACAACAAGATCACAGATAATATATCACAAGTTTGTAAATAAAAATAAGAGATCAGAAAGCAAATGCAAACATGGTGATGTATACTGGTTTCCCTCTTGTGACGACTATTCCAGTCGGAAGAACTCTAGCTTCCAATTCAATCCACTGTAGAAAGATACCACAAGTTTTTATCCGAAGTCCTTGCAACTTCTACAACGCGAGCTTTGATCCAAAGTGCTCGACCAACTTCAATTGTGAAGTATCTTTCTTCAATCAAGCCTTTGATTATAATCACTCTGAAACTTCTAGATCGTACCACACAAGCAAATCGACTAGAGGAATATAACTGGCTTAGGATTTGAAAATGAAAGAGCTCAGAACACTTTGGAATACCGTAGTAGGCTTAGAGAGAAGAGAAGATAGAGGTATATTGAAATAAGGAAAATTATTCTCTATTTATAAGTTTTTTAAAGGCAGAATTCGGGCAGAATTTGGGCAAAATTCGGACAGAATTCGGACATAATTCTTTGAGAGAATCTCGGCAAATAGTCGTTGCATCCATAACTGCGGGATAACCAAGTTCAAAATCCAAAGGGCACTAAACGAACTCGGGCAGAATTCGGGCCAAACTCGGGCCGAATTCTCCTGGAATCCAGAGTTTGATATTTGGGATTTTTGTAAAATAGTTTTTGGTCCTTTTGAAATGTTTAAAAGCAGTCAGGAGCTTTTTATAAAATGGGCTATTTTCAAAACTAAGGTTATTTTAAAAATATTTTGGGATTGCCTATTTGTCAGTACGACTCGGTGTACATCATATTCCTTGACTCAATAAAAGTATAAAAATTGTATTGAATATGAAATACAGACTCATGGCAAAACGACTTCAGTCTTGAACAGAACTGTAGCAGTTCTCAGCCATCGTCCAAGTAACCCTTATATCGAGATAGAGTTAGATCAATTATTAAAATCAGTTTGAACCATGACCAATGGGCCGACATAGGCTTACTTTGAAGCCCTTCGGGAGAGCCTTATTGGCATAGGCTCCTGGCTAGCGGTTGATACTGTAGGGGGCGAACGGGCATGAGCCTTTCCTCGAAGTTTGATGACAAGAGGGGCTGATGTTTAGGGAGGCTTTCCCTTCAATCGAACCCTCAGTGGTTCTTCGGCCATAGTCGCGCTTTCCGATGTAGTATCTGCCTCGTCGTCGGCATTATTGGCATCATCCCATGGGACTGACTTATACAGATCAGCATCCATACAGTATGCTTCGAGTCCTCGGAATGGGTCGATGTCAGTGAACTTGGTTTTGATAGTCCCGTCGCTGGCCACATACTTTATGTATTGGTGGAGAGTAGAGGGTACGATCATGTATTCGTGAATTTATGGTCGACCTAATAGCATGTTGTAGTTTATATCAGCATCAATGACGTAGCAAGTCACGTCTGTCTGGAGATCACCTATTTGGCATTTCAAGCTAATCTTTCCCGGGGCTCACTCCTCCCATCGTTGAAGCTGTTGATTGTAGTGTTTGACGCGGTCAGCTGATGCATTGTGATCCCCAAAGTTTGGAGTAAACTCCGAGGGATGATGCTAAGAGAAGATCCATGGTCGATGTGGATGTGATCGACCTTAATGGCACCAACATAACCCATATAGTGAATGGGCCTATTGTGCCGGTTGTTCTTTAGTAGCATATACTGCTCGGTGAAGGTGATGTTAGGAATCACTTCGACCACACTATGACAATGTAGGCACACAGCAGGATCTTCCTTGGGTGGATGCACCTGGGTAAGGAAGGAGTCAGTGTTCTGTAAAGCTTCACAGAGGGCATCTCGAGTCTCTTTAGAGAGACGAAGGAGCTCGAAGAGTGATAGTCGAGCCAGATTATTGGCAAGATGTGCCAATATGTCGAAGTTGTAGGGTTTGATCGGTCCTACTATCGAGTCTTTTCTCAACGGTTTGTTGAAGTAGACCTCCTTTTGCTTCTGCTTGTATACTGCAAGAGGATTGGGATGGTCCTGCTTCTGATGCATCAGGTGCTGTAGCAACGGGTGAAGGCACCTTATCTTCCATAAGATGGTGCTCCTCCCTCTGGTGAGCCGAACGAGTGGTAACTGCGTATCATCAATTGATGTAGAAACCATACGACATGACTTGACTTTCTTTTCCTTGACAAAGCGCGCTGCAGGCATCATCATGTCTGGGGCAAGATTATGGTGGATCAACATAACTTTGCCTCGTGACGTTGTAAATGGGATGAGGCCATGAGCATTATCACGGGCTGGTGGAAGACTGACTACTTCCATTGTCGCCATCGGTATTGGGACGATGCCGTCTTGAGCCTCTGTCCTTGGAAAACTTCCAAACATGAGGGTGACCATTGTAGAAGCAAAAAAAATTTTAGCAGAAGACATCCCTTCGCCAAAGCACAGAAGATGCAAAATACTCATGCTCAGTGCTAAAAAGACAAAACGAAAGATATTGAGAGAAGTCCCTTCATTTTTATGTCTACCAAAGTCTAGTACAAACACATCAGGACCATACATAAGGGACTAATTCTGTTCTTCTACAAAGGAACTAGTATATATTCGACAGAAGCCTAGAGGGATCTACAAGGGATACAATCTTCATCGAAGAGCAGCCTTCCTTCTTCTTGAAACACACGTTGGAGGATTGACCTCCACTGAAGCATGTTCTGATATTCTTATGGGCGCAGACTCTCAGAAGTATATAAGTAACTCGACACTTTGAAGAAGCCAGAGCCTTCGAGCCAGAGGTGCAGCCACTTGCCTGTGCCAACCTCAGAAACAAGATGGTGGTAGGGCCTTTCTCCCCTTCTTTTATTCCAGAAGCTAGTGTCTTCACTCCAGAGGCGTAGCTATCTGCCTGCGCCAATCTTTAGATGCGCAAGGGTGTCAAACCCTTCCCTTCGCAGCCAACGCCTTCACTGTCAGAGGTGCAGCTACTAACCTGCGTCCGCATGAGGCGCAGGATGGTGATATTCTCACACCATCTCTATTTCCATGGTGCAGTCATCTTCTCTGAATCAGAAGCTTAAAGTCACTTCTCTACAAGAGACTTGGGAACTCCTATTGCAACCAATGCAAGTCAACATGTTTCTCCAAAAGCACAGTAACCTCGCCAACCTGAAGCACAAGCCTACTTGTCGCCTACAGCACAGTGACTCTGGTAGCCCAAAACGCAGCTTCGTAAGTTGCTCTATACGTGCAGAAGTCTCATCGTCATTTGAAGCCAAGTCCACTCATCGCCTGAAAGCACAGTGGTTTCGTCGTCTCCAGAAGCACGATCTACTCGTCGCCGCAGAAGCACAACAACACTTAGTCCTTGCCGGAGGCACACAAAGCATGGGTGCACCCCAATTGGTTTATTTAAACTGTCTCTTGCAGAGAAGATTATGATTAAATCATGATTGATGTCATATCAGATTGATTTAAATCTTAGATGAGGATCAATTAGACTCCAAATCTAAGATGAGATCCCAATATTTACTGAGCTGTATCCGAGAAAGCGAATCGGCACCCGCCATGTGTCACCTCCTTTGGTTATGTTTATGTTTATAATCAACAGAGATCTCGTTTGAAGGGAATCTCGATGTCCGCCATGTGTCAACGCCGCAGAAGCCTGCACCGTCCAATAACGGCAGATTCTTTCATATCTCAGGAACCCTAATGCAAATCACATATGTGCTCAGTTCTCTATAAATTGAAGGAGTTCTTCTTCTACCAAAGCATAGAAGAAAAGATCGAAAGGGAATATCGACAATCGACAATCTTCAAAGGAGCAACGATCTCCTTCCACGAAGAGTTGACCACCCTCATCCACCTATCAACCAAAGAACAAACCAACCAACCATCTTCAAGGGATCTTCTCATGCAGATAACCTCTTAAGCAGTGACCCCAGTGTCCCATCAAAGACGCCAGAGAGCCATAGCAAGGTTGATTCGTCGTCAGATCATCAATGGAGTAAAGGAGCCGTTGTTGTGTTCGATCTCCACCGTCACACTTTCCTAAAAATCTTTTCTCCCTGTACTTAGAATATCCTGTTTAGGACTTCCTTCTTTGGACACAGATACCTTATACGTTTAATAAAGCAAAAAGTTCGGCGAACCTTTTGTTACGTCGAACAAAATGGTGACTCTGCTGGAGACTACCTTCTCCTCTAACGAGAAGGCGGTGACGCAATCTGGTGACAACTTGTTGGGAGTTTTTCAAGACATGCTGGTCGTACGCTTCTACCAGCAGGCTTTTGAAGATCTTCTCTCTGATGAAAAGTCGAAGACTTCGAAGCGGTTCGTACAACCGAAGAAGGCTCGATGTGTCTGGAGGCCTAAGGTGGCTGCAGCCAGCAGCACGATGGCAGAAATTGTGTCTCAGGACCCCCTCAACGTCAAGGCCACAGAGAAGATCCCGGCTGCTACAGCCTTATCCCTTTGCCTGATTCCTAGCCCTGGAAAACATGGCAAAGAAGATGGTGGTTCCATGGTTGATCTGACGAAGGAACGATGTCGAAGGAAGCACACACCGGTCCAACCCCTTACGACGGGAGTATTGTCGACAAGGAGATCTGTCTTCGACAGAACCGCTTTCCTTTTAGGAAAATCTTCGACGGACTCTGAATACTACTCACCTGCTGGGGGGGTAGGAAGAGATCCCAGGTGGCTCGTACTTCGTACAACAAGCGTGCGACACCAACGGTAGACCCGAGGCCTGTATTGATAGTAACACGTGCAGCCGACGAAAAGCTATACAAGACTGGCTCTCGCGCTCCGATGCGTCAACCAATCGAATCTCCCTCCTGCTGGGGCACTCCTGTGCGTAAGCCAAGCCAGGGGGTACTTCCCAAGGATAAGGAGCCACGCGAGCAGCATTCCCGTAGGAGTGACAGGAGGCTTCCTCGCCATACATGCTCTGACCGTGCTTACATGCAGCTTCCTGCATGTATAATGGGATTGCTGCGATAGAAGATTCGACCCTCTCCCAAGTGGAAGAAGAATCTGTAGCCCAAGACATGCCTAAATCAAGGCACTCTTGTACCCAGATTACCATGAACTGCCGTTGTCAGCAGACGGCTGCGCCATCGTCGAGCAGGCGCTCCGTCTTCCAGAGACTCTACTCCACGCCGACTCCACACCGGAGGCCTAATAGAGGGTCGGTGAGTCATAGAGAAGACGAGCCCCGTATCGCCACATGCTATACGGCACGGGGTTCAAGAGCTTTTAAGGAGCCCTCCCAGAATCCTTCCATATCGGTTACTAAACCGAAGAGGAGGTCAGAGAACAGCAAAGCTAAGGTACCCGATGTAGGTGTGTTCCAAGGCACTCATTCCAAATCTGTATTGGGTGCCTTTTCAAAAACTGGAGGTAACCTGCCAACTACCATGCACAACAACCCTGTGTTCCAGTCTGACGAGGCACAATATGACACAGATGTCTCCATCGGCGTAGTCGGTCACCAGACCCGGGATAGCAACCATGCTGAGTCCGAAGAAGATCACAATCTTACGGTATATCCTCAGGGCAGCGAGACTCAGGCGTCTGAATTAGAAAGTGAAGGATCCATGGCTCCCTCGAGTCACCCTCATACCCGGTCTGTCTTTATAACCGACGGTAAGGAGGAAGACAACAAGGAAACCCTCAGGCATATTAAAGTCCTCGAGACGAAGTTGGTTATGCTGACAAACACCATGAACACCCTATCTTCGGTCATAATCGACCTCAAGAGTAGCATGTCCACCGCTGCCTCTACACCTACATGTGATACGCTGACCAATGACAAATCCAGCAAGTTACCTACTGCCAATCAGGCAGGACCATCCTCGTCTACTCCATCGGCTACAGGCTCCGCAATGTCGGCCGATACACAGCAGGCCATCAAGGAGCTGTATGCTCGTCATGATGCCAAAGAGAAGCAAGCAATGCTCCGGAAGATGGGAATCCGGCAGCCATACCTTGTCGAGTGGGAAAACATCATCTATCCTCCCAAATACAATCCGTAGACGCTTACACCTTATGAAGCGAAGGGGTCTCCCCGATAATACTTGTGGTACTTTGCCTCAGTAATAGAGAACCTGCCAAAGGAAGATGCCCTCCTGTCCAACATATTCATAGAAGCCCTACAGGGGGTAGCCTATGAGTGGTTCCGCAGTCTCCCGGACGACTGCATCACGTCCTTTGAAGACCTGAAGACTCGATTCGTGGACCGATTCTACGAAGGAGGCATGGATATGACCATGACGACCATCATGGAAATTGTTCAGAGGCAGAAAGAGCCTGTTTGCACATACATCGAGCGCTTCCGTCAGGCATCCCTCAGATTATCACCCGGCATGCCCGAGCCCATGCTTATGGACTCCTGCCGCCAAAACATGTTGCCCGCTATAAAATTGTGGCATAGTGCTCCCTGCACGGAGTGCACGCCTTTCATTACAGAGGCAGATGCCGCACAAAGGAAAGACTAGGATGCGCAGCTCCTGGGGCTACACTTTCCTGTGCCCGAAGACAAGGGAGACTCTCGTACAACAAAAACCATAAAGGCTAAAAAGGTAAGCAAGCCATGGCTGTCAACATCTCTAAAGGGTTCAGCAGCTGCGAACCCTAGGTCTGCGGAAGCACAGAGGCCGAGGGAGACTTAATCCTTCAATGACGAGGATATGCTAGAGCTCTTTAAGATGCTTACGAAGAGTGGCAAACTATCTATCCCGCCATCCAGGCATCCCGATGAAGTGGAAAAGGTGGACTATCCCAAGTACTGCCATTATCACCAGTACGTCCATCACTCAACACAGGACTGCTATGTGTTAAAGGAGCAAATTTTGTGCCTCATTAACGCCAACGTCATATTGTTGGATTACGAAAAGAATACCGTCACAGCCTGTCACGACCCGCACCCAGTGTAGGGGCACGAGAAGTGGGTACGTCCAGCCTACGCCGCAGTGTCGGCGGTAGAACGCTGTCCTAGGTTACTATGTAATCAATAGCTCACGCAATTATATAATGTACTTATCAAATCTCAACTCCGAACGGAGGACAAGTATAGATATAATGAAATATCAATCACAGTCTAAGCACGATATGATAACACAAAAGTTTATAACTAAGACTAAATAACAACAACAAACCAACTACTAAATAGTAATAATCTCAAAGCAAACAATATCTCAACTTATTAAAATTCAAGTTCTAAAACATGAAAATAAACCAAGTCAACTAGCTAGTCTCTCGATCACTCCTGAGTGTCGGGGCTAAAGGTAGATAAGCCATCTCCTGGACCATAGTAAGTAGAGCAAGTGTCCTCGGGGCAAACATCTGTAATATTTTCAACAGGTCCAGTCAGTGATCAAAGATTCCAGGGTGAGTCCAGACTACACTCTAACAGTGTGTTTTAAAATATCGAGGTCGACATGTAAACGGCTGTAGGTAATACGACACATCGTACACTCGGCCAAGTGTGGGATGGCTATTATTCCAGTATAATTCCAAGGGAGTGGTTCCAGTATTTGGGAATGTTCACATGTCTACTCTAATATTTCTCCGCCCAATAAGTACAAGTAAATCCATAACCCGACACGAAAATAAGTACATGTCCAGCCAGAACATGAATGATACTAGTAAATGATTCCAGGGTGATTCTAGCAGTGGTTACAGAAATGGAGGCCAGACATGAATAAACGAGTGTCGCATGAAATGGATCCAACAATAACAATCGTGTTTGTAACAAAGAATCAAATAGAACTAACTAGAACTGAAATACAGTAATCGACAAGTAAATGAAAGAAATATCAGAAAATGTACTTGTCTGACGCTAATATCAGATGTCTGTACCGAAGTCACAATATCCTAAGTAGAGCAGTACAGGTTATAATGTGTTTAAAATAAGGTAAATGAAGTTTACGATGCAATCTACATGATTTCTAGGTCAATCTAGGTCAAACTCAAACTTGGCCAACTCTGGGTCAAACCAAGTCAACATTTAGACTATCTATCAAATACAATATCTAAGTCATATGCATATACTAGTAATATACCTTCTAGTTTACCTTAGTCAAATGCAATTACCCTAGCCATTTCAAATCCTACCCTTAGGCCTAGGTATCAACCTTATCCCCATACTCTAGTATCTAGGTATTCCTAACCCTATCCCATACCTTTACTCTAAATTAGGAAATTTACATTATCTATCCAAGGTAATTACTTGTCTTATTTGGATAGGTAAAGTCATATCTTAGATAGGTTATAACATCTTATCTATCCAATCCTTACTTGGAATTTATACTACAACCCCATTGCTATTTTCACTTAAGACCTAATAACCTAACACACTAACATGATCTATCTAAACTCAAAACAACTGAACCTAAAATAACTTATGTTAACCCTTAATACTCTAGGATACATACCTCTAAAACTCAAGATGTTAAGATACATTAGTACACTAATTCCTAATCCCTCACAATCTAATATTCCTACCTCAAAAACTCACTCAAGCCTAAATCCTAAAACTGGATACTAATAGTACTTCATGCCCTCTGATACAACCAAAACCAATGGCCAAGATGGCCAAACTGTCCTGCTATCACTGCTGCTCATATGTGGCACTAGGCAAGCTATTAATTACAGTTGCAAGTAGTCCCCTCATTGTTGCTTTGCTCATCTGTACAATGGCCAAGTGCCTGGGCAAGGAGCACCAGCTTTGCCAAGCTGTTGCTGCTACTAGCCTAGGCATTGCCCTGCTGCTTGCAGAGCAAAGTTGCTGCTGCTACTGCATTTCAAACCAAGGTAAAACACGGCCAAGGCAAGGGTGCTGCATGGTGCATATGCCATATGCTAGGCCACCCTCCTATCTCAACCTGACACTAACATCAGCATCTCACATCTATCAATCTCAGGAATCAACTTTTAAACATTAACTAGGCCAGAACACTTGACTGATACTTATATTGATTACTCAAAACTCAAACCTAAACTCATGCAAACCTAAACCAAACACTCGTGTGTCAGGGGAAGGTTAAACAGATTCAGTTCAATTGATTACAAACTCCAAAACCTCATAACCAAATCCCATATCAATCTCAGGTAAATACTAAATCAAAACCCTAATTCTCCTTAAACCCAAAACTGTGAACTCAAATAACTCTACATACAATCCGTCAATAAACTCAGATTTTATATATTAATATACAATCTCAGGTTGTATAATAGTGCAAAATAGGTAGTGCTCTTATGAGCAGGTCATGGCAAAAACAAAGGAGTGTTACAGATGCAAATAGTGTCCAGGTTTGCAACAAACAAGTAAAATATTAATTTTTAATGTAGTGTCAATAGTGCAGCAATGTGGTGTCAAGTGAATGTATGAAAGAGTGTCAGACAAGTGCACAGACATACAAATGAGGAGTGTCAATGCAAGCAAATATATATAAGGTATCAGCAATATGGCAATACATATCTTAACATGTATGTTCAGTGAAGTATGAATACAAGTGTGTATCGAAGCAAGTGTGCAGACATGTCAATAGTGAACTAGTGTCAAGTGGCCGCGTTAATCATGTGTCATAAGTGAATGTGAGCATGTGTCAGACAAAGTGAACAATGTGACATGGGTGTGATTATAATATCAATATAATTCAAAATCTATGAACTTCTCAATTCAACCTAATTCACAAAACTGTCAAACCGAGAACTGAAATCAGTCCATACGCATTGCATATTCAAAACCAAATCATTCAAAATCAAAACATACAACATGTGTCAGAGGGGGTCGAGTGTGTGTGATACACACGTGTCCATGGTGTGTCAAAACTGTGTCCAAGTTGTGTCAAGCACGGGTGTCAACATGTGACAGAAACTGTATAAAGGTACAGCCTCGTGCACGCGTGTCGAGTGAGCTAGGGACACGTGTTTCCTACCTAGTGTGTCGTGGTCATGCACATAGATAGAGGGGGTATAGGGGCTCGTGTTCAAGTGTCTGTATGACCATCAAACTGTGTCGTGTCCAAGATATGAAAGCGTGTCAGTGAGGGATTTCACGTGTGTGCACAGGGAGCACGAGACAGTGCAGCCTCGATTTCTTCCAATCCATACCACAAAACCCGATGAAACTTTGGAGGCATGTTCTCAGACATTGTCCCCATGTCTCCATTAATTTATGTGGTGTCTCGTGCCGTGTCGTGTCTTGTGTCGACCCCGAACAGCAGAATATTGCATGGTAGTCTCGTGCTGCGTGTCCGTCTCCATTTTAGATACGAATACAACCCCAAATCGTGCTTATTGATAAACATAATTAATCTACATATTAAAAGCTTTAAAAATATGTAATTAGTTTTGGAAATTACTAAAATAAATTCCTATGTGGCATTTTAGCAAACACATGCACATACATATTGACACGTGTCCGATACGGACACCAAATGGATACGGTTTACTACCAAACTTGAGGGACAGTTAGGGGACACCTAGATCTAGGCTATTATGCAAAGAAATCAGAATTAAAACATAATTTAGAGGGTTTACCTATAGTGTATCAATGATAAGGAAAAAGCCCCAAATAGAATAATTTTCCTTGCAAGCCAATAGCTCCAAATTGTACCAAAACTGAGATTTCTCTCCATGAACAAAAAATAGAGTAGGATTAGACTCTAATGCAAGAAACTAGAGTCAAAAAGAAATTAAAATAGAATTGTTATGAATTGGGGAAGAATGACAATACCTTTCCTTTTCCAAAAGTTGGTTTGATACAAAAGAGTCAAGAACAATAGGAAGAAAGACTTTATATTGGGGGGATCCCTATGTGACTGGCCATAAAGGGGAAAATTAGGGTTAGGGTTATAACTAATGGGCTTGGGCCAAGTTTCAAGGATAAGGGAAATCACTCCTTAAGTCAAAAGTCCGTGAACCTAATCATTTATTCTCCTATATGAAACTTGATTCTAAATGCCTTAACTTGGGTTGACTTAAGTTAGACTAGGGTCCCACCATACTATTCAAGTCACCATAGCTAGAGTCAACATCTAGGTTAGCCTCTTTAAGTCCCAACTAGTATAAGTCAAAATTAACAACCATCAATCCAATAATTAATCAAATAATTCTAATAAGTCAAAATGACCAAAATACTTCTAGGATAAAAATGATAAATAAATATTCCAATCATATGGTTAGGCTCTAGGTCAGACAGTCTCTAGGGTTTCAATAGCAGCACATCAAAATCACAAGTCATAGTTTTTAAATAGTTTTATAATGATTAAAAATCACCCAAAAAAATAATATGATATAAATATTAATAAATAAATAATTATAATTACAAAAGTTCAAAATTACCCTCATTTGGAATACTGGGTGTTACAAGTCTACCCCCCTTAGAAAAATTTTGTCCTCGAAATTAAGATGATCGTACCCTTACTAGGTCAAACCTCCAATCAAATAAAGGTCGATAGATAACATGCAACACAATCCTACTGGTCATGATTCCATAGTCTCGATCAGGGTAACTACGCTATCCAACATATCATAAGCATATCCTGGCAGGTACTAATAAAATCACATATGAAGGTGGGGAGGAAGAACGAGAAGGACAAACCTGCTAACCCATCACCTACAGCGTCGATCTCCTCGACCGCCATCGTAAAAGATCTATCCCTCTGGTGCTGAGCTACAGGTAGCCTAGCTCCCTCAATAGGAGGTGCAACGGGACAATCTATCATCTTGTGAGCATCAGACCCACAAAATAGACAAACCTTCAGTCTTCTCCTACAAGACTCCTAAATATGCCCTGCCTTGCTGCAATAGGCACAAGTCTGCACCCTGCGGTCATGTCCTCTAGGCTGATGCTATGCCTGCTGTACTCTCACTGGTGTCTGTGTTTATTGAATCTGTACGTGAGGCCTCTTGGCCTGGCCTCCGCTGCTACTGGCTCCCTGAAAGTCGCGACCACTCTTCAGTTTTAGCCCCAGGTCGTCCTCTGCCGCCATAGCTCCTGCCAAGATCTTCGCGAAGGTAGCATTCCGGTCACTTTTAGTCACTGACCGAACCTTCCTGATCAATCCTCGACGGAACTTCTTAGCCTTAGTCTTCTCTGTCAGATCATCTATAAACCTGGCCAACCGACAGAACTCTCCGGCGTACTCTACAACTGTCTGGTTCTCCTGAACCAAACTTTCGAACTGTGCCTCGATGCCTCCTAGTGCCACATTCGAGAAGAACTGTTCCTTGAACATCTTCTTGAACTGCTCCTATGTCTGACCCTCTGTTCCCATTCGGGGATCTGTCTGGTACAAGGTACGAGCTAGGTCCTACATCTGATTGTCCGCTGCCTCAATATAAAGTCTGGCTGGTATCTCTGCCAGCCGAAAAATCTTTTCGATGTGCCCAATCCAGTCATCTACGTAGTGGATGCCCTTTGAACCAAAAAATCCCTCGGACGCATCTTCTGAAACTTCTGGATGCCCGCCATCCTCTGATGGTACTGATGTGTCTGTGCTGGCCCCTGGATGGTCACCATCTCTACTGTCGTCCAGACCAGCTGGTGAGCCTCGTCTATACCCTGACGGGAGTCGACAGTCTGACGCTGCTGCTGCTGCTGGTGGGACTCCAGAATCCTCTCCACAAAGGAAAACAGGTAGGCAGCATCAACCAATCATGCAGGTGGCTGCGGATGCTGCTGTTGAAATATCTCAGGAATGACTGGTGTCGTCCTTCGAACAGGTGGAGGCATACCCCCAAAGGCTACAGTCGTTCATGTCTGATCAAGAACAGAAGGTTCAACAGTCCCAGCATCCTGCTGCACTGGACGAGAGGTGGCAGACCCCTCTCTAGCGGCTATTGTACCAGAGCGATGTGATCGTGTCTCCACCATCCTGAAGACAGATCGAACAAGGAAGTCAATATTGAGTAGGAATCGATATAATCAAAGGAGGACAGTTTATTTCAAAGAAGGCAATAAGTAAGATGTGTAGATGGCATGAATTGAAGTAAGTCTATCTCTCAATCTTATCACAGGCTGTAGTGATACTCTAGTTCGAATACCACTACATAAACTCGATCTGCATGGGCTACCACTAAAAATGTGTCATGACCCGCACCTAGTATAGGGGTACGAGAAGTGGGTACGTCCAGCCTATGCCGCAGTGTCGGCGGTAGAACGCTGTCCTAGGTTACTATCTAATCAACAACTCACGCAATTATATAATATATTTGTCAAATCTCAACTCCGGACGGAGGACAAGTATAGATATAATAAAATCTCAATCACAGTCTAAGCACGATATGATAACACAGAAGTTTATAACTAAGACTAAATAACAACAACAAACCAACTACTAAAGAATAATAATATCAAAACAAACAATATCTCAACTTATTACAATTCAAGTTCTAAAACATGAAAACTAAACCAAGTCAACTAGCTAGTCTCCCGATCACTCCTAAGTGTCGGGGCCAAAGGTAGCTAAGCCATCTCCTGGTCCATAGTAAGTAGGACAAGTTTCCTCGGGGCAAACATCTGTAATATTTTCAACAGGTAGAGTCAGGACAGAAACGAGCACAACTCATCAAAAAATCCTAAGTAAATGATAGAGAATTATAAACAGTTATAGACAATTGTATTGATGTACATGGCAGTTTATATGAGTAATGATGTAGAGAAACAGTTAAAGTACAAGAAAAGTAAGGTAACTAAACAAGAGGAGAAGCATAGCAATAAAGACTGTAAAATATGATCTAGCTAAACTAGAGTAACATGATATAAGTCCAGACAGTATAATATGAGTCAAGTGTAATCCTAATGTGAGTCCAGACAATGTAAATCTAATACCAGATGATTCTAGTACTAGATGAGTCCAGTATAAGTTGAGTCCAGTCAGTGATCAAGATTCCAGGGTGAGTCAAGACGATACTCTAATAGTGTGTTTTAAAATATCGAGGTCGACATATAAACGACTGTAGGTAATACGGCACATCGCACACTCAGCCAAGTGTGGGATGGCTATCATTCCAGTATAATTTCAAGGGAGTGTTCCAGTATTTAGGAATGTTCACATGTCTACTCCAATATTTCCCCGCCTAACAAGTACAAGTGAATCCATAACTCGACACGAAAATAAGTACAAGTCCAGCTAGAACATAAATGATACCAGTAAATGATTCTAGGGTGATTCCAGTAGTGGTTACAGAAATGGAGGCCAGACATGAATAAACGAGTATCGCATAAAATGGATCCAACAATATCAATCGTGTTTGTAACAGAGAATCAAATAGAACTAACTAGAACTGAAATATAGTAATCGACAAGTAAATGAAAGAACTATCAGAGAATGTACTCGTCTGACACTCTGAAGAGAGTAGTGTAATATCAGATGTCTGATATTTTTACATTTTATATATTTCGATTTCAGATATTTTCGTGAATAGTATTTCCGATATTTTCATGAATAGTATTTAGGATATTTTGATGAATAGTATTTAGATATTTTCGTGAATAGTGTAGATATATTATATTATCCAAGGGACAATTGGTTTTCTTTCAACGGCTAGGATTGATCTAGAATGTGACATGGATCACGATCCAACGGTCACGATTAATTCCCTCTTCTATATATATATCTATTAAATTTCTCTCTTCTCTCTATTTTCTTTCCTTCTCCATTTCTTCTTCCCTCTTCCTCAAGCCTAGGAAAGCTTGGCCTTGAGGCCTATAGTATGGTTTCGTGCCCCTCTTGGTGGTGGAGTAGAAGATTAGGCTTGAAAATTAACCTAGGCAAGTACATCTTGCTCAAAAGTGACATGACCATGCTTTCTTTTATTTTTCATAGAAACTAAAGTTTTATTGGCCTATAATATGCTTTTTTAAATCGTTAACATGTTTAGTATATAGCACTTTTGGTTTTGATCGACAGTATTGCGTAGATCTGAGTTTCTATATATGATTTTAGAGTGTTTTGAGGTATTGATCTATCAAATGTTTTAATTTATGAAAACTAATACTGCCATGTTGTAGGAAATTCAATTCTATGTAGTTTTGGCTTTTGAAAATTCAAATTTTGATTTAAAATAAAGTTTTTATGGCCGAAATAAGTTTAGGCAAAAATCTGAATTTTGTTGCTGTTTGGAAAATCGGTATACCAATGGTATGCCGTAGTATACCGACGGTATGCCAATTTTTGCACCAGAAACTTTCTGTCTTTAGGCTGGAATACCGTCGGTATACCACCGTATACCGTCGATATGCCGTTTTTGCCCGTTTTTGTCTGTTTTTGCCCCTTTTTGTCCGTTTTTGTTATTTTCTCAATTGTAATGGGCTCTTAACATGATTAGATGACCATGGATAGTTAGTGAATGATTATACATCCTATATACATGACACATGCTTATGTTCATGTATTATTCTATGTCCAGATTATAGATAGTGGCTTGTCATGGTGTACTCCAGATTACTGTATATGCCTTGCTTTATTTAGTGGCTCGTAGTAGCGCACTCATGTACTAATTTTCTCGATTTAATTCTAGATTGAGACTTGATTTCTGGTTGACTTTGAGATTGAGACTGAATGTATGTTCTTTATTGACACCATGGATTTAGCTTGTTATATGTCTAATCTATTTGCATCTTGGCAATGGACAATCTAGTGTGAGTATTGTCTATTGTATCACGTATAATGTGTATAGAGAACATTTGCCAGAGATATCTTGTAAATGACTTGTACCCATGGCTCGTCATTATAGGACGATTCTTGAGTTTCCACGACTTGAGAATTAAAAATAAATGTTATAGGTAATTGACTAGTAAACTCATATAGATCATTAGGAGGGGAGGATACTTCATGCTACCGCGTACTTTGTAGGAACGAAATCGTAAAGCACAATACTCTAGAGAGGGGGTGAATAGAGTTGGCAGCGGAATATTGCTAATTAAAAAAATGTTAGGAGCAAGATCACAGAATAATAATCACAACTAAGTAAAGTAAAGGCAGAGATAAGAAAGCAAACGCAAAGACAGCGATGTATACTGGTTTCCCTCTGTTGAGGACTAATCCAGTCGGTAGAACTCTTGCTACCAGTTGAATCCACTATTGGAAAAATCGCAAGTTTTCTTACGAAGTCCTTGCAACTTCTACAACGCGAGCTTTGATACGAAGAACTCGTCCAATTTCAAATGTGAAGAGGTATTCTTCAATAAAGCCTTCTGATTATAATCTCTCAGAAACTTCTAGACCGCACCGCACTGGCAAATCGACTAGAGGATTGTAATTGGCTTGGGATCTGAAAATTAAAGCTCAAGAAAACTCTTTGGAAGACTGAAAGCTTTAGATAGAGAGAAGATTGAAAGTGAATGAGTGAGTTGAAATGATCGAAATCCTTCTCTATTTATAGGAATTCCAAAGACAGAATTCTGGCAGAATTCGGGCAGAATTCGGGCAGAACTCGATGAAAAAATCTCGGTCAAATCTGCAACTGCAGGAGGACCAAGTTCCAGAGAATTCAAAAATCAAACGGCCACCAACCGAACTCTGGCCGAACTCTGGCAGGGTTAGGTTAGGTTTTTAAAAACAATTTTTGGAAATTTTTGAAAACCTTTTTGAAAACCTTTTTGAAGCTTTTGTTTAAAAGAATGTTTTTTCAAAACAAAGGATATTTTAAAAGTATTTTGAAAATATTTTGGAATAGCCTATTTGCCAGTACGACTCGGTGTATAACGTATTCCTAGACTCAATAAAATGAAAAATACATTGCTTAAAGGAAATACAGACTCGAACAGGCAAACATAGCTTCGGTCTTAAACTGTGTAGATAGTTGTTCTTGTTCATGTCCAAGAGTCCGATACATCCTGACTAGCTTCAAATATCCAGACAGAGTTTGATCAATTATTAAAATCAAGTTGACCATATGACCAATGGACCAACAATCTCCCCCATTTTGATAATTGACAAACTATGAATGATATAACATTTAAGCTTGAAATAAAATCAAAAATAGTTCATGTCCTGCATTTTCTAAAAAGAAATGTTAGATCTTTATTTTTCTCCCCCGTTGTCATTTAGCAAAATAATTGCAAAAGAGGAAAAACTCCCCCGCAATCAATGCATAAATAACAAACAGTGAAGAAACACAAGAAAATACACATGATAAATGATAGTAAAGAAAATTGAATAACATCACAGGCATGTATTTGTACTCAGGCAGTTTATAAGAAACAAAGAATTATGTCACAGGCAGTTTATAGTTGAGAAGCAGATAAAAAAATGCTAAGTAAATAAACTGATGTGAATCATAAAGTACGATAAAATCCATAAAGATGAAAAGATGTTCAGATGACATCAAATAAAACAAATCCAGTACAAGTCCTCAAAAAAAATACTGATAATAAAGTCTGAAAATAGAAAAACTTGGAATGTCGGAGCATTTCCAAGTATACAGTAAATAATGTCTAAGTCTCATATCAACTAACATATCACAACTCCTCCTCCTCCTCCTCATCATCATCATCAGTATGATGACCAGCATGTCCAGAAGGACCAGCTCCAGAGGTACCCGCGCCAGAAGGGTGAGGAGGAGCGCCAGTGTAAAACTCACCAACATAATCACGAGGAGGAGCACGGTCAGAACGGTACCAATCATATGCGTTACCGGGCTGGAAGTAGGCATGAACAGCCTCATCCTCACAGCGGTAACCAGAAAAAGCTGGATCTCTAGGGATGGAACCGGCTGAATGTCCAGTCTGGACGAAACGAAGATCAGCTAAAGAATTTGCAATCGTCTGATAACGGGTGACGTCGCAGAACTCATGTTCGCGAGCCATGTCCGTCATGGAGGCGTGCAAATCTGAAAGGTGCTGGTGTATGCCCTCAAATGTCATAGCATACTACTGAGGAGGTGGAGGAGGTGGAGCAGTAGCAGGAGCAGTAGGAGGAGCAGATGCAGTCATACTGCGATGAAATAACTTGAGAACCTTGGGCTCAGGGTCTTGAGCACAAGTAGATAAGTCAATGTCGAAACGCTGAAAGATGCGTAGGAGAATCATCGCATAAGAGAGATTTCTATCTCTTGCACGACAACGTCCCATCATCTGAATAATGGTCTTAGTGGCAGAAAATGGAATCCCCTTAAGAATGTGATACATAGCAGATAATTCAAGAGACGTGACATCATCCTTCGAAGTAGACTTTGGAAGGAGAGTAGAATAAATGATACGGTGCAATTCATAATTAAACAAGTTCAGGTTGTTTGCCTTGAACTTTCCAGAGCGAACTCTATCAGGTGCACAAAGTTCAGCTTTGAAACTGGTAAGTGTAGTGCCTTCGGGGAAATCAAACTCAGTGATGTCAACAAGCGGTTCACCTTCGTTGGGAACACCAAGGATCTCCGCTAAGAGAACATCATTGAAATTGATATATAATCCTCCAACACGTGTGCTTACATCAAAAGTGTTTAATATGATATTACAGTAAAACAGTCTAATGGCATTAGTTGCTACGGGAAAATAGAGTTTAACAAAATGCTGTAACCCTAATGCCTCAAAAAAATGGCGATGATCAGGAAATACAGTCCACTTGATGGGTGCGCCTGTGCATATGGATCTCATGGAGAAGTCTCCATACCACAGTAAGGCTTGGTCTAGGGTTTGAAAGTAAAACCCGTCGAACGCGCCGTCGCTAGATTGGACTGGCGAAAATAGGGAATTAGTAGGTGGATCCGAAGATGAACCTTCCTCACTTGGGCTGGTTGTCTTCTTCCTCTTAAAAGAGTTGAATCCCTTAGGTGCTATTTGTGCAAATAGAAGTAAATATGCACTAATTGAAAAGTGGAGAAAGATGGAGTTATACCTCCCGAAATCAAATTATGTCGAAGAGAACGACGAACTTCGTACGAATCCAAAGTTTGGATTGATTTCACCACTTGGATTAGAAGATAGGTGGTGGTGAAGAACTAGGGTTCGGGGCTCCTTCGCGGCTGCTGTAGCTGGTTATGATGTAGTTTAGAAGTAATGAGGAAGAAAGGCTCTCGGGTTCTGGTATATATAACCTGACACCCTCAACCGAACTCGGGCCGAATTCGGTCCGAAGTCTGGCCGAATTCGCCTGGGTTTGGTTTGAAATACTTTCTTTTTTATTGGCTCATTTCAAATATTTAATTCAAAGATTAGTAATTTCAACCTTCAATTAACATAATTAATATTATTTTATAGATTAAATGTCATTACACAGCGACTGTTTCAGATTAGCTGTAGGAGTACTGTTCCAGCTGGCGGGGGTTCACCGGGGAACTCTTAAGTACCGCTTCGCTTCAATCGTAGTTGTGGTGACAGACAGACTCTTTATTGGCTTGTCTCTAACACAGTTTTTGCATATTGAAATAAAATCATAAAACAAAATTAATTAATATTATTGACGTCCAAAATTCCTAATTCTCGACGTAAATAATTGAAACGATCTTTTGCTAGAGGCTTTATAAAAATGTCAGCTAATTGATTCTCAGTATCTATGTATACAATGTCAATATCTCCATTTTGATGATGATCTCTAAGAAAATGATGTCTAATCTCGATATGTTTAGTACGAAAATGACATACAGGATTCTTAGTCAAATTAATAGTGCTCGTGTTATCACAGAAAATAGGAATGTGTGTATAAAATAAATCATAGTCTTCCAAGGTTTGTTTCATCCACAAAATCTGAGCACAACAACGTCCTGCGGCGATATACTCAGCCTCTATTGTTGATAGGGATACAGAATTTTGCTTTTTACTAAACCATGAGACTAAAGCTTTGCCTAAGAAATGACATGTGCCACTGGTACTTTTTCTATCAACTTTACATCCGGCAAAATCTGCATCCGAATAACCAATAAGGTCAAAGGACTTAGTTTTGGGATACCATAAGCCAACAGAAGAAGTGCCCTTAAGGTATCGAAAGATACGCTTAACTGCGCACAGATGTGATTCCTTTGGATTAGCTTGAAAACGTGCACATATGCAAATACTAAACATTATATCTGGACGACTAGCAGTTAAATAAAGTAAACTACCGATCATACCTCGATACTTACGTGTGTCGACCGGCTTGCCTTGTTCATCAATATCAAGCTTTGTTGAAGTTGCCATCGGAGTGCCAATAGGTTTGACATTGTCCAGATCGAACTCCTTTAGCAAATCTTTTGTGTACTTGGCTTGATTTATGAACGTCCTATTGTCAGTTTGTTTGATTTGCAGTCCGAGAAAGAATTTCAGCTCTCCCATCATGCTCATCTTAAACTCATTCTGCAAACACTTAGAAAATTCTTGACACAGAGATTCATCAGTAGATCTAAATATTATATCATCTACATAGACTTGTATTAAAAGAAGCTTACCATTAAAAGACTTAATAAAAAGTGTAGTGTCAACCTTGCCTTTTGAAAAACTGTTGTCAAGTAGAAAAGAGCTTAGATGATCATACCAAGCACGAGGGGCTTGTTTCAAACCGTACAAAGCTTTCTTCAACTTGAAAACATGATCAGGGTTTTTAAAATCTGTGAAACCTGGAGGTTGTGCTACAAAAACTTCTTCTTTAATAAAACCATTTAAAAATGCACTCTTGACATCCATTTGAAATAATTTGAAATTATGAAAACATGCAAATGTACATAACATGCGAATGGATTCTAATCTCGCAACTGGGGCATAAGTCTCATCGTAGTCGATACCTTCTTCTTGATTGTATCCTTGAGCTACGAGTCGAGCCTTATTACGAGTCACTAAACCATTCTCATTTAGTTTATTTCGGAATACCCAACGGATGCCAATGACCGAACGATCAATAGGCTTAGGAACAAGTTCCCAAACTTGATTCCGTTCAAATTGGTTTAATTCCTCTTATATAGCATCTATCCAAAAACTATCACTATATGCTTCATCAATAGTTTTGGGTTCTAGCTGTGAAATAAATGCAACACTAGAAACAATATCTCTACTGGATGTACGAGTACTTAAACCTTTGGTAATGTCACCAATTACCAAATTCTTTGGATGATCAGCTGTAAATTTTAATCTCTTCGGCAGACTCTGAAGGTAGCTGGTTCCTGGATCTTCTCTAGGAGGATCAGCTAGTGCCGAGCTTGGTTGAGAATCAGCTGTTGTTGAGCTTGGTACAGTTGGATCTTCGTCATTGTCATCGATAGTCATTTGATTCAGTTCATCAAAAGTGACGTTGATTGACTCTTCGATGATCATGGTTCGTTTGTTGAAGACTCTGTATCCTTTGCTCTTGGCCGCATAACCTAAAAATATACCTTCATCGGCCTTTTCGTCAAACTTTCCCAAATTGTCTTTTGTATTGAGAATAAAACATTTACAACCAAATATTCTAAAATAAGAAACCGATGGAATTCTATCAAACCATAACTCAAATGGAGTCTTCTTCGATTTAGGTCGAATTAGAACTCTATTGAGAACAAAGCAAGCTGTATTGACAGCTTCAGCCCAGAAATATTTGGGTAGACTAAACTGGTTTAACATCACTCTGGCCATTTCGGATAGAGTTATGTTCTTACGTTCCATAACTCCATTTTGTTGTGGAGTCCTAGGGCAGGAGAACTCGCGTACAAAACCGTGTGAGTCACAAAAATGCTCAAACTCTGTATTCTCGAATTCGCCTCCATGATCGCTTCTAATACGAGTGATCATGTAACCTTTTTCATTCTGTACTTTCTTGTAAAAGGCAACAAATTCGGATAATGCATCATTCTTGCGTGTCAAGAAGTATACCCACGTGTATCTAGAGAAATCATCTACAATTACGAAAGCATAAAGTTTACTTCCGAGGCTAGCAACTCTGCTAGGACCAAATAAGTCCATATTAAGCAATTATAGAGGTCTAGTAGTACATACTGCGTTTACTGACTTGAATGTGGATCTGGTAGCTTTATTCTTTTCACATTGGCTGCATACCGAATCCTTCTTGAATGTAATATCCGGTAAACCGCGTACTAGCTTCTTTGTGGATAATCTTGATATTGTGTCCATATTTGTGTGACCGAGTCTTATATGCCACAGATGACTCTTATCGCTTTTAGCCATTAAGCATCTACCTGAAATGTTAGTTTCTTCTAACAAATAGAAAACATATATATTGTCTTCCCTGATACCTTCAAAGATAGTACTACCAGTTGAGCTATCAACTATAGTACATTTGTCTTTGCCAAAGTTGATGCCATAACCATGATCAGCTAGATAACTTACGCTGAGTAGATTATGTTTCAACTCGGTAACCAGACAGACATCTTTAATAACAGGATAGGGAGACTTACCAACATCACCGATACCAATAATATACCCTTTCAAGTTATTACCGAAGGAGACATAGCCTTCCTTCTTTTTCTTCGACAGTATTGCAAATAGTGTAGCGTCACCGGTCATATGCCGTGAGCAACCGCTGTCGAGGATCCATTTGCTTCTAGCATGTGAAAGGTGTTCCACCTACAAAACAGTTTACAGATGAAACTTTTGGTACCCATTTCTTGTAGGGTCCTGAAATGTTAGCCTTTGGTATCCAAGCATAAATTTTTAAATCAACAAGCTTTCTGATTCTACATGCAGATGAAATATGACCAATGAGGCCACAATAATGACATTCTGCATGTCGAGTATTGAAAGCTGAGTGGTGTACATGGTTGGTTGGTTTAGGTTTTCTAGTATAGAAGAAAGCATACCTATAATCCTGTTTGGGCTTAACCTTTTGGGGTAAAGGTTTGATCGGGTTAAGTCTGACAGTGTTTGGCTTGGGAATGTTCCAATTTTTCGGTAAGTGACATGTGTTAGGATAGGAAGCAGCAGGCTCAGGCTATTTTCCTAACCTAATTTCCAATCTTTTGGAAGTGTCATACAACTTAGTATAATCAGAAGTGAGTGTTTCCATTCTGATTTGTGCACTTTGAAGACTTTTCTTCTCTTTAGAAAGTTCTTCCTTAAGTTGGTCAATAACTTTGTCTTTCTCTTCAGATGACTTGGTAGTCTCGTGTAATAAGAGCTTTATTGAAGAAAGCTTACCAGACTCACTAACATTATTTCTAACCTCAGCTAGTAGGTCGGTAAGTCTACCTATTTTACCTTTGTACTCTTTGAGTACCTTCTTAGAGGTCTGATACTTGCTACGTAGTTTCCTGTAATCAGTCATCAGGTCACTGAAGGCATCTCCTAATTGCTCAAAGGTGAAGTCATCATAAGTGTCAACTACAGGTTCAGTATGTACCTGATCGGATGCCATAAAGCATACGTTTGCAGCGTCTTCTGATTGTTCGTCTTCTGAGTCGCTGGCTTCACTTTCATGCCATATGCTGGTATTGGCATATCTTCTAGATGTTGATCTCTTCAGGTTCCCTTTTTTATACCTGTTGCTCTTTTTGCTTGATGATAAGTTTGTAGGACAATCCTTCTTCATGTGTCCCTTCTTCTTACAGCCGTAGCAGACAGCATCATCTTGATACCAGTTGTTGCTGCTGTTGTTTTCTTTGGCTCTCTTCTCATATCTCATGAAGCTTTTGAATTTCCTTGCTATGAGTGCTTGATCTTCAGCATCAGATTCACTGCTGTCTGAGTCACCTTCAGCAGCTTTTCTGTGCTGAGCCTTGAAAGCGATCGTCTTCTCCTTTGGTGCAGGCTCTTCAAAATCTTGTAGCTCTAGTTCATGAGTGAGTAGCTTACCCATGAGTACTTCGAGGGACATAGTTGTGAGGTCGTTCCCTTCAATGATTGCAGTAGCCTTCGGAATCCAGTTCTTGGTAAGTGCTCGCAGGAGTTTGCGAATCTTTTTATGGTTACTGTACTCTTTGCCTAGGGAGGACAAAGGATTTACAATATCCAAGAATCTTTCGAACATTTGAGTAACTGTTTCGTTGGGCTTCATCTTGAACACCTCATACTCTTGAGTAAGTCTGCTGACTTTTGATTCTTTGACTTGAGTTGTGCCTTCATGTGTGACTTCAAGTAGCTTCCATACTTCATTAGCCGTTGTGCAGATAGATACCATGTTAAATTCAGTTCTGTCTAAAGCACAAAATAGAGCGTTAATAGCACGTGCGTCAAGACTAGCCTTTTTCTTTTCCTCCTCTGTATATCTTCTATGGGGTTTTTCAACTAAAACTCCATCAACATTTATACGAGGTGGCTTTTGATAGCCATCAATAACAATAGACCATAAATCAAAGTCAAAAGATTTCAAGAAGAAACTCATCCGTGTTTTCCAATAGGTATAGTTCGTACCATCAAACAGTGGAGGTCTGTTTGTGGCCTGGCCTTCACTTGTGAATTTTACAGTTGCCACGTGTCGTGCTGTGATCTATATAACAATTAATTAAAATAAATAAATAATTACACTGTTACCTTTGCTTTACCTGTAACACCCACTCTGATACCAATTGTAGGAACGAAATCGTAAAACACGATACTCTAGAGGGGGGTGAATAGAGTAGGCAGCGGAATATTGCTAATTAAAAAAATGTTAGCAGCAAGATCACAGAATAATGATCACAACTAAGTAAAGTAAAGGCAGAGATAAAAAAGCAAACGCAAAGACAGCGATGTATACTGGTTTCCCTCTGTTGAGGACTAATCCAGTCGGTAGAACTCTTGCTACCAGTTGAATCCACTATTGGAAAAATTGCAAGTTTTCTTACGAAGTCCTTACAACTTCTGCAATGCGAGCTTTGATACGAAGAACTCGTCCAACTTCAAATGTGAAGAGGTATTCTTCAATCAAGCCTTCTGATTACAATCTCTCAGAAACTTCTAGACCGCACCGTACTGGCAAATCGACTAGAGGATTGTAATTGGCTTGGGATCTGAAAATTAAAGCTCAAGAAAACTCTTTGGAAGACTGAAAGATTTAGATAGAGAGAAGATTGAAAGTGAATGAGTGAGTTGAAATGATCGAAATCCTTCTCTATTTATAGGAATTCCAAAGACAGAATTCTGGCAGAATTCGGGCAGAACTCGATGAGGAAATCTCGGTCAAATCCGCAACTGCAGGAGGACCAAGTTCCAGAGAATTCAAAAATCAAACGGCCACCAACCGAACTCTGGCCGAACTCTGGCCGAACTCTGGCCGAGTTCTGTCAGGGTTAGGTTAGGTTTTTAAAAACATTTTTTGGGGATTTTTGAAAACCTTTTTGAAAACCTTTTTGAAGCTTTTGTTTAAAAGAATATTTTTCAAAACAAAGAATATTTTAAAAGTATTTTGAAAACATTTTGGAATAGCCTATTTGCCTGTACGACTCGGTGTACAACGTATTCCTAGACTCAATAAAATGAAAAATACATTGCTTAAAGGAAATACAGACTCGAACAGGCAAACATAGCTTCGGTCTTGAACTGTGTAGATAGCTGTTCTTGTTCATGTCTAAGAGTCCGATACATCCTGACTAGCTTCAAATATCCAGACAGAGTTTGATCAATTATTAAAATCAGGTTGACCATATGACCAATGGGCCAACATACTTGGATCGCTATAGGCCCCTAAAGTGGCAGAGATAACCCCGATTGGCATGGGCCCCTGTCCACTATTGATTGAGTAGATGTTTATCTACTATTGATATGTTATTGAGTAGATGTTGTTTATCTACTATTGATATGTTTCATTTTTGGAGTAGATTTTTATCTACTATTGATTGAGATTGTTTGGTTGATTGTATTTCTTTTCTTCTACCGTCGTCCCCCCCTTGGCCATCCGAGTTACTGCAGTGTAGGTGGTAGTGAAGTTTCTCAACTTGCATACTAGTAATTAGGATTGTGATAACCCTAGCTAGTTAATGATATCAAGCCGTAGTCAATGATTGGCCGTGCACTTTTGATTATGTGTTACCTTATATGCTCTTGTGTCGGTGAGTGGCCAGAGGCTAAGTTCTGCTAGGGAAAAGATCTGCAACTCGGGTCCTTATTTGGTTTAAGGGTTGTAGCTACGATTTCTAGTAGTTCCTAAATCCTTTGTTGCTCATCGGATTATTCTGTTCCATAACTATATTGTTCAGTATTTCCATTCAGTCATTTATATTCTTGAGATACGTGCATTGCTACCGTACTAGTCTCGACCCATATTTATTTACTTCTGTCATTATGTTATTGTGCCATTATTGGGTTTTGTCGTGCACCTCAAGTTTTCTTTTGGTACTTGCTATTTGGGGCCTGACTCCACTGGTTTTGTTTGGCCAGATTTACCGCTGGAGCCCGAGGATTCTTCCTACCTTTCTTTGGATGACCCACCGCCGGCTTAGATCTGCGGTTGTTCATCCTCGCGAGTGGGTTCCCTCTTCTTACCACTTGCGGTTCATTTCATTTTGGTGGTGTTAGCTAGGGCATGTGTTAGCCCTATTATTTCGAGACTTTCTCAGACTTCGGTCAACATGAAGTATTATATTAGATCTAGACTGATATAGTGATCATGTATATTGGTACTTTGCTAGTATAGCATTTTGTATTCACTAGCTTCATGATCATGTATGATACAGTATTTTGGGATGCCTCTTTACTTTCATATTTGATATACTCTTGATACTTGTTGTTGTTGGATTGAGATAGGATTTTTTCGACCATAGGAGTCGTCAGTGGCATGCTAGAGTCTTCCCACTTGTCTTCTAGACAGCTTTGATCGTATATTAGGGCACTGGCGTACTCTAATACACGTAGCTGGCTTTGTTTCGCCCCTACTTTCCAGTATTCTGGTTCTGGTGTAAACCCCCTAAGAATTTTTATGAATTTTTTTTAAATTATTTTGGATTTATAGTATTTTGCTCTAAATTATTAAATAGCCTTTTGAATTTATTTATATGAGTGGTGAATATCAAGAGATAGAAAGAGACTGCTATTCTATATGGTAGTACATATGTATTTTGTGGTACAAACCTTTGCATAAACCATATTAGAAATGTTTTAGGATTTTGTTATATTATTATTTATTAGCTATTTAAAGTTTTGCAGTATTTAAAGGTTGTTGTTTGGATTAATAATTGGGTTTATAATCTTGTTGTAGTCATACAAGGTAATATTCTACCAAATAAGTAATTAAATATTAAAAATATTTTTAGAGATTTTAGAGATTATTTTATAATTTATCTAGATATTATAAGTGTGCATATATATATATATATATATATATTTATATATAAATGAAATTATAAAAAGAGAGATGCTGATGTCATGCTGACGTCATCACTATTCAATTGCCATCGTCCAGCAGCCGAGGTGTTCCCATATAGGGACTGTGTAAAGAAAAAGGGAAAAAAACCTAAACTTAGAGACCCAGCCCACAGGGCTGGCCCACCATTCCCCCTAAATCAGCGGCTGAGCCCAAGAATTTTTTCCCCCAAGCCCGATAGTATCAGCAGCTACCTATATACATCGCGTATGCGAGACCACCCACGAAACCCTAGCAACCCACCTCGCCGACCTCGAGGAGCGACTCTACCGTGACCCGCGCGCTCCGACGCCTATCCCGCCGCCGACGCCCGGCCGACCGCTGGGCAGGGCCGCGCGCAAGCAGCGGCGGACAACCGCGAGAACAGAGCCTCTGTTCTCTGACCGCAACCAGGTACCCCCTTACTCGCACCAATTTCTCTTTACATACTAGGTCATTTTTGAATTCGTAAGTCTCTATAGAGACCCTACATGACCTTCTCAGATTCCCACCAAGGGGATTTGAACGCGATAGCACGACCAGGCCAGGAAATCGACGTGAAGTCGGGAAAAAACTGTCCAAAGACAGCACCTAAAAACACTCCCAACCCACATATTGGAAGAGAGATTTTGGACAGGATAATATAAATTTTTGAAAACTGTTTGAATAGCAATATAGAAAACCTATAGAGGATCGAATCTCAACTTTTAGTTTTATTTTTCATGGATGAAATTGTGGTTAAATCATTTTCAAAGTTGTAGGAAAACTAGTTTCTGAACTTGAAAATTTCAATAAAACTTCCCGATACGACGTGCGTCCCGACAAACTGGGCGACGTGGTCGCACACTATACACATCGAAAGGCGCGTATGGATGTTGTCGACGTGTGGGAACTGACGGAACTCAATTCCGTTGCGTGTGCGCGACGAAATCAGTACGTATCCGTCAAAATACCCCGTATCGACCTTTTGCAAACTTGGCCATAACATCGTGTACGTTCGTCGTATCGAGACAAAACTTATGCCATCAGGACCGTTTCATTTTTCTGGTCCTGTATGCCAAGTTTGGTCCGATTCTGAGAAGGTCGAATCGGAACCCCTTTTTGGCGGGCCTGCGACCCACTCAAACGGGCGATTTTGTGCACGGCTCATCGGAATCCAAAATTGGACATACCGTTGGGTTCGTCTCCTCAAACCGGATCCGTAGACGTGTAGTTTGACGACTTTAGAGACCGTAGACATTGGCACGTATTTTGGTGCAAGACGGGTCCAACGGCGGACATCGTTTTGACCCGAAATTAAGATTTTGCCCCTGTTCCAGAATTTGACTTTTGGACAGGCGTTTCCTAGGCATATCTTTTATTCTAAACTCGTTCGTGATGCTTGTTTCAGCATCCGGAGCTTCTTGTGGATTTTGACTTTCGTGTTGACGATTCTGATTGTTGGATTTTGCTGCTTCTCGCACCACCCTCAGGCAAGATACCTTGCTTTATTTACTGTTTATAATTAGATGCACCTTTATTTATTTACTGCATATTTATTATCTATTTTCAGTTGGATCCATGATTTGTTTTTCATAGTTTCATATTTACTTTCAGTATTTCTCTTTCTTGTCTTTTAAAATGCATGTTGACCTAGTCTTAGTGGACTACCTTTTGTTAGTGAACCTTGGGAGGGTGAAGACAGTTTGATGTATGGGCTACCCAAAACCAAAGGCCGTAGTAACTGCACACTACGGTAGTCGAGTCGCGAGGGTCACTAGCCTCGAGCTATGTGGACTGATGGGTCACGTGGGCCGCTAGCCTCGAGTTATGCCGGCTGATAGTATTGGTACTTGACGTGAGCGTGTTGTGAGTTGTTACTTGTCCTGGGGGAGTCAGCCTTCACCTGCCCATACATCGATTTGTCTTCTAAATTGCCTACTAGAAAGGTTAAGAGACCCTAGCAAATTTCATGTTCCAATCATGTCATAGAAAAATGTCACATCGTAGAATAGTAAGTTACCCCTTGTCCTTGTTTGGTTGTAGGGGTAGCCTACTGTTTCGATGATGGGATATTGAGCCGTGTTATGGTTTGGACACTTTTACTTTATCTTTATCTTATGGTGCATTTATATTCAGTTCATATGGCATGTTCCTCTTGTATCTTGTTACGTCCCTCTGAGGACCTGATTATCTCTCCAGGTGTGTGTACTTCTGTGTTATTGCAGGTGTTCTAGTCGAGGCCGTGATCTTCTCCATCCTTTCGAAGATGATTGCACTTGGCTAGTCTTGTTATATCATCTATTTCTTCTTGCACCTTTTATTTGAGATAGTTGGTAGTGGACTTTGTCTCCACCCAACGTATTGTGCAAAGACTTATTACAGTTGATTATATGATATCTTATATTCTTTATTTTTGGATGAGATTAGATTACTCTTGGTTTACTGCATTTTACAGCTTATGTGTTCATACGAAGTTTCCATATATTGGAGTATACTTCGTATGTATACAGCTGGCATGGATACGTACCTAGTCCTAAGTATTTTGGGAATGGGGCGTTACATGTTTTTATGGTGGCCCATGCAGGTCAGAAAATATTATCGGGTTACATGACTGTGCCCAACAAGCCTGCATATAGGAATAGGAATAGTATCTCATCCATGATTATTGCCTCCTTTGACCTCCAAACCCTTTGAACTCTCTCTGATTACCTGTATTGCCTAATATCTAACCCTTCATAATATCAGTCTAATTCTTGCTTGATAGAGGTTAGGACGACGACTCGTACTAGATAGACATGTTCTATCGTTACTTGCTTAACTCTTATAAGTTGGGTAGAATGCCTCACGATCTAGCCCTTCCTTGACCGTAACCATGGCCTCAGACAAAAAGACACTAGGACGTCTATATGGGCACGACAAACAAAAGTTTGATTCTTAAAAGACTGAAATTTTTATATTCTTTTATCAATATCTCGCATACTTATGTTTTACCATCTTGACCAATGCTGCTATTATAGCCTAGATTTGCAAGCCTATTCATTTTTCGAGCTTGTTCATGACATATATGTTATTGGAGGTACCCCACTAACATATTGTTTATCAGAACCGGTGCATGATGGTCTGATCAACCTAATGCACTTGGTTCGCTCTTCATAAAATTATTCAATGAGATATAGTTAACTTGTTTCCCTAAAATCTCATCCGCAACTGCGTTGACAGCTCTTCTTCAACTGCTTGACCTGTAATTTGTTTGAATCTATTCTAACATTATTCTATTTTCGTGCCAGAAGGATGAACCTTCGAAGCGGACATGTTTCTACCTCGACGATCACGTCTGGGATGCAGCCACTCAAGATAAGGAGATCCTACCAATGACCCCGGTGACCCCGTATCAGCTAGGATAGTCGCTGGCCACCATGACCCCATCGATGGTACAACAGGGAACTCAAGTGCCACCAGTCATCCAGACTGGGCAGACTACCGAGGCACCAACCGAAGAGAATGTACCACCCCTTCCACCACCATTCACTCAGCAGTACCCACCTCGGTGCGAACCACAGATGCCTCCACCACCAGAGGATGGAAACCCTACTACACAGTTCATGTATGCCATAACATACTCAGTGGCAACAAGCTGAACTGATGAGGCATAGCATGACGGAAGCACTAACTAGGCCCCCACCTCCACCTCTGACACCGGTACCAGCACCAGCTCTACATCCATATGAGGGCTCTATCAATGACTTCATGGATATGAATCCTAAGCCCTTCAGAGGTACCGAGGAACCACTAGAGATCACCGCGTGGCTTATCAGCACAGAGAAGCTACTGAGGGCATCCCAGTTGCCAACAAATGATTGGATGACAGCAGTAGACTTGCTCTTGGAAGACAATGCCCATTATTGGTGGGAAGCCGAAGAAAGACGCTTGGGAGCCAATCAGACCTGGGAAGAGTTCTACAAACTCTTCAATGAGAGGTTCTTTCCTATCCATGTACGCGAAGACCTCTATGATCAGTTCCTACACCTCAAGCAAGGGAACATGACCGTAGATGAGTACGAGGCAGAATTCAATTGACTGAGCAGATTCGGTGAGACACTGATTCCTACTGAGCAGGAAAAGGCCAAGAGATTTTACCAAGGGTTGAAACCAGAGCTCAAGAAACATACTACGGTGCCGTCTAGAGTTTCACATGCTGCAGTATTAGAAGAAGCTAGAAGCCAGGATCTCCTTGACAAGGAAGTACAACAGGCTTAGAGACGCCATATTCCAGCAAACTGGGCTAAGTAACCTTATCCATGGTGGACCAATCAGACATTTTATGACACAACCACAACAAGAGCATCACCCTATCCAATTGATGAGTTTCTTACCTGCCGCTTCTGTCATAGAGGTCTGTCATGAAGGATTGTCGTCGCAGATTAGGACAATGCATGATTTGTGGCTCCAATTATCACAAGGCCCGAGACTGTACAGAACAACTAATGCAGCACACAGCGATGTGAGGACCCGTAGCACCAGGACGAATAGCAGAGCCCAGTCAACCATCACATAGAGGTCATCCTAGAAGATCACACTTAGCTGACCAATCTATACA
>JANAVB010025849.1:0-18995 GCA_029216955.1 Iris pallida
CAGCCTACGCCAGGACAATTGAAGGAGGTTAGAGAGATTTCGTTCCGGAGGAATACTGAAGACATGCTGAAGACTGAAGGTTTTCTTGCATGGTTGGAGCAGACTATGGATCGTGATTCACATTCCAATTTAATTTTCTAGAATTTTTCTTGTTCCTGTTTAATGGCTTGATAGATTTTGTTTTCAATCTTAAACCCTTTGGTGTCTATTCTAGATAATATTCCTTCTAGAATTTGTTCCATTATTCAAATATTGTTTCCTATTCGGTAAACATGTTTCATATCCACAATTCGATAATTATTTGAAATCCACTACTCGATACTGTTTGCTCATTTCCTTTGATGACTTCGATTTTCTATTCGAGAGTTGTTGTTCACTACTTGTTTCGACCTTGTTTCCTATCCAAGGATTTGCTTTTTTCTGGGATACTTGCTCCCACTCGTTATTGATATTCTGCTCACTAATCAAACTTGTACTAATCAAGATTTATTCCTACTTGAAATATCATTCTGAAACCGTGTTTGAACCTTCGCTTCTATTGATGCTTGTTTGAGACTCTATTTCTTATTTTGACTTTATTCGGGACTCGCTCCCTATTTACGATTTTGTTACTATTGAGATTCGCATGTTTCATATTTACGATCCAATAGCTTGTTTCCTATTGAAACCTATTTTCTAGTTACTATTCAAAATCTTGATTCCTCGTTGAGATTTTCTATTCGAGATTTTGTTCCTTATTCACAACTTTGTTGATACTTGATTTTCTATTTTTTCACTGTGTACCTTATTGGAGATTTCATTTTCTATTCAAGTTTTTACTTGAGATTTCATTGTTATTCAAGATTATATTGAAACTTGTTTCCAGTACGAGATTTTATTTCTTATTTTGAAACTTGTCTCCTATCTGATACGTTGCTTCAGTTCATTCTTCGAAACTCTGTTATCCTTTCGGGATAACATCCCATATATGAAATCTTGTTACCATTCCAAATATCAGTTAAAATCCCGTGATAGTTTGAAACTTCGCTCCATGTCTAAAATTTTAAATCTCCCTAGCTGCCCTTTTATACTTACTGATTGAATTCCTTGTCATCTCTTAGTACCTAATAAACCTTTGTATTCTAATAGTCAGATAACCTCACCATTTTTGTGACTTGGACTATTAAAACTCTTTTGAAATTTCTAGGGATAAAGTCGAGAGGCTATTCGATGACCTACTATGGCATGACAGTTGCGCGCTACAGCCATTAGCTGGACTATGGAGACTGAGGGTTCACTGCAGCCAGTAGCGCACTGGCGAGGCAGGAACTTTAAGTTAAAGTGATTTCACACAATCATAGGTTTTCGAGTACTGTCGAGACTTGTCATATTCTTCATACCTTGATCTCTTGGGTTGCTTCGTCAATGATTGTTGGAAAATGGATAAGGTTGACAGATTATTCGGTGACATATTGTTATTTGAGTCACGGAGCCGAAGTACACTGCAGTCAGATATATACTGGCGGGGTAAGGATTCTAGGCAAAGTGACTTCAAATAGCTATATGTTCCCGAACACCATGGAAACTATATCCCTTTTTTATGATTATTGGTTTTCGAGAATCACAGATCCTTGCACGTTCATCCTGATTTGATACTGTATCTCTTGAGTATTGCGTACGTCTCCTCAATAAACCCTTACTAAATTTTCTTCTAGCATTTTTAGATCATTGAATTCCTAAGAATTATATATTACCAGATTGTGATTCCGTACTTCGTTTGTGACTTGTCTAAACTTCGATCTAAAGTCATGTCTATCTGACCATGATTTTCTATCTTGTTCTAGTCTACCTGTGTTAAACTATCGATTTTTGATCGTACCTAATAATTGTGTCTTCATAATTTTGCTCCTCTAAGATGTAATTGAACTTCATTCCATTCGTGTATATTTAATTCTTGATCATTGTTAGATCGTATTATTTTTCTTGTGTGTAATTATTTGATCTCAAAGGCTCAGGGCGTCTCAAAGTTGCACAGGATCGGCAGAAGCACTAGACGGACAAAAGCAGATGGCCACTAGAGTTTGCAGTTGGAAGCAGAGTGTTTCTGAAGAATCTCGCCGACTAGGGGCGTCATCAGATTTGGCAGAGGCGGGAAGCACATTCCGAGATTCATTGGGCCTTTCGACGTGACAGCGCGGATTGGCGAGGTGGCGTATCGACTAGCGCTTCCATCTAGATTGGAGGGAGTGCACGATGTTTTCCACGTGTTTCAGCTGTGACGCTACATTCCGGACCCGGGCCATGTGGTGGACTATTCGGAGCTAGAGGTGGGTCCGAGATTGACCAACGAGGAGCAGCCAGTGGAGATCCTGGATTGGAGGAAGAAACGCTTGCGAAATCAGACTATTCCACTTGTCCGCGTCATGTGAAGACACCACTCTCCGGGAGAGTCCACATAGGAGCGCGAGGATGAGATGCGGGAACGCTATCCCGATCTGTTTGTTTGACTGGATTGTATTTCTTTAGAATTTTCCTAAATCAATAAAACCTACATTGAATATTTGAGTTGAATTGTTAATTTTATTGATAATTGTTGTCCTTTGAATTTCGAGGACGAAATTTTTCTAGGAGGGAAGATTTGTAACTCCACTTCTCAGAGATTTTTTTATTTTTAATATCCATTCACAAAGTCCAAATTGATTTCTTGTAATTATTTTTCTTTCTATTTTTCTAGCCCATTCATTTGGATTTTTTCCTTAAGCTTTGGGTTATATTAATTGGGCTGGGCCAACTAAACCTATCAACTATTTAAAGCTAGAGTTTTGGAATTTATGCTCAGGAGCAAACCTCCTTCTCCACGCCATTGCCAGAGCACATGGCTCTAACAACCTGGCCAATTCTCCTTTCCCTTCATTCCCTTCCCACCTCTTGAGCAACTGCCTATATATATTGAGACTCTCCATTCTTTCCTTTCCATTCTCTTCCTTCTCCACTTTTCTTCCCCAACTTCAGAATTGGAGAGCAACAGAGCCGGCCATGGCAATGGAGAAACAGATCTTTGGGATCATGAAGTTTGAGCTGCAACGATGCCATTCTTCTTCCTGAGTTCGATTCCTTGATCCAAATTTCTGGCATCCATCTGCACTAGATTTCTTTACAGAGGATTAGGTGAGTTCTTCCTTGATCCTTCATTTCAATTTTGTTTGGCCGTTGGGATCGGTTTGTGATCCGATCTAGATTAAAAATCTAGATCCATCTCTTGTGATGTTGCTCTGGCAAAGATCAGGAACGGTTTCGTGTTCGTGAGTAATTTTCCTTCTCCTAATCAAACACTTGTTCGACAAAATGTTGCAGAGACCCGTGTCCACCTCTTGATTTGGTTTCAGGGATACAGATCATTACACTGCATGTAAACCTTCATTGTTAATATAATTTTTTGGTTGTGGTTAAACTAGGGATGTTATTGTTTGTATCAGTCATAGTGTGGTCAGGGAATTTGGCTCATTGTTGAACCTGGGATATATTACAGGCATCATAATTCTTTGATGAACCTGGGATATATTGCAGCATATTGACTCATTGTTAAACCTGGGATATACTGCAGCATCATGGTTCATTTATGAACCTGAGTTATGCAGCATATTGGTTCATTGTTGAACCGGGGATGGCATGGGTAAATCATATCATGATTATGATTGGTATTTGCATATGCCATTTTTAGGTTGAACATGAGAACAACCATGTGAGTTGGGATGCATATCAGTGTAGTGATAATTCAATCTGGATTCAGCAATGTTCTGGTCGAATATATATGTATCAGGGGCTTCCTTTCACTGTCTGGGTAGTTGTTGGACCTAAGACTATATGACTGGATCATTTTATTCATTGGGTACTTCCTATCTTTCATATTGATTCAAGTTGCCAATCATATGCCAATGGTAATGTGATTCCTGAGAATACTTCTCGAGTGGCTACCGAGCAGCCATTGGAACTAATCTTGGTATCAAGGGGTGGTTGTGACTATTGAAATCAGTCTCAGTCTCCCTTGGGAGTACTTGACTGGTTGAGCATCAAATTGGGATTAGTTGGGGCCAACTTCATACAATCTATGATGTTTCAAGCTAGTTGAAATCGGAGGTTGTCCTATAGCTTTTCTTATGCATTGGTTTTACCATACATATGTTGGGAGGATGATTTCCTATTTTGTATCAAGTTACAACTGAGAAACCATGTTAGCATTACCTGAGAATGGGATTCAATTCATTAATAACAGGGGTAAGGTGGTTGTGGTGCAACTCTTTAGCATTGGTCATAATAGAAACCTGGGTGTTCTACCTATGGCACAATTCAGATATTCCTGGAACTGGAATTCCAGTTCAGTTGGAACATCCAATAATCTGAGAGAATGATCTCAGAGTTACCTGGGAACTCATGTGCAATGTTTGATGAGCTATGTGGGTTCCTGTTGGACCTGGGAGAGTAAACTCAGGTTTTGTTGGACTGATGATGTAGGACACTTCATATTTTATATATTTACTGCTGACTAATTGTTTATAACATTAGTTTACAACTGAAATTCATGTGTAATGGTGATTCAATTTAATGGCTGAGAGTTCATTGATTAGTTCTTTTTTAGAGTTTATCTATGGAATGGTTGGCTCAATTAATATTGTACCTGGGAACTTGCCTATGCAATATTGGTCAGTTTGAACTAAGTTGCAATGCAGTTTGATTCAACTGGATAGCAGGGGACTGTATGAACTTGGGAACTAGGTTTTACCTATCAGGTGTTGTTTCACTTAGTGACTGTAGGACACACTAATAAAATTGGACAAAGGATGCTTGCTAGAGTAACAATTACATGAATACTTTATTTTATGTATTTGTGCTACTAATGAGTAACCTTCTTGTCTATTAGAGTCTCTAATTTAAACCTTTAACAAGGAATCAGTGCCCTATTTTAATTGACTGTTGCATACTGGATACTTGGGAGGCAGACATCACCAATTTGATGGTAGGATGGACTGGTTCTTCCCAACTGGTTAAATTCCTTCTATTTTAGTCTTAGAGTTTTCCTGATGGATCAATTTAGAGTGGTTGTTTGGAACCTGGGGAGACATTCACATGTTTTAGTCCAACTGATTTCAGGATATAGTTGTACCTGGAAGCTAATTGTGTGTTAATGAGGAATGGGATATCAGTCCCATTTATGGACTGAACTCATATGAATATAAGGTTCTGTAACCGGATTTCCTGAGTATAGGGAAGTTTATATTACTTTTAGAAGTTCAATAATTGCAGTGGGTTGAGAGGAATAACAGTGGAAGGTTTTCATTATGTTTGGGGTATAAGTTTAGCTTTTGTATCAACTTAGTTACCTGTAATTAAGTCCCATGGACTTGTAAGGATACTGAGTATATATCCTAGAAGTACTCAGGAATAAACTACATGTGTAGTACTTGTGTAGTAATCAGTGGAAGCATGTAGACTGGTATTTGATATTCAGTGTTAGTATTTCTGGAATATGTATAAGCTTGTCTAGGAAAGGATATCAGTTAGCAATATACATTGACCTTGATTGAACCTTTCCATTTGACTAATTTTGGGTGCTAGAACTCTAGTAACTAAATTGCATATTATTTGGTGTATAGATTCTTAGCTAGATAGAATATATTAAGTCATGTGATGCTTAGTTTAATTATGCTATTTAAGGAATCCCCAAACTATTATAGCTTTTAATCAAATTGTAAATCATTATTAAATACAGGAGGACATCCAGTTCCATTCACTACCCGTACTTTCCTGGAGCAAGGCAAGTACATTCTATGGTCTTATGCATTTCATTATATCCTGTGCTTTCTTGATTGACACATTGCAACACGTCATGTACTTTCTGGTGCTCATGTTCCTTGTTCTTATTACTTGTACCTGGGGTGGGGAAATAGACTATTTATGTGACCAAACCCAAGAAACAACTCAGGTGTGTTTAGCTTAGACCCCGCATCGTGTACGCAGGGTCCTAAGCCGTACCATTCATGTGCTTTCATGTACTTTCATATGCTTTCATGTGCTTACCCCTAGCCGGTCACACAATTAGTTATATTTAAATATAGTACACACATACAGGAGATATACCATGTACTTATTTCCTGTGATTCCATGATACCATGTTCTTTCCTGTGCTTACACATCATGTTCTTTATGTTCTTACATACCATGTTCTTTCATGTGTTTATACACCATGTTCTTTCCTGTACTTTTCATACCATGTTCCCTTGTACTTTCATATCATGATGTCTTGTTCATTACCTAGAACTGTACTTTGCTCCGTTCCTGATTGTATAAGTTGCAGGTATACTTGCAGGATTTATCATTCTACCTTATGGGCCAGAGCCCGAGATCTTAGCTGAGCAGGATGGTCATGACTTAGCTTGAGATTTCAGGTTTAGACTGTTAGCTTTACTCTTAGATATTGTCTTTAGAATTCATGTACATTTCATTCTTGATGACTCGTACATTTATATACATAGAATTGTGGATTATGGTGATCATTCTGGGATACGTTTTAGATGCTTGTGATTGTATACTTTCATGTTTATCTGTTAGATTTTCCTAGATTGGTACAGCTTACTTTGTTGTGTCTAACGACAAAGGCTGGGCGTGTCCGACTCGTGTCCGATTATTTGGGAGCGGGTCGTGACAACGTCCCAGTCCCAAAATACTTAGGACTAGAATCGTAGACATGTCAGTTGTCTACATACGAAGTATACTCCAATATATGGATATCTCGTATGTAGACATAAGCTGTAAAATATAGTAACCATGAAGCTAATCTCATCCCCAATAAATATATTATAAAAATCAACTTTATAATGTCATTTGTATAAAAACGTTGGACGGACACAATCCACTACCAACAAATTTAAATAAGAGAAATATACAAAGGAAGAATTTGTCGAGCAAAGCAAGCGACAAGTCCAAGAGTAGTCATTGCAAAGGACGGAAGTAAACCAGGACCTTGGCTAGAGTACCTGCAGAAATCACAAAACACACCTGGAGAAATCACCTAGTCCTCAGAGGGACGTAACAAGATACAGGAAGAACTTGTCATTATAACTGCAATGTAAAACACTATAAAACTACAGCACGACTGGGTCCCTAACCGTCTAAGTGATATGCACTTTGAGGACAACGTTCTACGCATGGGTTGTAAGAATTTACGCAAGTAATAAAGAGTGGCCGTCAAGTAGTGCTCATCCGAGACACTATCGGTCGGGCAGCAAATAGCGCTCATTCGAGTCACTATCACCCATAAATGTGTGTAAAAAATAAATGTAGCCCCTACGCTAATAGTTGTCCTCTCTCCCTAATGATACTATACATGCATCGTAACCACGACACACCAACACATGTCACTTCCACAATATTGTTTTATACCTAATAACTGTCAAGTCTTCTAACATGAATCTATTGTTAGTTATTCCTACGCATGCGCAGAGGGGATCAGCCAATACGCAAGTGACCTTTACATGTTACTCACCACTCACACACAACTTGTGTTACCTTCGTGACAAAGTTAATGACATGTACTCTATTGACGGTAGTCTCTTAGCTCTAGGTCCACAAGCAAGAAAAAAATAACTAGAAATAAAAGTGCAGAAAATAATAACATAATAATAAGATGCAACTAAATGTAAGCAATAAATATGGCAAGATATCTTGTCTGATGTTTGAGTGAGGTAAGATGATGTCCTGGCAATGAATCAACAACAGCGCACAAAGATGAAGGTGTAGGAACAACTTCGGATGCTGAAAATAGTCTATTATCTAATTATAATTAATACTGCACCTATTACATTTATTTAATGAATTCTGAAGTTAGGATATGGTATAGGTTTTCGTATAATCTTTCTGAAAAACTAAACGGATCGCATTTTCGTTCCGAAATCATCCAAAATCGCAAAAATACCGAAACACGTTTATTTTTTGGATACTAGATACTCAAACAGTTTTGCAAAAATTACAGAATGAATTTTGTCTATTAAAATATGTTTTTGGAAACCTTACCTCGATACGCTTCTTTTGAAAAAAACTGGAGGCGAAACAGAGTTCGGAGCTAGGAGATATCGTCTTTCCAAGTTGTTCTTGCTGCTAAAAAGCGGGGACTGAATTCTAATAATGAATTTTATAGTTTCTATTGGACTAAAAATAATTTCGAAATTATGGCTGACAGAAGGGGGTGTATTGGGTTTATATAGATATTTATTTCAGATTTATCACCTAAATTAGATAGGATTTGTTTTTAATTGATAGAAGTTACTTTGTTATGATATAATATAGATAGGGATGCTTTCCTATTAGACTCATGATTATGATTAACTTAAAATATAGTTTATATTTATCTAAATTATCTATAACATTATTTAAAATTACTATAGATAATAATAGAGTTAAAAAGTTATTTAAACAACCTTCATCTAATCTCATTTATATAAGCTGAAATATTTAATACTAATTTGATATTTATTCTATATTATGTAAATAGTGTACAATATAAGTAACATGTAAAAAGTAATAAAAGTTATGAAATAAATCCTAAAATTTTGAAAAAAAAATTGTATAATATAGTTTAGATCCTTAATGTACTAGAAAATAGCTTTATATATTTTTATACTAAATTCACTAATGAGCACTATACTAAATATATGTAAAATAATACAAATTATATAATAAGTCAATAAATAGTTATTTAAAACCCAAAATTTTACAAATATTTATTTTGAAAAATCAGGGGGTTTACAAAAGTCTTATCTAGATAAGGACTAAGAAGAGTTTTAATTCCCCTTGGTTTTTTCACTATTTAATTCAAATTGATTTAAAAGTAACTCAATCAAATATAATCCAATGTAGATATATTCTACCTCTAATTTAAACTATATTTAAATAACTTAATTTTTTTTTTTCCAACTTAAATCACCATAATTAATTACATATTAAATCAACCCATATTTAATATACTTTTTTCGAAATAATATATTAATGATAATAATTAATTTCAAAAATATAAATATATATACACTTGCATGCAAAAATAATACTTACATAAACACAGTTTTTCTAAATTACTAGTTATACTTGTACCATAAAATAAAATAGATTTTTTTATATAAAAATAAAGTTTGGCAATCCTCGGTGCGACGCATTTACAACTTCAAGTAATATAAAATATTTATTGTCTATTATTTTGAAATATTTTCTACATCTATATAATTAAAACATTTTATAAAAATATGTACTTTGCACTTATTCGCACTTGACGAAAAATTTACGAAATGCAACTTGTACGCGACGTACAAAGACGGAGTACAAAAATCAATACCATATTTATTAAAAAAATTGTAGTAGAAATTTAGGGATTTTACAATATATATGAAAAATATATATATGAAAGACGCACACCATCCACATACATATATCTTCCTACCCATATATATATATATATATATATATATATATATATATATATATATATATATATATATATATATATATATAAATAAATAAAAAATAATATATATATATATATATATATATATATATATATATATATATATATAAAATATATATATATATATATATATATATATGCATATGGGTAGGTAGATATATGTATGTGGATGGTGTGTGTCTTTCATATAGTTCATGTTATGTAACATAGAGGGTGTCACACAAAACCTAGCTATGCGACTATATATATATGTAATTGTGAGTCTGGATATGTGGTGCATGGTGTGTGTGGGTCTGTTGAGAGGGTATAGAATATACTCTAGTACACCCTTATTCACTTGGCAGCAGATGCTGTCATGACCCGCACCTACTTTTCGGATGCGAGTGCGTGCACAAGTCCAGCCTACGTCGCAGTATCGACGGTAGTACGCTGTCAAGCCCGCAATAAACAAATGTCATAAATAATATTCTTTATTGCTCATTCACAACAACTAAAATAAATTTACAATATTCACAAGTTTATATTTAAAACAAAATACAATGTCTCACAAATCTAATACAACAATTTAAACTATCTAACTAGTCTCTAGGTTTTGGCCTTAAGATATCTCTAACTCCACCCGAAGGAACCCAAAGTAAGAGAGCAAGTTATCAAGAATCTGTTAACTGGAAAAAAAAATCCAGTCAGGATTGGAACAAGTTCACCATAACATCACACTACATAATATAATATACATGCATGAAGGAAATAATAATAACGAAAATGAACTAGATGCATGAAACGAAAGAGTAAAGTTATAACATAAGAACAACGTGACAGACGACTCGATGGAAAAGAAATGAATGAACAATATAGCAAAAAAATCATGTGTACTGTGTGTTTTAGAATACCAACGTTCAACATATGGTTGGGTTAGGAATCGGACAGTCAAAACGTGAGGTATATTGACTGAACAAACACTGTAAGATGGTTCCATGACCGAATAAACTATGGGCTACACTAGGGTACCACTTGTCTACTAGTCGTATTCTCCCACCCGACTATCTCATAAGTACATGTCCAACATGATAAACATTAACAAGACGATAAACGATAATCACGATAAACTAGAAGTAAGGCATGAACATGTACATATACTTTAGCGACTCTAACTCTCGTGTACAAGCAGTAATCATGATCAATCAAGAACAGTGACAACATGAATATAAAGATGTAATAGTAAAAAGACTGTATAACGATACATGCAGTACAAAATAAAGGTAATATAATGCCATAGTAAAACTTGCCTTGCTCCGAAAAATGATGAAGTCACGACTCAAGACGTCGTAGCCCGATCTACCTCGTCATACAAATGATCATAAGTTAGATATGAAAATCCCACTCTAAAAATCCTAGAAAGTGGCTAATGGTTTATCATAACAAATTATATTTAATTCTAAAATAAATCACATAAAATCCTAATTTGATCTAATATAATTCAGAAATAAAGATTAAACACAAGTTTTTGGACTGAAAAAGTCATAGCTCTCAATTCAGGAACCGAAATACGCAAATCGAGATACCTCGTTGACTAAGTAGTCAAACGACACAAACTCTACTACTTGACTGTGCACCCTAGTAGATTTTAGCATCACGAGTGCATTGGAATCGACCGTGCCACAAAATCACGCTTGAGTCAAAAGATATCGCCATTATGGCTAACCGTGACCAAATTAATGATTTAACGGCCAAAATTGTAAAACCCACAATTTGGATTTTAATTAATAATTGGGTTACTATAATTGGTTATTAGTAATATATGCTTCTATCGTATATATCTTAAACTTAACCGATTTGTCATAATAAAAAAAGGAGGAGATTGTTAGCCCAATAATTGTATTATTTTTTTAATAATATGGCTAATCAATTAAGTTTAACATAATGATGTCACTAATATTCATGTAATCACTATCATGTTGCTATTTAAACTTGCATTGTCCTACTGTTCTTTAAATTTATCATAATGTTCGACTGCTTTGTTTGCTTAACATGTACTTGCAGACAAACGGTAAGCATGATCAAACCAAGACATATGCAATGAAGAATTAATGATGGGCCAAAGACGGCATTATATAAGAAGATTTCTCTGAACCATCCAAATTCAGATTTTTAGATCTGTTTATCTTCGGATAGCTTTCGTAAAGGAAAAAAGGCGTCATAAAAGTGCACTTGATTTTTATATTTTGTTCTGTATTTTATCTTTATTTTTATAGGAACAAATGTACATTGGTTTCGCAGTTGGCACTAGGAAGCTCAAACCTAAGCTTAAACAAACATCTTAGTCCACCAAACAAAACTGGCCAACCCAATCTATAAACTAGTCCAATCAAATCAGCCTGAACCCAAACCAGAAATATTCTGGAAATGATGTGACCGAACTCGGACCGAACTCGGTTCCCCTGACCCAGTTTGCTATTTGATCGTTCCCTCCTGGAGACCAGGGTCTAACGTTCGAATTTATGAACGTTAGGGGACTGAACTCTGCCCGAATTCGATCCCTAGTAAACTTATAAATAGCTATGGGTTTTCACTATTTTAACTCACCCATTCACTTTTATATGTTCTACCATCTGAGCTATAAATCTTTTGCATTCCCAAGATCAACTCCCAGCCTTCTAGTGCCAATGTGGCTCCAATTTTAGAAGTCTGGTCTAGTTGTAAAGCTTGTATTTCAAGTGTTGTCTCTAAACTTGTTGTTGTGAAGTCGGAAGTCCTTCGTATTAAAGCTCATGATTGAATTCGTCGTGCCCTTCGGATAAAAGCACGAGGTTATAAGAAGTTGGCGTGCATTTCGGATTAAAGCACGAGGTTGTAAGAAGTCGACGTGCCCTTCGGATTAAAACACGTGGTGTAACTGCTATTTCAAATAGTGGATTAAACATCGAGCTAGAGTACTCGAGACTAACTAGTTCTCTCAGAGAAAAACCAGTGTAAACCTTGGTGTTTGTGTTTGCTCTTCTCTACTCATTTTACGTATTTAAGTTTTATAGTTTTCTATCATCTGCTAGTACCTGTGACACTGCTTATAATTTTTTAATTGGTGATTATCTTTCCGCTACACATACGCACTCTATTCACCCCCCTCTAGAGGTGCTCAACTTTCTATAATATGTTTAGATAATACTATAGAGTGGATGAGCTGTTTCCAAGCCATATTATAATAGTCAAGATAGGTTTTGGGTTCAACCTTAAGGTGTTACTTGGGTCGGGCCGGACTTAGCCCGGATGGCGGAGCGGGCAGGGACGGGCCTGGCTAGAGGAAAAAAATTCGAACCCAGCCCAGACCCATGGCCAGGTTTTGGGCGGGCCTGGCTACAGGGCCTAGGTAGGGTCAGTTCAAGGTTAGACTGGGCCAGCCCAATTTTTTGAAAAAAAAAACTCAAAAAACATAAAAAGTTAAAAGTTAACAAACTTTTATTAACAATTTTTTCCATTAAAATTTAAATATGCTATAACATTAACTAAAAACTTTTTGAGAAAATAAAAGTTAACAATTTATTATTAGTGTCAAGATAATTTAATGTACAAGTATTTTTTTCCATAAAATTTGTAATAAAATATAAAAGTTGCAAACTGATATTTTATTCTTGAAATTTTTTAAAAAATGTACAAGTTTTTTTGTCGTCATTCGTCCGTCGTCGGTCTTTCCTTCAGTAGTGTCCTCCAAAGTAAGAGACCAAGGCCCGGTCTTGGGCCGGCCGGTTTTTCAAAGAAATAAACAGAAAAAATAAAAATATATATAAATGTTATAAAATTAAAAATTCTAACATGCAAAATTTGAAGTCCAAATTTATTTGTATAATTTGAAATTTATTAACACACAATTAGTGACTCATTCAAGATTTTATTAATGACTATACTAATACTACTAGTACATAAGTTGTAATTAACGACTCATACATGATTACTAGATATCCATACAAAATTTTAGATGTCTGCGTAGCTTCCCTGTACCATAGCTTTGGTCTCATTTGATTCGTTTTCTACAATGCAAACATTCAACAAGAATTTTAGTAGAGTATCCTTTTTCTGTATTGCCACTTTCGCGCTCATTATAAACTTCGCTGAAATGATGCCAAATGTTTGAATTTGGTTCCAAATCTTGTTGCGGTGTGTGTTGAGGTTGCGGTGCAGGTTGCAGTTGCTGATCTTGTGCTTGCTGTGATAGTTGTTCTTAGGGGTGAGCATTTTCCGACTTTAGATCGAAAACCCGACCGACTCGAAATAGTGGTTCGAGTCGGTTTTCAACTAATCGGGTCGGATATCGGTTATTAGAAGCTGCAAATTCGGTTCTCGGGTCGGTTTTTTATCTTTATAATCTGATCCAAACTGAAAACTGGTCAATATTTACCATTTGCCCTTCCGCCCTTATAAAAGTGAAAAAAACTTAACCCTACCTAACCTTTCTCTCTCCTCTACTCTACTCATCTACCGTCTCTAGGGGTGAGCAACGGTTCGGTTCGGTTCAAAACGAACCATTTTTGTAAAAACCGACAGAACCGAAAACCTTATTTTCCAAAATCAAAAATCGTAACATTTTTTACAAAGTCGAGCCGAGTTTAAAAAAGTTTGGTTTCGATCGGTTCGGTTTCACTGCCTCATTCAGTGAACAAATAGAACAAAAATTCTACCAAAAATTGAGAGGAAGTATTCTATAAACAAACTTAAAATCTACAGAAGAGGTCTATGCCATATGAACAAACATAACAAAAATAAGGAAGTGGCATTAGCATATTGACATAGCTGAAGCTTTCAAACTTGGAATCTATGAAAAAAAATAAAAAAAAATATTCTTGAAACACATAGAATAGACAATTGAAGCAATATATGAAAAATAAAAACATAGCAATAAAAAAAATAGTTTTTGAAACAAAAGAGAGAATAGATAAACCGAGTTGTTCCCAATCCTGCGATGTCGACTTTCTCGTCTCGGCCCACCGTTGGGATGCACCTTTTCACCTCCTTGGCGGTCTGCCTCCGCCTTCGCCACATCCGAGTCGGAGAGGAAGAGGGCACACATGAGAGGGGAGAGAGCACACTTGAGAGTCTATTGATAGAGTGTGAGAGAGCACAGGTGCACAAGAGCTCTTCTTCCGGATTCTTCAGGAGAGGAAAAGGCCAGAGGCGACAGAAAGAAAAACGAGAGAAAAAGAGGAGTGTTTAGATTTTAGGGTTTTTTTTGTTATATATACATGGAGGCTAAAAGAGTAAATATATATATATTTCGGTTTTCGGTTCGGGTCGGGAACCGAATCCCAAATCCGCAACTCGAACCGAAAATCAGATATTTCTTTTCTTTCAAACCGAACTCCGACCTGAAATGTTAAAAACTGACCCGAATTGTTAATTTGGGTCGGTTTGGGTCGGTTTCAGGTCCAAAACCGAGATTTGCTCACCCCTAGCTGCCTCTTCCTCTTCAGGTCTCCCCAATTTCTGATAGGGATTCACTCTAGAGTCTCCACTCTCCTCCACTGTTCCACTCCACTCGAGAGTCTTCCTCCTCCTCTTCGGGTCTCCAATATGGATTCTCTCCACTGATCCACTTCACTCCAAAGTCTTCCTCTTCCTCTTAGGGTCTCTGTTAGGGATTCGATCTAGAGTCTCCACTCTCCTCCACTACAGAGTATAAGCACCATGCATGTGAACCCTTGAACCAGTTTTATTATTATTATTATTATTATTATTATTATTATTATTATTAGTTATATATGTGTAAAGTGTTTTTAACTAAAACCTTAGGGGGCGTTTGGTATGCGGAATACTATATAGCCGGGAATTCTATATTCCCGGGAATCAAATTCCAAGGAATTAAATTCCCTGGAAAATTACATTCCCATGTTTGGTGACAATATAAATATTCCCGAAAAAAATAAAAAATAATAACAACGAAAAAAAAATGAACAAATATAAAAAAAGGGGTAAAAACGACAAAAAATCGGTAAAAGCAAAAAAATGGTAAAAACGACAAAATAACAAAAAACGACAAAAACGATGAAAAACGACAAAAATTCGGTTAAAACGACAAAAATGGCCAAAAAAACGACAAAAAATGTATAAACGACAAAAAATAACAAAAAATGGTAAAAACGACAAAAATAACCAAAACACGACAAAAACGACATAAAATCGGTAAAAACGACAAAAAAACAAAATGCGGCAAAAATGACAAAAAAAACAAAACATCGGTTAAAACGACAAAAAATTGACAAAAAATCGGTTAAAAACAACAAAAAATCGGTTAAAAACGACAAATAATCGGTTAAAAACAACAAAAAATCGGTTAAAACGACAAAAAATTAACCAAAAAGCGACAAAAACGAAAAATAATCGATAAAAACGACAAAAAGGACAAAAAATCGGTTAAAACGACAAAAAATCGGTTGAAACGACAAAAAAATGACAAAAAATCGGTTTAAAACGACAAAAAAAAGGTTAAAAACAACAAAAAAAAACGGTTAAAATGACAAAAAAAAACCAAAAGCAACAAAAAACGAAAAATAATTGATAAAAACGACAAAAAAAGACAAAAAATCGGTTAAAAACGACAAAAAATAATCACAAAAACGACAAAAATCGGTAAAAGCAACAAAAAAGCGACAAAAATGACAAAAAATGCCATAAAATTAGTAAAAATGACCAAAAAACGACAAAACGACTAAAAATCGGTAAAAACACAATAAAAAGCTAAAAAACGACAAAAAAATCGCTTAAAACGAAAAAAATTGAAAAAAAAAAGCGACAAAAAGGACAAAAATTGGGTAAAAACGATAAAAAATAATCAAAAAGTGAAAAAAAAGACAAAATGGGTAAAAACGACAAAAAATCGCTTAAAACGACAAAAAATTGGTAAAAATGACAAATAAGCGATAAAAACGACAAAAAATAATCAAAAAGTGACAAAAAATGGTAAATACGACAAAAAATCGCTTAAAACAACAAAAAATTGGTAAAAAGGACAAAATGACAAAAAGCGATAAAAACGACAAAAAAAAAGAAAAAAAGTTCAAAACTAATCAAAATTGATCAAAAAAGAAGAAAAAAATTTAGACAATTTATTTTTGCCCGGGCAAAAAAAAAAAATACACACCTATTCTCAAGGGATAGAATTTCCATGTTTTGTGGTTAAACTATTTACCCGGGTATTTATAATTTCCGGGAATAAATTTTTTATAAGCCAAACAAACGTGGTAATAGATTCTCATCTTAAATTTTTCCGGGAATAAAAAAAAATACCGCGTATCAAACGCCCCCTTAGAGTAATTGAGCAAAAGTCATTTTAGGTTTACCCCAATTAGGGACTCATTTGCAAATCCTGGTTGCAGAGGGAGCTTGGTGGAAAATTCCAATTCAAATCTGGATTAGCCACCGACCCCTTGAGAAATCTTTTCGAACAATCAGATTTGAATCAAGGAAATCCTCCCTAATCCTTATCATACCAAGTTCTATCCAAACTTGAATACAACTCTATCTAAAACCTTCTATATAAATCTTAGGGGATCAATCAACTTCCTTTTGCAATAGATCCTTTCTGACCCTTTCCAGTTCGTAAAGTTGCCATCGAGAGGATCTGCATGTTCAAGAAGGAAATTGCCAAGAAGTAATACTCCCTTTCCTCACAGGTAGCCTTCTTATTTACATAACCATGCCATGAGATTCCTTCAACCTAGATAACTCCACCATGTTTCAGTCGAGGGATAATGTTGTGTTAGTTCCTAAACGAAACGAGTGGTAATTGTTCTGAAATTAACAATATAAGAGACGTTCAGATTATTGGGTTATCGAGTTGTAGCAGGGGTAATCATGAGTAGAAAGCAGGGATCAATAAGTATCAGTTGTAAGATTAGTGGTATGGATAGATGGGGCTGCCATTCGACCAATAGGTAACAGCCTATATCTCAGAAAACATTTGAACTTTAGGCTGGGAAAAAGGGTCATTATAGGCTTCATAGAGAAAAAGGGTCATTTGAACTTTAGAGTACAGGAACTAAAGTGATTAGATACCTGTGTAGAGTCTACCAGAGCCTTAATCTTGGGTTTTCCTGTAAGATGTAAGGACCCTTAGTTTTTGACTTCTCGTATGGTATGCCTTGTATCAGTTTCCATTTTGATTGCTCTGCATCTCCCAACAATTTTATTAGATCAGCTGTTATAGAGTAGCCTAGGAACAGTACTCCTAACAGGCCCTCTTGGTCTGTTACTTGAATAACAGAGTATGGGGGATAGGAACCACTGTTGCTGTTCCTTGTTCTCCTTCTTTGTTTCTTTAAGGATATGTAGTTGTGATTCATGGTGTTACATCCATAATATTCTGAAGTAAAGAGGACCCAGTACTAATGAAAAGGGATTGGGCAGTCGAGTATAGGAGTCTGCTCTATATTCATAGAGTACTAAGCCCAGGTAAACTTGTATACCAGTAGATGAGGGTCCTTCATCAAAGACATGGGTATACAAAGGGGGGACTCGACAAACCCTCTGCATCCGAGTCTCCCTGCAGAGAACACTATGCCATGTCTAATCATATCTGTGAATTGATATGGGGACAACTTGTACATTAGTATACTGCCCAAGCAGTACCATATGTCAGTAAAAGTAGGAACCACTTGAGAGGGTAATAAATGTGGCCGTGTCTAGAAGAACACAAGATTACCTAGGTCTGACTAGAGTCCCAGTAGTTGAGGTCATGTTTAAGTACCTTTATGCAATTGTACCTATAGTTGACAAAGACAGTCGCCTACGTGATTTGAACATAGAACACCATGCCTCTTTGGCAAGTCCAGCCTGTGGGCATCCTCTAGATAATACATAGCACCAGAGCAATGGCCTATGGCTGACTTTGGACCTGCAGACCTATGCCTGTGTGACCAGGCTTGGGTATCTAATAGCACGAGAGGAGGTTACCTATGAGAGTAAGTAGCAGGGCATCTAGTGATAGGTATGTATCAGACCAAAGGGGCTTCCCATGTATCTGTAGGAGCCAGGAACAGGAAAGGACCAGGCATGGTGATGCTAATTTGATAATAAAATGATATGAAAGGCCCTGGGGTATTCAGAGGTTTTTTCGTGAGGAATATGTTTTTGTAGCCATGTCAGTAGAACACAAGAGTGTCCAAGTAGCAGAGCATGGCCTGGGTATTAGGAAGTATCATGTTAGATAGATGGGTTTAGCAAGGAACTCAGTCCTAGAGACATCTGTAAGCATACCAAGGAAGAGGAGTGGGTAATGTATCTACAAGTGTTGTTCAGTGCAGATTATTGCTTAAACCAGGGAATTACCCTCCTTACTTAAAGTTCAAATTAATTAATAAAGCCTAGTTGATTTCTGTCTAATTCTAATACCAGATGCTATTGAGTACTAGCTATTGAGTCTACAGTATTGTTCAGGTGCAGTTTTAATTCTAATACCAGATGCTTAATTCTAATACCAGATGCTTAGTCTTTTGTATTGTTTCAAGTGCAGTTTTAATTCTAA
>JANAVB010025850.1:0-14898 GCA_029216955.1 Iris pallida
GCCATCTGTCTGCGGATGATAAGCTGAACTGAACTGGAGACGAGTTCCCAAACTCTCTTGCAGGCTGAGCCAAAAGTACGATGTAAATCTTGAATCTCGGTTCGAGGTGATACTGACGGGCACATCGTGAAGCCTGACAATCTGCCTGAGGTACATCTCTGCCAACTGAGCCGTTGACTGCCCAACTCTAAATAGAAGAAAATGAGCCACCTTCGTGAGCCGGTCAACTATAACCCAAATAGTATCTCGACCAGCTGGGGATCTAGGCAATCCAGTCACAAAATCTATGGTCACATGCTCCCACTTTCATTCTGGAATCGGCAAGGGCTGAAGAAGTCCAGCGGGCCTCTGATGTTCAGCTTTAACCTGCTGGCAAACCAAACACCGAGAGACAAACCGGGCTATCTCCCTCTCTGGCGGCATCCCTGGAAGTTCCTCTGGGAAGACATCTGGAAACTCTTCAACTATCCGGGGCAACTGTACTGCTGCTACTGCCATCCGCAACACTAGGGAAGATGGCTCCACTGTGCCTCTGGAAAATGAGAACTCTGGCTCGCCTGGAATGTTGAAAACAACCCTGCCAACATGGCAGTCTATCCTAGCATACTGGTTCCTCAACCAATCCATGCCTAGGACTACATCATAGTTTGCCATAGGAAATTCTATAAATCTAGCGGGGAACTCTCTACCGCTAACTACGATCCGACACGAGGAAAATACTCGATCTACTCCCACAAGACCATTACCAGTAAGTATATTAAGTCTCACTGCTAATGACTCGGGCTCCAATCCTATCCGTGTCGCGAATCGTGCAGACATGAATGAATGCGATGTACCAGAATCAAATAATACTGAAGCTGGAAAGGAGTTGACGAGAATAGTACCTGCCACTACCTCACCTGGTGCAACTTCTTCTTCCATAGCCATCATCATGGCTTGACCTCTAGCTGCGGGTCCCCTCTGCTGGAAACCTCTCTGCCTGCTCTGCACTTGGGCTTGGGTGTACTGCTGCTGGTTCTGCTGATAAATGCATGGGCCTGAGGCAACAATGGCCTTGGGTACTGCTGCTGCTGCATGGGTGCTGGTCCCCTAACCGATGGACTGGTTAGGTTGGAAGAGGAAGAACTAACCCTATTCGGGCAGGCTCCTATCTTGTGATCTGCCGCTCCACAAGCTAGGCACAATCCTTGTGCCCTACGATAATCTGCCACTACATGGCCTGGCTTCCCGCAATGAGAACACCCCATCGCGGAAGTCTGCTTCTACTTCTGTTGCTGTCGGTATATCGGGGTTGAATGTTGAACCGACGTCACTGAGGCCGCCCGCCTCGGAGTTCCAATGGTCAAACTCCTAGCTGCCGGGGCTGAAGCTGATGATTGGTGCATCTGGCTATGGGACCGCTTCCTACCTACGGTCCTATCCACGATCCGCTGGGAGGTGTACTCATGCCTCCTAGCCGCTCTCAATACTGCATCGAACGTCTGGTGCTCGAACTGCTCGACTGCCAACAAGATCTCCAAATGCAGTCCCAGCTGGAATCGCTGGGCCCTATCAAACTCGGTCACCACCAAGGTGGGGCCAAACCTACTGAGCCTAGAAAACTCAGATGCATAACTGTCGACTGTTCTGCCTCCTTACTTCAAGTTGGTAAATCTGGTCTGCAGGTCGTACCGAGCCACAGCATCAAAATACTTTGTCTGGAATCTCTCTCTGAACACCGCCCAAGCAATGGGTGCCACTAATCCCATGGCTTGCGCTGCCCACCAACTGCGAGCTAAGTCCAACAACTGCAGGCGTACCACCGCCACCTTCTCATTCTCAGGTGTTCTAGCTGCTTCCAGAACCACCTCGATATCCTGAAGCCAAGCGTCCGCGGCAATCGCATCTTCGCTGCCGTCGAAGAATGGAGGGTTCAAGCGCTTGAAGCTGTTGGCCGCGCTGTTCCTTGGATGACCGCCTCTGGTCAAAGCATCTGCCACAGTCTGGTGCAAGGCGTCTCCTTTGCGATTCTGGGAAGCTATCAAGGTCCTGATGAGACCTACCAAGGGTGCCATCATCCGGCTCGGCAGGCTGAACGGGCTGAACTGGAGGCTCTCCTCCAGGAGGTATAACTCTGGAGGCAACTTCGGAATGCTGGGCTTGATCTCCAGGTTGCTGGTCCACGGGAGGTGCTCCACCTTGCTGATCGACGGGGGTCAGGTACAGTGCCGCTGAAGAAGATGACACAGGGAAAACAATAAGGAAGGACCAGGACAGATCAACGATACAAGCATGTGATCAAGTCAAGATTCTCAGGGAATCAGAAGATATGAACGAAGATCAAGGACGAATAATGATTGAGACACCTATCGGTAAACCCTCATATTTCTTGATTGACAAGACCTGCATGGGCCACCACTTAAACCATATCACGCCCCAGAACCAGAATACTGGAGAGCGGGGGCGAACATAGCCAGCTGCGTATATTGAAATGAAGTCCATCTCGCTATACGGTCACGGCTGTCTAGATATGAGGGTTTACTACAAGCCAACAGTCTCTTAAGGTCAAGCCTACTGTCTCAATCTCAAGCAAATAATATAATCACAAGATGTTTGACCACCAAATATACAATAAAAGGCGTCCCAAATATTACATATCAGCTGATCATGAAGCTAGTCGTACAAAATGCTAGGACTAGCAAGAGTTAAGTCATACATGATCAACCTAGGATTTGTTAATCATGTTTACAGCCCGTAGGCAGACAGTAAGTAAAAGTGCATCGAGCTAACAGGTGCTCGTCGGCTAAACGCCTCAAAAGAATAAATTTACAATAGAGTGAGCGAAACAAAATAGAAAACCCACTCGTAGCCCGGGTTCCTTCTAGTCGCCACCATCGGGCTGGAGGTTCGGTAGATCCTCGGGTGCTGCTCCGAAATCTGGCCACACAAAACCAGCTGGATCAAACCCCAGAAAGAGCAAGTGCCACCAAGGAGGCCACGAAATAAGAACAAAAGCCAGCATATCAGAACATAAGAAATGAAATAAAAGTACAAGTAATAAAGAGCACGTCAGGACAATAAATGGCTAGGGACGTGGAACCATTCTGGAACCCAGGTTACAACCCGTAAACCAAACAAGGACCGGGGTTGTAACCCTTTGCCTGAATAGCTCCTTGTCTCTATCCCAATTATTGTTACAGCAAGTAAAACAATCATGTTCGGGAGTACCAGGGTACAGGGACTAGACAAGACTTAGACAGGGCTAGACATCATCCATTCATAAGCGGCCAAGCAATTACTACGGCTTACTACTTTAACTAACTAGGGTTATCACAAGCCTATTTACTAACAAGATGCAATGAGAATTTCCCAGTCCCAAGCCCTGCAGACCATCCAGTTATCCTTCCGCGGGTTGAGAGTATAGTTGGGTACATCGCCCCGGAGACGATATACCCTTAGGTGACTTAGAGGGTGCAACACATGACAGTGCGCTGGAAATGTGCTCTTCTCGTCGGCAAGCTACAAGTCCAATTAAGAGCGCCCAGATAACGAGATTGCCTGTGACTGGAAATTCTCCATAAACTATAGTTTGATCTAGTCATTAGCCTAATCCATATTCAGTATGAATCCCTGACCGTGGGAACCAGGGAGTCACGTCCTAGACATGATGCAAGACAAGACAAGTGGATTGCACAAGCAAGCAAGCAGGAACACCCACGGTGTCAAGTTGATTATACGAGTCAAGTTACAAGTTACAACAAGTCAGGAGTGCGCCGCCACGGGCCACTATCAAGTTATCAAGATAAATCATGTCAGGGTACTTGTCAGGAGTGCGCCACGACGGGCCACTATCATGTCAGGTTGGTCATATCAGGAGTGCACCACTACGGGTCACTGTCGTGTTAGGCTAGTTCCTTGTCATACCATGCCATGTACAATAGTCATTCCAAACATATTAAGTAAAATCAAGTTCATGACAAAAGGCGTAAGGATATAAAATGGGCGTAAAATATCTAATGAAATATCAATATACAGGGCTATAGAAGAGCCAAGCTTAAGAAAAAATAAAACCAAATCTCCATGATTGGACAGATTGCGCAAGGGTCCCTGGGGTCGGGTTGCGCAGGAGTCAAGTGCGCCAGGGGGCCAACTGCGCAGGAGTGAGCTGCGCAGAAGTTGGCTCGCGCTGAGCTGGTTGGCGCATGGGTCAGATGGCACAGGGTTGAACTGCACAGGGGTGGAGTGCGCAGGGTCCAAGTCGAGCGGGGTTAGATTGCGCGGGAGCCAACTGCACAGGGCTGAACTGCGTAGGGGTGGATGGCGCAGGAACCGACTGTGCATGAGCAGGCTGCGCATGAGCAGACTGCGCATGAATGGATGGCGCATAGGGCTGAGCACAGTCCGCCAAGGGGCAAGCAGCGCGGTCGGCGCTTCGCTAAAGAGCGTAGGCCGAGAGGAGGATGCGCAGTCCAGCACTGCGCTAAAGAGCGCAGGCTGCAGTCTGCTACTCCAGGCCGAGAGGAACTCTTCAAGAACACCAAAGTTCAAATCTTCATATCTTGGTCAAATCAAAACCAAATCTAGATTTTCAATGGTCTAACTTGAGTAAAATTGAATTCTCTTCCACATGAAAGCATCAAAACCCACAAAAATCCAACCAAAATAGATCAAAACCATGTAAATTCGAAAATAGTTAAAACCTAGATCTAGAACAATGGAGACTCCAAATCATAAAATGTCAAGCACTAATGTTGATCACCATGGCCTAATCTAGCTAATGAACAAATAAAATATGATTCTCATGTGGTGGCAAGGTACACTTGCCTATGGGTGGAGTGTTGTGTAGAGGAAGGAAGAAAGAAGAAGAAGAAATTAATGGAGGAAAGTAATGAGGAGAGAGAGTGTTAGGTGGGGATAATAAAGAGGGTAGGTTGTGGTGGAATGAGGGATTGAACATAGGCCTAAGGTGTTCCAATGCATGTTAAACCAAACCAAACCAACCAAACCAAATCAAACCAATTCTTCCTCCACTAAAATAAACCAAGCCAGGTAAAACCCAATTACGAGAACCAAAATCTGCAAGTCAAGCCAATTACAAGTACATGCCAAAATCTGAGAAAATAAATACAGATCTGAAATACATGCAAGCTTGACAAAATACGTATTCAGAATATGGGTGTTACACATAGTGAGGACATATAGTCGGATTATGGACGTATTTCTCGGGTGTGGGAATTTAAGGTTTTCGCTGCCAAGCGCGCGGCAATGCCAAAATTTTAAATACCATAATTCTAGAGGTATATACCATAGTTAAGGACTCTGTGATTATCGTAGCCTTGCTTACTGGCATGACAGGATTCTGAGTATCATGGTTTTGGATAGACGCATATGATTATCTGACGGTATGTTTGAGACTCTGATTGTGGGGTATTTGACCTAGAAGGACTACTACCATTTTAATTTCGAGGACGAAATTTTTCTAAGGTGGGTAGACTTGTAACACCCTATTTTCTAAAATAAGGGTAATTTTGAAATTTTGTGATTTTAATTATTTATTAATGATATTTAAATTATGACATAATTTTTGGTGATTTTTAATATAATTGATTTTGGGCCTATAGTTGACTGACTAGTGTTGACTAGGAGACTAACCTAGAGACTAACCTAGGTTATGGCCACTTAGTTAGGTTAAGTAACCTTAGCTTGACCTAAGTTAGTGAGGTGTAACTCATTGGAACTTGTTTGGAGAGATTAGGAATTGATTAGGCTAGAATGGCTTATGACTTCATAAGTCATGACTAATAACTTGAGACTTAAAGCCCATAGGCCCACACCATGTAGCCAAACCCTAACCCTAATCAGCCCATGGCTAGTCATAATGGTCTCCCCCTCTCTATTTAAGCTCCTTGGTATTAGGGCTAGCCTCCTTAGAATAGTTTTGGCAAGTTTTAGAAAGAGGTAATTCTCCATCTTCAATAAATCCTAGTAAATCCATTTTAGTTCCTTTTTCACCCAAACCAATTGCAATAGGTTCTAATTCTTCTCTACTTGCTGTTGGTAATTAGTATTTTCAGCTTGGGAGCACATTGGAGGAGTTTGGCCATCAAGAGGAGCACCTCTCTTTGAAGCTTCTTGAGGATTTTGATACACATAGGTATATTCCAATCTACACAATAGAATTCTGAATTTCTTGTATATTTAGGGAACCCTAGACCTAACCTAACTGTAGGAATAGGAAACCCTAAAATTTGTGTCCATTTCGTGTTCTATTTGGACACGTATCAGTGTCATTGACCATGTGTTTGATGAAATGCCTCAATGGGCATTTCGAGTGAATTTTGGGATTGTATTTGAATAGAAAATTAGGGTTTGATCTCGCTTATGTGTTTCCTGTGTCTTTGTGTAGTTTTAGTGTCGTGTCGAGTCCACACGGACACGCGAACACACTGTCGTGCGTACGCGTGCACAGGCACTGTACATGTCCCACGTGTCGTGTCGGACACGCACGAGCGCGTGTACTGAAATCGCACTGTATGGGTGGCTAGCATTTTTGGGCACTGATACGCGTATCCTGTGTCACGCACGCGTATCGTAGACACGTGGCAGGGTGTCCTAACCCTAGCCCTACACTTAGTCGACACTTGGACACAACCACGTGGCTTGTGTCACGTTGTGTCGAGTGCACGGACACTGTGAACACGTGTACGATGCTTACTGTTGCCTGTGTCCAGTTTTCCTGTTTTTGGTTTTAATTGGATTGGACACGTTTGTGTCCACTTTGGTGGACACAAACTCATCACACTACACGTGTATAATGTGTTTATACTTTACCAACCTTAAATTTAGTGTTTTAATTTAATTTCATTGTTGATTCTCAAATTCCCTAAAATTACTGATACCTCATAATCAGTCTTCCTTTTTATGTTCTGTCCAGATTTCATAATTCGATTTTGTCATCGTTTTTAACCTAAATTAAACTGTTAATTGCATGGTTTTTAACCTCTATTATGTTCACCTATTTGTTATCTAATGGTATGTTGAATTTGGGTTGATTTGGAACTGTTTTGGGCTTAAAATCTGGGAATGAAGTTGGGACTGTAAACTGAGATTTGGGATATGTGATATCTGAGTTTGTTTGAACTATTTTGATTCAATGTATTAAAATCTGAGAATGGTTTTAAGGGGGGACTGTTTAAACTGTTTTGTTTTGGGTTCCTATCTTGAACTGAAATATTTATATAGGTTTCCTTATTTCTGTGATGAATTGTTTTAATGGCCTTTAACATAGTAAAATCTGAGTTGTATGGACTGATTTGAAGGGGGGTTCTTCAATGTAAAATCTGGGATTCCTCCTTAGTAAAATCTGAGTTTGTTTACACTATTTTCCTATAGTAGCTCACTGTTTTTAAGACTCACCCACACACTCATGTTTCATGACACACACACACTAGTATATATATATGACACCCTCTCACACTCACATATCTATGCACTCATACACACACACATGGCATCAAACATTCACACACCTATGTTTCACACACTTGAACACTCTCACTCTCACTATTTGACACACACACAATTCTCATGATACACACACACACATACACTTGGACACATGGTCATGTGCCCCCTCTCTCTTTTCATATGTATACACATATATGAATTGAGACATATTTATATATATATATATATAGGTTCCTATATATATGAGTGTGTGCTAATGTATATATATATCATATATGTGTGGGTGATATGTGTATAGTAACCTATGGGCTAATGTGTAATTTTATGTTATATTATAAAATAGATTAATGTTTGTATCCCTATATTAGATTATATAGTCATATTGCAATTTGTGTATTATTTTAGATATAGAATAGCCTTGTATAGGTGTGTTATAGGTTGGTTTAGACTTGGTTTAGCCTATGGCCTATGGTTGTGCCTGCTTGTCAGTATAGAGCCTAGAATAGACTAGTGTGGTCTTGTTAGACTTAGAATAGCCTTGTTAGCCTAGTTTAGACTTGTTAGACCTTGTTTGACCATAGTTGACCAAGTTTGACTTCTAGGATTGACCAGAGTTGACCAAGAGTTGACTTTGGCCTAGATTGACCTAGACTCATGTAGAGTGCATAGTAGAACTTTATTTTACCATTTTAGACTTGTTGTGACTTGTGCTGTTCTGATTAGGAGCCAGGCACCACTCCTCGGACAATACTTTCATCTTAGACTTTCAGATAGCAGGCGAGTACATTCTCTGACCGTTTTATACTTGTCTAGATTTACATTCTTGCTCTAGATTACTGTACTTGATGCTGACACGATTGTTATCACGGATTGGTACTATATGGATCTTCTTTTGAGATGTTATCCCCATTGTATTCACTAAATACATATTGTGATGTGCGTTTCACTTACATATTGTATTTATTGAATACCCATATCCTTGTATACTCATTGTGCATATTGTACTCTCATTATCACATGAGTTCCAGGGATAGACCATTGTACTCTATTGTATAACATTGTACAACTATTGTATAACATTGTACATCTATTGTATAATATTGTACATTCATTGTATAACATTGTACACTATTGTATAAGATAACGTAACTGGAGTGGATCCTTGTGTATTGATTGGGGAGGGGGAGTAGAATTGGTTATATACTCAAATCCTATTGTACAACATTGTATAACTATTGTATATGTCTATTGTACACCCACGTACAATGGAGTTACCATTGCATTTTCTTAGACCGTTTACATAACCATATTGTACTCTAAATCACAGTTGGCTTACAGTTCTTACTTATCATATATATATATTTTCAGTTATCAAATCTCTACTGTTTTTCATATACATTCTTCTTTCAGCGTTTCATATACCTTACTCTATTGCATGCTTTATATTTCCTAACTTGATATGAACTGCGTGAGATGTTTTGTGCTCGCTCCCGTCCTGACTGGACCAGTTGAAAATATTACAGAGGATGAGGATGAGGCCTGCGTAGACACCTTCTATGGGACAGCTGTAGATGACTCGTGTGACCCAGATTTCCAGCCTGATCCACTAGCTTAGAGACTGAGGCTCCCTAGTCTAGGTTTTACTATTCTGTCTTCTGAGATCTGGATTGTATATATTATTTCATATTCAGTATTAGAGACTTGTATTGAGCTGGATGTTCTGTTTTGTATGGTAGTAGGCACTTAGACTCTCTTTCTGATTGTATCCTGTGGATCTTTTTATTCCAGTATTTATCTATCTATCATTTATCTTATCATTCTGCCTTAGATGTGATTGAGACTGTATATTGCTATGTCACCTCCATTCGGAGTGTATATACTGTACAGGTACCTTTATATTGTTAGATGATTGACCTAGGACAGCATTCTGCCACCGACACTGCGGCGTAGGCTGGGCGTTGTTACGTTCTCGTACCCTCTTAGTGGGTGCGGGTCGTGACACATCTGGTGCTCCGGAACAGGAATCATGCCTATCTGGAGCCGTATCTGCCAAGCCGTTTCGCATGGCAGTTCGGCTACAGCCAGCTCCTTCTAGGAAATGCTAGCCCATATTTGGAGTCGATAGACAGCTTAATTGATGAGGCATATGCTTGGATGTACTACAACGTCGGGTGTATGGGGGCGATCTTTACTCTGCCTTTGGATAAGCCTGAGACCCTTTTGTGCTATGCCGCCGCCAAATTTTATGTTCAGATCAATAGTTTTTATCCCCAGTATGATCATGAATATAGCGTGATATTGGAGACTTGGTTTGGCCCCCTTCCTACGAAAAAGACGTCGAAGGGCCGTAAGAAGAAAAATATTATTCCCATCGCGAAACCAGCCGTAGTACCATGGCCAAAAGCTATCTTTGGGGAACCAACAGTGTCTCCGAAGGAAGACACGAAAGATGATGATTCTTCTCCTCGCAATCCTCTCAAGAAGAGGAAAGCTTCAACTGAATTGGCCCAGGAGCCAACCTTAAAGCGAAAGAAGAAAATTGTTGCCCTGAGGAGAGCCAAGGAAGTAGGTGCTGGCTCGCCTCCCGAGGAGGTCCTTCCAGCAAACTGGAGAGGAGGAACGACATCACGGGCCATTATTATTTGGGAGGTAGATCCCTTCCTAGACTCCATAGCCGTTCTGGTCAAGCCTTTAGAAGCGTTCTCACCCTTGCGTTTGTCCTTTGCACAGGACCCCAAAGTTACAGCTGAGGCAGGTGCCTCCTCGTCTGAGGAGGTAGAGGTGACGACAGTGTCCCTGCTCGCCCTCGACCGATGGATGAGGGCAGATCTTCTTTAGCTGTAAATCATCAGCGATAGAAAGATCGGGGCGAAGGCCCGGACCATGACAGTGATTAAAAGATTAGTCCCTCCTATGACATATCTGTGGGGGATTTGTCTGCCATAGGAACTACAATGAGAGAGTTGGATGAGAATCAAGTCCAATCGGCTCATCCTCCCTTGGGTATGTCATCTTTATGCCTTTCTTCGGATAATATTTTTCGACTTTGATTTTGCATGCTCCTCGTGAGACTGACCACGACTGTATGTTCCCTTGTAGACAAGGGGAAGAACCCCTCGCGAAGATAGTCCCCACCATTGGGAAAGGGACAGAAGTTGTTCCCGGTTTCTCCAAATCTGCTGCTACGAATGGAGCTACTAGTGAGCCGGTATCGGCTGCAGAAGGAGAAGTTAAGCAGCCTGCTGAGGGGGCTGTTGCTAAATTCGCTCCTGTTCCAACTGAGATTATGGAAGATATCAGGCTTGATGCCGTTCAGGGCCTTGATATTGTTCTTCTTGAACAGTCTGGGCCTGCTCTTGGTTTCCCTGAAATCAAGGTTGATGGCGCAGTCCAGGCTGGAGTTGAGCAAGTCGAAGGTACGAAATTATAATTCTTTCGTATTTCCCTCAATTTTTTTCGGTTACCGAAGTATATATTTTCTTTGTCATGTTCAACTTCTTGTTAGGTATTCCTTCATGAAGTTGAAGAAACTTTCTAAGCCTCTTCTCCGACAACCTCCACCGAAGATTAGAAGATGGCCCAGGAAGTTGTCAAAGCTTTCTACTCTGTGCTGAAAGTGAAGCTTCCTGGAGTCTTGAATCGGAATGCTGCCTTCGGCGCTGTGAAGGCTGTTGTCGAATGCCATGTGGCGGCCCTCGAGAGCATTGCCGGCTATGAAGAGCGGACCAATACTCTGAGAAAAGTTCTGAATGACTTGGAGGGTCAGGTGGCCAGGTTTCGGGATGCCAAACAGCGGAGCCCAACGTCGCTGTTCCGGCAGAAGACGAGGCTTTGATGATGACTCTTTCGGAGGAGAAGGCTACTTTCCAGGCGAGGAAGGATGCCCTTGTTCGAGAGATTGGGGAGCTAGCTAACCAGTATGGCCAGTTCAATGCTGCAAGTGAGGCATGTGTTGCCTCGAAGAACAGGCTGGCTGCACAGATCACTGAGAAGTATAATCACATTGTGGAGATTAAGAACGAGATCGCCCAACTGGAAGCTGACTTGCGGGCGACAACATCTAAACAGGAGGATTATTTGTCCCAGGCTGCCATGACTGCCACCACTTCTGTCTATTTAGAAGAACAGCTGGGAAGTTGGAGGGGGAGCATCTGAGTCTGATCCTTTTCGAGGATGAAGCTGCTCGTCAAGAAGAGGCGCACCGACGAGCAACTTCGAAGTCTGAAGCCGCCGAAATTACGGCTCTAAAGGACAATATCAATCGCCTATGTATCCCATAGATTCTTGTAACTCTTTTTTCATAGCCGTCACGGCTCTTGTACCCTTTTTTCGTCTCTTGATAGACGTTCAAGTACAAAATAAATAATCATTTAAGAAGTGAATGTAGTTTTGTGAAATATCGGTGCTAGAGGTAATGTGGACGTAGCAAGGATATTTCCGGTAGGTATTCCGCTGGAGAATTTTGATGTGGAACTATTATCCGTTTTATATTCAAATGATTCGAATATAGATAATAAGTTGAACGAAGCTACTAGTAGAGGTAATATGGATTTAATAGCAGGGGATGTTCTATATCTGACCACAGGTAATATGGACGGGGAAAGATATATAACATTAGGTGGGAGTGGATAGTTCAGAGGTAATATGGACGTGATTATCCTTGATGAATGTTTTGCTCAGAGGTTATATGGACATGGCAAAACATAATCATTTTACTGGGAAAATAATTATCGAAAAACAATTCAGAGGTAATAGGGACGTGACTTGTTTTCGTCAAACCGAGTTTGGACAAAATCAAACACGGGAATGATTCCACTGGGGAAATTTTTAGAGGACCTATTATCCATAGCGTATTCAAGACTCTTGAAATACGGATAATAGTTAGATAGTTTTTTTCAAATCATATAAACATCGTACTATACATTTACATGACTGAACACATGTGAACAAAAAAGGTTACACATAGTATTTCTTCAGGAACTTGTCGTTGATAGGCATCATGAGCAAGTCACCATTAGGCTTGGTTAGTCGGTACGTACCATTAGAATACACTAATTCTATGATGAAAGTACCTTCCCATTTAGGCTAGAATTTTCCTTTTATTTTATGCATCATGATCATTGGTCTTCTCACTCCTAAGACCAGATCGTCGACTTAGAAGATTCTTTTCTTCACCTTTTTATTGAAAGCACTAGAAAGGCGTGCTTGGTATAGCTCAATGTGCTGCTGAGCTAACAAGCATTTTTGGTCTAGTGCTTCGAGCTCCTGGAGTCGCAGACGGTATCTTTCTTCGGTAGTCAGCTCGCTGGCTAAAGCTACTCGAAGAGAAGGAATCTGGATTTCTAGGGAAAGGACTGCTTCGCTCCCATAAACTAGAGAGAATGGTGTACTGCTTATTGGAGTCTGGACCGTTGTACGATAGGCCCATAGACATTCACCGAGCTTCTCATTCCAATCTCGCTTGTTTGAAGACACGAACTTCTTGAGAAGTTTTATAATAGTTTTGTTGAAGGCTTTTGCTAGCCCGTTAGCTGCTGGATTGTAGGCAGTAGAGGCTACATTTTGGATTCGATTCTTATCGTTGAACCGATAGAATGCATGGCTTACGAACTGTGGACCATTATCATGGATGATCCTACGAGGTAGGCCGAAGCGGTAGATGATGTGTTTGATAAAACTGATCACGTTTGACGCTTTCACTTCGGTGAGCGGTATAGCTTCCGCCCATTTGGAGAAGTAATCGGTTATGGCTAAGATGAACCGATGTCCTTTGGAGGATGGCGGGCTGATTGGTCCTATGACGTCTATGCCCCATGCTTCAAATGGCCAGGATGCTATCGTCGGGTGTAGAAACTCTGAAGGTTGATGAATGAAATCGGCATGGAACTGACAAGCTCTACACTTCTTTGCATATTCAACAGCGTCTGCTATCATTGTGGGCCAGTAATAACCCATTCATTTGAGGCAATCTTATAATTTGGGGCCTGGTTGATGTGCACCACAAACTCCACCGTGAGCCTCCCGGAGTACATGTTTGGCTTCTATGTCTGATAAGCATCGTAACAGTAGCCCGTCGTAAGAGCGTCAGTACAACATCTTGGTAGCTGTGTCGTAGTAAAATCTGAGGGATCGACTTTGGATAGACACTGCTTTCTTCGGGTCCTCGTGGAGGATTCCATAGACGGCATAGTCTATGAAAGGAAATCTTCAGTCTTTATCATCGACGCTTGTTTCCGTTGCGTAACTATAATGAATATGCAAGGCATATTTCACACATAATAGTTCTCGACCAGACACTATGATCGATTGCTGAGTATTGGTAGAAAGGTCAAGGAAGCAGTGAGACCGGCTAGAGCATCTGCTTCTATATTCTGTAGTCGAGGCACGTGCTCGATGAAGAATCCAACGAAAGTAGATGCCAACTCGATTGTTACTCTGTGGTAGGGGATGAAAACTTCGTGGCGAACTTCATAATCTCGTCGGACCAGACTGACTGTTAGTTTGGAATCGCCGTAAGCTTCTAGATAGTCAACTCCAAGTTCTTCTCCAGTTGTAGGCCGATTAATAGAGCATTATATTCGGCCACGTTGTTGGTGCATGGTTCCACGAGAGAATATGCACGATGTATAACCTGATGATCAGGTGACACGAGCACGACACCTACTCCGGCCACGATATTTCCTTTAGGTCCTGTTTTTGATGCACCGTCAAAGAACATTCGCCAAATAGAAATTTCTTCAGTTGCAGTGTTAGACTCCACCACTTCATCGGGGATTTCGTCGTAGAGTTTGGACGATTATGGCATGGAATGAGCTGCTAGGAAATCAGCTAATGCCTGGCCCTTTACTGCCTTCTGATCTGAGGAACGAAGAGCATATCATATGGAGTCAACAGCATTGCCCATGTAGCTAAACGGGAATTCAGAGAGCCCGGTTTAGTCATGAGTATTCTGAGAGGCACTACCAAAATACAGTAAATTAGCGACGGATATTTAACGACAGAAAATTTCAGTCGACGTTAGCGACGGCTTCGTGGCCGCTCACCGACTGATTACCGACCACATGCCTTTGCCATTTTTATTTTAATTTTAGGGGGAGGAAAGGTCGCACTATCCGTCGCTAGGCTGTCGGAGTTATAGCGACGGATCGCCAGTCGTCGCTACATAGTCGATTATTTGGCAGAAATTGTGTAGAGAATTGGCGGGACATTTCTTCGACTACGTAGCGACGGATATTCAGTCGGATAAGCATTAATAGCGACCAATTGGCGACGGATAATTAGCAGTCACGTTTTCGTCGCTAAATTTACGTTCCAAACTTAAAATAAAAGGCGGGGGAAACTTTTCGCATTCCTCCCAAATTCACTCTCTCTCCTCTCTCTCTCTCTCTCGCAGCTTCGGTGAACGGCGTCGGCGTCCTCTCGCTCTCTCCTCTCTCTCTCTCTCCCGAAGGT
>JANAVB010025851.1:0-27646 GCA_029216955.1 Iris pallida
TATATACATCTAATGTTTCCTTCTAGATGACTGTCTTTGTTATCTCCAATGCTTTGTTGAATGATTTAACTAAATTTGGCCCAATATCTAGACCCATTCAACCATCATTGCAGATGCTGGCACGACCTCAAAAGGGTCAAGAAGAACCATGAAAATCGTTACATCAAGTATCAACTCCTAATTAATGCAGGTATGTGACAAGATATATTAAGAATAAAATTGATAGCAGACAAATACTACGCTAATGTAAGAGAAGAATATACATAACGCAGCTAAGCTGCAAAGATATCTTACGGAAAGAATAGGTAGAAAATGAATGATGTTTTGGAAATATTTGAGGAAACATCATCAGCACACTGGTCGTAGAAAAAATTTAGGCACCAAGAGTATCAGTTAAAACCATAGACCCACAAGAGGACAGTAAAAGATGAATCTTAATCGCTCCATTTTCAGGTAGTAGCACCACAAGAAACACTTTGTTAGCCTTTTATATCCTCAACAATGCAGAACTAGATTTTGTAATTTACTTGTGTGAAGTTACTTATAGGATACATAAGAAGACTGAATGTACCTTGAAATATCAAAATGTCTGGGTAACTAATATGAGCTGATACAGGTACAACCCACCATTGAAGTATCCGACAAGACAGTTCTTGCTTCTTGCATTGAAGGAAATATCCGTTCATATAGAGAAAATTGGAAAGAACAAAATAAAAGAAGATTTCAACTATATATGTACAGTTCTTTACAGTAAACATCTATTGTTTCTAAGGAGTGATTGGCCAACTAGCAAATAGTTATGTATTGTAAGGCTTTGTGATCCTATGGTTATCAGCAATAAAGTCTAATCTTTAAATAGCCTTATAAATGAACCTAATCTACTAAAATTTACAAAGGCTGCTGCCACATAGTGCTGCCTCATTTCAAGATCCAGGAAGTATGTTATGGAATGATATGTATTAAGCAAATTGTATCAAGTTGCCATTCTAAATTGACAGTGATCAGAAATATCAAATATATGCTTTCAAAATATCAATCACAAGAGTCCTCCAGAAGAACGACATTGTTTATATCTGCAATCACTTACGATCTAGTCATTGAAATTACTCCTTGTAGAACTGTGAAGTGCCACGAAGAACTGAAAGCAGCACAAACAACAAACCAACACTACACCAGGTTATTAACGTGACAAATAATTGTCACGGTAATAACCATGACTAATCAGTGTTACTAATTTTTGTTAGACTTTTTGTCACAGTTATTACCGTGACAAAAAACAATTTTTGTAACAACTTTTGTCACAATAATAAATGTGACAAAGTTAAATTTCGTCACGATAATAACAATTGTGAATACTAATTTTGTAACACTTTAAATTGTGACAACCAAAATCTTTGTGACAGTAATAGACGTTACGAGACCAATTCTTGTCACTGTTTAATCCGTGATTGATGAAAACTGTGTCACGGATGTAACCATTACAAATTATCAATTTTTCTAATTTGTAACACTTATTTTTCAAGTTTTGTCACGACTACAAATCATAATTTTTTTTTTACAAAAAACTAGAATGTTGATAGTTGCAAACCATAACCTCGCAATATATATACATACAAGAAAACAAATAATACACTAACATAATAAAAAATCCTGTGTTACAAAAATTACCAATATAAAATGGGATAAAATCATCCAACAATATTTGTACAAATAATGATTCTATATTGAAAAAAAAAAATCAGAAGAATCACCAATACAATGTTGAATACATCAAACTATTAAAGAATATAATGCATTCCTAGGTATCACAAATAAGAGCGTTGATTAATTCATAAACTTTTGCAAAAATGGTGCTCCCAAAATTCAAACTTCACATGTCGTAGATAAACCATCCCAAGGCCATACAAGGAATTATAGTGCCTCATCCACTTCCATGTGCACTTCGGTAACTTTACTACATTATCAAAATCCTCCAAATAACTTACCTGTAAAAGGAAAGACACAGAAAGAATCTAAGCACTGTCTTGTTGCAGCAATATGAGGAAAACTAAACTCGAGAACAATAATATTTTATTAAAAAAAGAAGAAACTCTCTCCCAAACAAACCAACCAACATGTGCAAACATGTAGAAGTAACAATCATTCAGTTTTAAAAATAATTAAGTGTTCTGGGCATTTAAAAAAATATAAGAAAAACAAATATTGGGTGAAAGCAACTTACATTAGTACTTCATGGGCTGCCAAACAATCTAAAGGTCGAGAGCATAGCATTTTTCTTATGCACAAATATTATAGAACTATAATTGAATGCTCTCCTTTTATCACATGCAGAATATTCCTAATATTTTATCACATGCACATTTATATCAAATCAAACTATTCTACTGAAATCCAAATTCAGTCTGTAATTACTTGACTATTGATGGTTCAAACTACTTCAACAGTTCACATTAAAAGGCATATACTCAAATATTTTCATCAGTAAAGAGATTATCTCACCCCTTTCATTAAACATCTCACGAGCAGTAGCCAATTGTTTAACTAGGGTGACATAATTTATTTTCCAGAAAAATACATAAAATTTCGGCACTCAAAGCCTTCAACTTTATAAAAGTAGAAACAATAGAAAATTATATCATCTTTAAATAAAATATTGATATGAATCCATACCGATTTTGCCTCCTTGTATTCAATTACCGCATTGTGAAATGAAAAGGCATGCTGGGTATGGGGGGCCAACTCCGACACAATGAAATGGCTGCATAGACGATGGAATCAAAATATTAGGCACCACTGCTAGCTATGTAAAAGAGTATCAACAACAATATTAAGCAACATTAAACATGTCAAAATTATGTATCAAAAGGCTGCATAGACGATGGAATCAAAATATTAGGCACCACTGCTAAGCTATGTAAAAGAGTATCAACAACAATATTAAGCAACATTAAACATGTCAAAATTATGTAACAAAAGGCTCAAGATGGATTTGTTGGCTTAGTAGTTTGTGTAAACCACTTGGTCATCTCCATAGAATGTACATAGGCATTACCCCTAGACATTGAGAAAAAAGGTGTCAAAACCATTCTTTCTACCAGCAAATCCATACCGGCTAGGAACGGCACCGAGCATTGCTGTGGTATCTAGCATTTTATCATAGTAGGAAAATGTATTGCTAGATATCGATGTACTTGATCCCAGCATCATCCATTTGCTTCCAAATTGAAGACCTGTGATCTGCAACAACCTTCTACAAATCCTTGACGCTTCATGTGTTGATATAGTTCCCGTACTTGGTTTATGTAATTTCCTGACTACAAAAACAACAAGAAATTCACAAATATTGCAAAGACAAAAACACTCTAGGGTGCCAACTACAGTTCTATAAGGTTTGGAGAAATAATTAGTATGCGCACATGGTTATACAATTAGAAAATTAAATATGATACATAATTATTTTTCACAGAATGCTTCATCAAAGTTATAAACAATCTGAAGTAGTGCATTCAATTATAACATATGCTCATTAGATAGGGAAAAAGCACTAAAATTGTCAAACATAAAAATCAAGTAAAAAGACTTCACCTTGATTTGGGACCAGAATCTTGGCTTTAGAGAGAAGGATTCTATTAATCTTGATTTGGGAGCAGAATTCTTGGCAAAGAATGCCGGCAGCCCCAAAAGGTATATCCCACCACAGTGGTGTTTCCTAAAGGTGTCGAGAAAACCTATAAGACTGAAAGTTTTTCTCAAACGATTACCTTTCTTCTATCGTAAATCCAACACTTCTCTTGTTTTCCTAGGAACTATATTTTACCATACTACCATCATCAGAATATAACATCCATATAAGTCTGTAACGATTAGCAGTCCAAAAGGATGAACTTGTTCAGGAAAATAACAGAATGCAATTAACATGCAATTACCAATTTGTGATCATAAAACAACAAGATAAGTAGCTAGAAGTGCCTTGTTCAGGTATCGCTGTATGAACAAATCAATATGCCAAATGGTGAATGCCTCAACAAATCAATATCCCAAATGGTGCACCTAAATAAAAATATGTGTGCATGAGGTGGTGCAGATTTATTCTCATGGTTGTTGTTCCTTCTTAAATCTCCAATACAGTAAAAAAACTAAAGACTTCTATCGCAACCTTGTCCAGGTATCGCTGTATCAGCCTCTTCCCAGAGCTCAGGAAATGCTTCATTAATGTTATGGATGCTTTCCAGTGCATGATCTGCGCCTTTCCCTTTATTGTGAGTACCCAAGAAAATTAATGCGAAAATTGCGATGTCCTTACTGGAACACAAAACCTAATAGATGGAAACTATTTTCAGTTGGTTGACACAATAGTGTGGTCTTGCTTACCTTTTAAGTGTGATCAATGATGTAGATGTTCACACGTCCATGAAATGAACAAGTAGGTTCATGTAGCTCCTACCTACCAACAAGATAGCAACATATAGGCACATGGGTCAATCGAGTGCTTGTTGGCCAGTTAAATCCGAAGACTACAAACTTTAAGCTGTTGTTAGTTGGACAAGGATTTACAGAATCTTGCTTTGACACACACACACACACAGAATGTTGAAGATTTCAGTCTCAACAACAGCCCCCTCATCACTGCCAGATGAATTCGAGGATGTCGAAGATTTCGGTTCATATTTGGTCAATATAATTAACCATGACAAGATAAGCATCTATGCAAATACACACCTAAAAAAAGAGAAGAAATCGTATGTCACAAGACTATTGACGATGAAAATCATGTATGTATCATTTATCTATTAAAGGACAGTATGTACTGGGCTCTATTCTTGCTGTGATGTAGTATCTTATAGATCCACCATAATCAACTTACCTATCTTATCATAAGAAGTTCTTGGATTCTCCAAAGGTACTATTATTTCCTTGTTAAAGATAAAAATAGTGGATAAGTATTAGATATAGACAGAATGGATATAGTTAATTATATATTATTTAGTCATATGAACAGGTCCATGCCAACAAAAAAGTAACGATAAGGAAAATGTAAAGTAGAGAATACACATTATAGAAGAAAAGTTAAAGAAATAATTCGATAATGCATACCTAAAGATTGAGTAGTGTGAATGTCCTAAATTAATTCCTGATTAAATTATCAAGGAGGATCACACTGTTCCACAGCTTTTTCAGGCATGGTATGGTTAGGGAATAGGAGAACAATGCTAAAGAACCCATAGAACAGCCCTGTAATGGAAGCCTATCGTAGACAGTAAGGCATATCCTCTTTGTCACCGTCCAACTTTGCAAACCTAGCATAATAATACGAAATTGACGACATAGCTGCAGACAACCATAGTTGCATTAGATTTAGAATGGTAACATAGATGAACGATAAGTATGATGCAGTCGAATATAGAAATGAGAAATAGGCACCGTAACCAAATGATATTTAACAACTCAGTAATATGGAATCTGAGTCTTGTTAAATCATCATCACTTCCATTACCAAGAGAAAAAGAGCAGTAGGAAAAATTTGTAACCCATACCAACTTTTGATTTGTAATTATTCCTACAAGTTCAAACGTCTAGAGCGTTGCTTCAAGATTGATCAACCAGAAATTTGTTTTTTTTCCTTTCTTTTTTGTGTGTTGGCATATCTCAATCGGCACACCCAACTACAAATCAATCTGCATGACAAAAAAACCTAACGTGAAAGAGAGCTCAAAAGTGATGCAAATTGAGACGTTTATAGGTCCATAGTGACATGGTTCCATCTTGAATTTCTATTAATGGTGTCACCGAGATATCTCCTCCTAAACCTCAACGCCCCAATTGAGGGCCATAGTAGGCCCTGTTCCTTGAAACAGAGGAATAGGCAATCGACATAGCACCAAAATCCATGGCGCACAAACATGAATACAAAATGAAAATATATTTAATATCAGTCCAATCTAGAAAACGACATCCTAGGGTTTCCCAAATATGAATTTTCCCATCTATAGACCTATTGGTGAATTGATTCTCGTCTACGGGGTTAAATTGGACACAAATGACTGAATAATGCATCAGGAAAAAAACAGAAAAAAAAAAACTTAAGAATTGCAAACACTTTTAGAGTTACCAAACACCAATGAAAAGGAAAGAAAGAAACAAGGGAAGCTAAGAAATGAATGAATTGTTACGAACAAAGACTCTGATACAGCTTTCACATCCCACTTGTGAAAGTTGGATGCTATTGTCCATAGATGATGATAAAAGGTACTACATGAATATTTTTCTTAATTAAAGATTTTGTTCGGCAAGTTCTAGCAATATTTAAAAACAAACTTGATCTTCAATATATAATGGATCATAGACACTCTGACAACAGATCAAAGCTACTCCATCCCCTACTATGAATGAATGGATCATAAACACTCTACATACTATCCCAGTAGTAAGACACCTTCAATGGATGACATCCAATAACAATACTCTCCATCCCCATCAAGTTATACAGATATAAGCCCAAAATCCTGTAGTGCCCAAACTCGATTCGTGTCCATACAAGAGTCGATACCATATCAATATTCGTGATACATAGATGTCAATTAAGATTGATTATTTTAAAAATGTCCAATTGAATGTCTGCATTGAATGGTAGGTTAGGGTTAAGAATAAAGCATACCTGCTTGGCCTTGTAGCAATCGACAAGTGCTGCAGGTACTCCTAGCAGCGGAAGCGCTACAGGAGCCGCATCCCCATGGTATTTCATCAAATTAAACAAGCATTTCGTCGAACATGTCATGGACATGGTGATACGCAAGTGTAGGTCCCATTGGGAATGGCGATGCTGAGATCGGTAGGGTCGAGAGGTTTTGCTTGAGCTGGGACTTTGGTCTGACATCGTCTACCACGTGTTTTTTTTCCCACAGGAGAAGATGGTGTACTAGTAGTAATGATTGAAGTCGTAGCCGGCAGAGAGAAAAGAACCTCTCAACAGAGTGGCGGCACTCTCAGAGAGCCTCTTGATCTTGAGGAGAGGATTAGGATGACTCTCCTCTTGCTGGTAAAGGAGCTTCTGGATTTGGGGATTGGGCTCGTCGGCGGTGGAGCTGATGCCGTTGATGATGACTCCCCTCCTCAACCAATGAAAAATAGTGGTGGAGACGGTGGTGGTGGCGGTGGGATTTTTGCTCAGGGAGGAGTGATATCTGAGAATGGTGAAATGTTTTCTCTCACACTTTGCTTCCTTTCTCAACCAGTGAAAAATAGTGCAGGAACCGTGAAAAAATAGTGTGGGAATTGGATGTTTTTTCCTTGCAACACTTTTCTTTGTAACATATTTTACTATGACAAAAACTATAAAAATTAAAAAAGTATAAAATTAGAATTTTAGTAACATATTTTTAATTATTATAACGGTTATTACCGTTACAAGATTGTCACAGTAATAAACGTTACTAATTGTATAAAAAATGCGTTACAAATTGAGTGTTTTGGTGTAATGAACAGCACAATCCTGGGGTCAGACAACATCAGTCAGAATATTAATCGACTGATGCAAAAATTTATAGCTAAACCAAAGTAATTATAGGGAAAAAAAAAATCTTTATTACCTGGAGAATAAGAGTAACTACTGTAACTTGGCCATGAAGGGCATTGATATTATTTCTTTCCATCAGAAACTTCAAAACCAACATGAAGACATGCAATAATAACTTACCTCCATGATAGAAAAATGCAGTGTCATGTGCGTGTGCTTCATTATTTCCAATATACTATATTGAGGGTGCAATAATAACTTACCTCCATGATAGATTATCTTTTGACATGATAGAGATTAGTCGACTATGCAGAAATTTTAACACAATATATTATGTTGACGGTTTTTTTTGCATCTTCCTCCAATCCAAAGTGTAATGTATATTTCAGTTGTCAAACTGAAAAAGTAAAAAAAAGGTGAAAGAGATTGACATATATTGTAAAGAACAATATAATGGTACCGATCTACAAACTCTGTTATTTCTATCAATGTGGACCTTTCAGATATTGTTGTGCCTCAAGGTTCTTGTATTAGAGCAATGCATATTACTTTCTAACTTCCAATCACTAGACAATAAAAATCTAGTAAACGAATATGTTATATGCACTTTTTATTAGCAAATCAAATATAACTGGTACAAGTTGCAACATCCATTAAATCTAGTATGAACAAATATGTATACAAGCACTTTTTCTATTAGAAAATTAAATTTATTTTCTGAAATCTCTTATTAGGATGCTGAAACCTACGATCATCACCCATCATCAAAATTTTCTCCAGTAATTAACTACTGATTTGTGTGTAATATCAGTGAAGTATGCATCAGCAATACCCTCAAGGAGGCCATGAAAGACAATTAGCAGAACCTTGTCTACTAAATTTGTTATGATTCCCTTGATTTAGATTAAGGACGTCCATTGCTGCTAGTTTGGTCCAGAAGGAATCACATATTCTCACCTAGGGTGCGCAGACACTCCAAAAATACATGATGTGTCGTGTTACTCTGGACACGCCACATACACTCCAAAATATACTAGGACACACCAAATTAGGTGCCAAATCCATGTTGTCATGTTAGAAATGGGGTGTCCGTGCAACATAGATTCTCATATTTCCATCTTCTTTCTCAACGGATCCTAATTAATCTTAAAACAATCTTTCCTAGTTGATCCTGCTCACCTATTCTCAGTGTTTCCCGTTGTTGGTCCCTGTAACATAGGGTTAGTAGCATATAATATCTTAAGTAAATCATCATCATCCAAGCCTCTTCCCTTAAGTATAGAATCAGGTATGGAGCACGAGAGCTCCATAAGAAAAACAAGGTTGTACAACAGGCTTTGACATCAACCCTCTCTCTTGGTGCCAAATACCTAGCAAGGTAGCTATGAAGTTGTTAAATAAATCGGCAACAAAAAGACTAATAAGTGTTCCCAATAAATGGAGGAAAAACATCCACTGGCAGCTCCCGAAAGGAATAACAATAAATAAATAACTAGTACTCAACGAGAACTTCATGAAACTTTATATTTTATACGGTGTCATAAGCCAAATGTCAATAGAAATTCAGGGGAAAAAACAGATTCCCAAAAGTTCAAAGCATACTTATCTATCCTGTTGCTTTTCATCTTAAGGAAAATAAGCCTAATGTTTACCTGCTACCCTTTATGTTTTCCTGGCAAGGAAAATCTAACTGGCTACAATTTGATCTACTCTTAAAAGAATTTATAGTCCCAGATCCTTGTTCACTCATTGGGAACACTCATCAACCTTGTACATGTAGACACACACAAACGCAAACCACGTACACTCTTAAAAGAATTTATATAGTCCCAGTCCCTTGTACATGTACACACACACAAACACATGATGATAAACTATCTCGATATGTGGAAAGTGGACATCGATAGAATGATTATTCACAAGATAAGCATTAGAAAGACCATTATTTTTCCAACCAGAGCAATCCTTACCTGAGAAGTATACGAGTGCCAATGACTAACGTATTCTAAATTGTCAGAATATAAAGCAGCTTCGAAAGATACACAAAAATGTCACAGAGTTTAGCTTTTAGCAGTCCATTCGTCCAACATCAGATGTCAAAGAACAATGTATATAAGAAAAAGCTAGCAAATTAGAATTATCACAAAATAAAATTGTACTTGTTAGAATAGCAAGGGTTATACAGGCTAAAATCTTCAATATGAAGAATGTCATAAAAAATCAAATAAAGACCAGTCAGAAATTAATAAAAACTAAGCGTCACTTTAGGACCTAAGATAAGGGATCATACAATTTTGACTAAAACTGATCCCGCACCATAGAAAATGATAAGAACACTGAAACTAGAATGGTCCAATACCCAATTGAAAGACTTCTAAAGTGGGTTTAAAAGCATCCTTTTACAAAATAACCCCACTCTATAATATGCTAAAATCCGTAGATTATCTCTAACTTGCTAGGATGCTCAGATTCTCGTAAACCTAAGAGACATTATTGGCAGATCAACTATAGAAACAACTCTTCAATCCTCACAAAAAATAATCCAAAATATAACACATGTTGCATTTAAACTATGAAAGAACATAAGTCCGCAAACAAAAAAGTTTTAATCAATTAATTAGGAATTAGATAAAAATATATTCACCAACTGTTGTATTATAGTCCATATACACACTTACTAATTCGTTCCTCAAACCTCAACGTACAACTGTCCCTCACATAATCTACTGTACCAATGAATTTTACCGAAAACATAACAAAGTTGTGATCTTTTTATGGTTATTTATACCCAAAAAAAAATAATTTTGTGCATAGATCTCAAATGCAACAAAGTAAAAAAATATATATAAAAAAGTCAAATGAGATGGAATATCTTACCGCTTTCGTGAGCTTCTTGATCAGACCCATCGGGTTCCTCTTTAGTCTGTACTGGAACCTGCAACAAGTCATCGAGATCCAATAATGGATCCGTGAAACACATCGAAAGATCCGCTAAGAAAGAATATACAATATTCGTATTATACGCAGATTAGGTTTCAGAATTGAGATATATTTCAAAACTGCAATGTATTTGAAAACCATAGTAGTGTTTCAGAATAGAGTACAAGCATTACATGTCAGTTCCTATAAGCTAAGTACCACTATACCAACTATACATAGAATTAAAAACATCATCAAAACAACAACATATTTCTGAATCGCTCACATTTCAAATGTTAGATTATTTAATCAAAGGGCTACACGAATATAAGGTATTTCTTGCATATCATATAAAACGTGAAAGATAAACATAAAAGTAAACAGTTATGTTCATCAATCCCATGCAATAGTAATCGTAATTACTTTACCTCAAAAAAGTTTGAGCAAACACTTTTCTTCATCCAACAGTCGAGAAAAAGTTGCTCATCTATGTTTGAGAATCACAAGAACAACAATCCAGTGCTTATATTAAATAGAAAATGTAATACAGAACCACAATTAGCTTGTACTTTTCTGTCCTAGTCTAATCAACTGATGTAATCCTCCAAGGATTTGGCCCTGAACTGATCGGCATACTCCCACGCCTTGCACACGTTCGCCACTTCGAAATATTTTGAATTCAAAATATGACTTAAATTCACTCATAAGTCAGAAAATGGACATCAAAGAATTGAATATTTTAAGTTCACTCACTAGCCAGAAAATGGATATCAAAGAATTGAAAATTTTAAATTCACTGGCTTAAGTTCAAACCTTAGAAATGTTTGGTCTGAAACATTTGACATACCTGGGCGTAAGTATGAACTCATTTGAAGGAATTCGTATCCCTGGCTTCCATGGCTCCATCCAAAAATTGTGGTACCTTAACCTCTCTGCCCCTGGCTTTGCAGGACAAGTCTCACAACAGAGATGCCAACTCTGACAACAGCACGAGAAGCTTCCATTGCCAGCAGTCTCTATGAAATAATATTACTAATTCAAAGTAGCCCATCGAGTTTTTGGAAGAAACAAAAGAATGAAAGTAAAATCAATCACCCTTGCAATCAAAGACAGGCAACAATTTTGGACTTGTGATTTTTGTTAGGGATTTCAGTTCCAGGACCGAAGTGTGCGTTCTATCATGTGCCTCGGCTAGGGACGACTCATCTGAGTCAAGTAGCTCGAGGAGCACAACTAGTTTAATATCTATATTAGCTCCTAATTGTCCCGAATCCCAAATCCATACCAAATATTTCTGTTGATGTCTCATTTCCTCCAAAAAAATCCTCAAATTTGTTCCCTCCCAAATTTGTAAATAACATATAAACAAATTCCTAAATTTGTCCAATCCCAAATTTCTTGAAAGAACAGTCCTACTAGTAGAAATTGAAGCCATGAAAGGATTGAGCAAAATGTAGAAATTCAATCTTTAATAGAAATTCATTGCATAAATTAGGGAAAAACATACATTACAAAAAATATTAGGGCAAAATCGTGGGAGGTCGAGCGTGGTCTGGAAGTGGAGGCTTTGGAGGCGGGGACGAGACAGGCACGCGGGGTGTGGGGAGCACGATTGCGGTGGTTTTGATGCTCCTGCTGCTATCAGCTCTTGTGTTGTCGACGAGAACCACGAGTAGAGTCGTAGGGCAGTTGCCACCACTGCTGCTCCTTCCTCTTCGGTTGCCGGTGAAGAAGGAGAAGATGAGGAAGGAAAGAGGGGGGAGAGAGATGATTAATGGGGAATTGGAAAATGGGGAAAGAGTTGTGATGGAAAAAAGAGGGTAAAGGGGTTTTGAAAGAGGGGGAAAATGTTGTCGTGTAAAAAAGAGCGAACATGATCGGTTCGAGAAAATTTTTAACAGCTCATATAACGTTTGCGTATAGAAATGTTATAAAAAAATTAGATTATATATAACCTTATTTTTATCTAAACTAGTCACATTCACGTGCGTAAAATCAATAATAGCATTAATAAAGTATATAAAAATTAAATTATATTAGAATATTTTAAAATATAATTTGAAAATATTTGAATTTGATTTGTTATGATTATTTTTTAAAATTTTGGGTATGTGTTTGATTAGATAATGTTATGCAGTTAGTTTAAACAAAATTTTATTTTTTAAATATATTCTAGTATCCGGTAGTTTTAAATTTTTTACGTGAGGAAAGATGATTCGGTTACCCACACAGAAAATAAGAAAGGTAGTTAATTTTAAAATCTTTTTTAAAAAAAGAGGAAAAGGGTTGATGATATACACGGCTTAGACGGCTAATTTTTGAGCCGTTTTGAAGACTCATTATAATATTAGAGATGTTATAATAGGCCTTAAATACATGATAACCGTTGTAATAGTAGTCTCTTCTAAAATTTTGTAACACTTTTATATGAAATGTTATAAAAACAATTTGTAAAGCATTATAATATTGAATATGTCTAACAATTCGATTTGATATGGTAGACTAGTAAACAATTTAGTCAGGATGAGAAATAACATACTAAGATCACTCAATAATAGAATTTATTGATTACAAAAAATTTGTATAACAAACATTTATTCAATCTTTGAGGGCTTTGCATTATACAAAAGTAATTCCAAACTTAGGAACTTAGCTCTCTTCGAGTCATAGATATATTTATCATCATACTCAGAAGATTTTATTTGAACTCGTTTAATAAAAGTACCAGCATCATCCCCTCAGCTTCCTGAACCGCTTTGGAGAGGACTTGCCAGTTATTCTCAAGTGTATTTAATCGAGGATTAAGTCGAAAATTATACTTAACTCCTTGTATGTTTTGGCAAACTAGTTCCTCAATACATCTGAATCGTGTAGCCTCAGAGATAATCTGAATCAAAACAATGAGATGCGTAGCCAAATTTTTATTTAGAGACTCAGGATTGTAGTAGAGATCATTAATTACACGGTTTAGATCATGGATCCCCAACGATATATGAGATCTATGGCATGCATGTCTTTCAAGGTCCAAGTAGTTGCTGCCAAAACCAAGTCGATTTGGTTTGGGATACCAAATATCACTGTCAGGAGTATCGGCAAACAACATAGTATGACTACCAACTTGAAAACCTACCAAGTTGACATTGGTGATATTCAAAACTACGTAATTTTATTATCACGCTGATCAGAAATTTTTACTAAGATAACCCCTTCAACGGAACCGGACGAAGGGCGCATCAATGCAATATCTTTTACATAGGTTCCACTGCTTAAACGAGCTCGTAGAACGTTCATGAAAGCCTTGTAGGTATCAGCTGTGCAGTCTCTGACACGAAACTCCAATATATCGTCGTCTCTCATCATAGTCAAAGTCTTCGAGGCAACAAAGACGGTCTACCAAAGCAACATGGTTGAAAAATACCAACCACATATTCATATTTTCTCTACACAATGTTAATGAATATAATTAATATCGAATTAATGTTAGAATTAATATAGAATTAATATAAGAACTACAATGCTGATGAACAATGACAGGTAAACGACTTTGACTTATTTTTTAATTTAATAGACAATATAGCTACAACAGAATATAAGTATCAATTAAGTCTATATTGGAAAGAATATAAAAAAAGAACATTATAATAGTATGTATCCTATAAAGCGATGAAATCATTTAAACTATCAATCCAATCAATAAGTCTGAGCAATGTATGGTAAAAATACTATTTTTTTAATCTACAACAAGTACTAAATAAAAAAGTGGAAGCGACTAAAGAGCGGATTTATTGGTGGGCTCCATCCTACCCAGCCCAAATATTTTTTCTTCTTAATCATAAGTTCGGGCTCCAACCCAAACAGCCCACCGAATACCAATGACCAAACCCATTACCCTATACATAAGTAAAGTAGCATGACAGGACTCACATGGTGCACACACCCTAAGAGACACATTTACTAGAGAGAAGGGTTTGCGCACCGTGTGAGTACTGTCATGCTGCTTTACTTATGTATGGGATAATGGATGATTAAGAAGAAAAAATATTTGGGCTAGGTGGGATGGAGCCCACCAATAAATCCGCTCTTAGTCGCTTCCATCTTTTTACTTAGCACTTGTTGTAGATAAAAAAAGAATTGTATTTTTACCACTCATTGCTCAATATATGACCTTTTACAATACCTTTCTTTTACTTCTTGATTGGACTGGTAGTTTAAATGATTTTCATCGCTTTATAAGATACATACTATTATAATGTTCTTCCTTTATATTCTTATTGATTGGACTGCAATATAGACTTACTTGATACTTATATTCTGTTGTAGCTATATTGTTTATTAAATTGAAAAACATGTCGAAGTCGTTTACATGTCATTGTTCATCAACATTGTAGTTCTTACATTAATTCTATATTAATTCTAACATTAATTCTATTATTAACTATATTCATTAACATTGTGTAGAGAAAATATTAATGTGTGGCTGGTATTTTCAACCATGTTGCTTTGGTGGACTGCCTTTGTTGGCTCGAAGACTTTGACTATGATGGGAGACGACATATTGGAGTTTCATGTCAAGGACTGCACAGTGGATAGCTACAAGGCTTTCATGAAATTTCTACGAGCTCATTTAAGCTGTGGAACCTATGTAAGAAATATTGCATTGATGCGCCCTCCGTCCGGTTCCGCTGAAGGGGTTATATTAGTAAAAATGCTTGATCAGCAAGATATGCAAATTACGGTAGTTTTGAATATCACCAATGCCTACTTGGTAGGTTTTTAAGTTGGTAACCAACTATGTTGTTTACCGATATCCCTGACAGTGATATTTGGTATTCCAAACCAGATCGACTTCGTTTTGACAGCAGCTACTTGGCCCTTAAAAAATATGCAGGCCATAGATCTGAAATAACTTTGGGGATCCATGAACTAGACCGTACAATTAATAATCTCTACTACAATCTTGATTCTCTAGATGCTGAAAATTCGGTTAAGCATCTCACCATTTTGATTAAGATGATTTCTGAGGCCGCACGATTCAGAGATATTAAGGAACAAGTTTGCGAAATCATACAAGAAGTTAAGTATAATTTTCTCCCTGATGCTCAAATAAATACACTTGAGAATAACTGACAAACCCTCTCCAAAGCGGTTCAGGGAGATAAGGGGATGATGTTGGTACTTTTACTAAACCTAAACGAGTTAAAATAAAATCTACTACGTATGAAGATGTATATGTCTATGACTCGAAGACAGCCAAGTCACTCGGTTTGGAATTACTTTTATATAATGCAAAGCCCACCAAATATTGAATAAATGTTTGTTATAGAAATTTTTTGTAATCAATAAATACTATTATTGAGTGATCTTAGTATGTTATTTCTCATCATGACTAAATTGTTTACTAGTCTATCATATCAAATCGTTTTGTTAGACACATTCTATTATAACGGATTAAAAATTGTTTTTATAACATTTCATATAAAAGTGTTACAAAATTTTAGAAGAGACTACTATTACAATAGCTATCATGTATTTAAGGCCTATTATAACACATCTACTATTATAATGATGCTTTTAAAACGGCTCAAAAGTGAGCCATCTAAGCTGTGCATATCATCAACCATATTCCTCCTTTAAATTTTTTTTTAAAATTAACTACGTTTCTTATTTTCGGTGTGGGTAACCAAATCATCTTTCCTCACGTAAAAAATTAAAAACTACCAAATACTAAAATATATTTAAAATAACATTATGTTTAAACTAACTACATAACATTATCTAATCAAAAACATACCCAAAATTTTAAAAAATAATCATAACAAATCAAATTCAAATATATTCTGTTGATATATTTAGTAAGAGAATATGTTATATTTAGTATGAGAATATCCTGAGGACATATTTGGGATGCCAGAATATGCCACAGGATATTCCATTGGATATTCCATGATGTAAAGGCTATATAAAGCCTATGAGATTATCAATAAAACATATCAATCAATCTCAACATGGTATCAGAGCCACCTTTCCAAAAACCCTAACCCTAGCCGCCACAAAAACCCTAACCCTAACCCCTCTTCTTTCCTCTCCTTCCCCTCTCCCGCTGCGGCCACTGTTGCCGCTGTCGCGGCACGACTGCTGTCGCTGCCGACTGCTGTTGCTGCGGCCACTGCTGCCGCTGTCGGCTGATTGCTGCCGCTGTGGTTGCCGCTGTGCGTGCCTCCATCGGAGGATGACGAAGACGAAGAAGACGAGGACGAAGGAGATGTCGATGCCTAGATTCGATGAAATCAGACATGTTCGGATCTATGAGAGGACGAGCGTGAGTCGTGGAGCAAGCGTGACGTGATCGGAGAAGAAGCATTGACGGAGGCGATCCTCAAGAAGCTGGATGCTGACGATGTGGCGACGTTGATGAAGTTGATGAAGATGTCGGCTGGTGAGAGCACGACACGAACGCCGCCAAAGTTGGAACTACCCTTCATCGATCTGAAGCTGGACGGACCAGCCACCTATCTGAGTTGGTCACGGCGGGTGAGAAGAACCCTTACAAGAAAGAACCTAGAGGGATTCTTGACGGACGAGAAGACAGAGCCGGACGAGGGCTCGACAGGACGCGACGAGTGAAAATCCACTCATATGGTGATTTACATCTGGCTTCTCAATTCCTTAGTCCAGTCTATTGCCTCCACAGTAGATAAAATTGAGATGGTGAAAGACGTGTGGAAGAAGCTGAGAAGAACCTATGATGGTGTGGGGAACAACTTACGGATCTTTTAGATAAAATGAGAGATCGACGACACTGTACAGGGAGAGAAGACGGTGCAGGAGTACGCCACAGAGTTGGAGCGTCTCTGACTGGATTATGATCACTCCTCAAAACGGGCAAGCTGCGGGGACCCAAAGTGCAAGGAGAGACATGTGTGTCTGTAGGAGAGGACGATGAAATTTCTCAAAGGATTGAATACTGCATTCGCACAGAGGACAGCCTTACTCCTCGCACAACCAGAGATTCCTAGTCTCGAGGAGGCTATCTCAGCTATGATCCAGGAGGAGACGCGCATCAGACTACAGGCGGGGACAGGTGGTCCCCCCCGAAGCAAAGTCAACACTAGCGGTTACTAGCTCGGACGACACAGGACCCAAGGGAGCGCTCTGACAACACAATCGGCAGTGCTACAACTGCGGGGAGATGGGTCATCATCGGTATGCTTGTACCAAACCACATAAGGAGGGAGACTCAGGTGGTGGACGTGGACGAGGATATGGTGGACGTGGTCGTGGTCGAGGCGGCCGAGGAGGTTATCGGACAAACCTGCTGGTAGCAGAAGGGAATGGAGGAGCTGGTGGCACCTTTACTGAGGAGGATCAGGCACTGCTGGACCTGCTGGAGAGAAAGCAGAGAGCGTCCACCGAAGGAGAGACATCCACCCCATTCTTCGTTGGAGGCAACGCCGCTATGTATGTCCACCCATCAGAAGGTACTAACGAGTCACTCGCTCTTGTATCTATGTCTTCCCTTAAAACGTCAGACTGGATTATCGACTCAGGAGCATCTCGGCATGTGACCGAGAACGCTAGTGAGTTTTCTTTATACACTCACCTAGCATCAGTAGACACCATTCAGACTGCAGATGGCACTTTCCAACCAGTGATCGGTAAGGGTACTGTTAATTGTACAGGTTCAGTAAGATTATCCAATGTGTTACATGCTCCACCCTTTTCAGTTAGTCTCTTGTCTATTAGTTCGATAATTCTCCAACTGAAATGCATTGTTTCTTTTGATATTCGTAAGGTGATCTTCCAGGAGAAAGGGACGGGACGGGACGAAGACTTAGGACTGGCACCTGGCATGAGGGACTGTGGTACCTAGATCGAGAAGGACTGGACTCAGCATTGGTATCTATGGTAGAGAAGGCTGAAATAGGAGAGTTGCAGCAGAGGACTCAGAGGACTGAAGATACTTTGATACTTCATTATAGGAGGATGGGACATTCTTCCTTTGATACTCTAAGTAAGTTGTATCCAGAGATGTATGCAAAATCAAATAAACGAAAATTAGTATGTGATGCATGCGAGTTAGGAAAACTTACTAGGAGCTCATATGTTGGTACTGGTCATAAGAGCTTTTTTGTTTTTGAGGTAGTACATTCTGATGTTTGGGGTCCATGTGCTACTAACACTATGAATGGGTATAAGTACTTTGTTTCCTTTATTGATTGTGCATCTCGTGTCACCTGGCTGTATTTGATGAAAAACAAGAGTGATGTATTTGCTTGTTTTCGGGACTTTCATAAGCATGTCCAGACTCGGTACAATACAGTGGTGAAGGTACTGAGGTCTGACAATGGCACGGAGTACCAACAGGACGCTTGCAGAGTACTTGTCAGCACACGTCATACAGCATCAGACCACTTGTACATACACACCAGCACAAAATGGAGTAGCAGAAAGGAAGAACCGACACCTTCTGGAGACCGCAAGAAGTATGATGATCGACATGAATGTCCCACAAAATCTATGGGGGCATGCAGTGTTGACAGTAGCTCAACTTATCAACAGGATGCCTTCAAAAGTCCTGGAATGGAAGTCTCCATGTAAAGTAGTACAAGACAATAATAGTGGGATACTTCCACTTAAGGTATTCGGGTGTGTGTGTTTTATGAAGGACAACTGACCATCAGTTGGAAAACTTGACCCTAGAGCGGTTAAGTGCATCTACGTGGGCTACTTAGCGACTCAGAAGGGGTATGTGTGCTGGAGTCTAGTAAAGAAGAAAAAATTTGTTAGTATGGATGTCCACTTCCGGGAGCATGAGCCATATTACCGCCAGGAGGAAACTTCGCACAACACGCATAATACTACCAGTATAAGGCGAAAGGGAGAGATAGATTTGGTGGTAACCGATTTAGAAGTTTGGCATAGAGACATGGTTGAGGAGGAACATGAAGGTGAAGCGGAACATGAGGAGATAAGAAGTGTTAGGCCTACGACTCAGGGGGAGTTACTTACCTACAGCAGGAGAGAGAAGCAAACTGCAGGACCAGTACCCACAGTGCCAGTGCTAAGTCCCTTGCATGCGTCTGTCCCTTCTCCTGAGACACCTACACCATCATCCTCCTCATCTACACCACCATCCTCCTCAGGTGATATCATTCCTCCTACTTCTACACCACTATCTATACGAAGGACTACTCGTAGTAATACGAGAAATTCTCCGGACAGATATGATTGGGATCTTGCTAAGTTTGTTTCTTATGATCATATCTCTTCTTCTCATAGAGCATTTATAGCATCTTTGGATAGTATTACTGTACCTAACAATTGGCAGGTTGCCAAGAACGATCCAAAGTGGAAAGCGGCGATGCACAAGGAGTTGGGAGCTCTTGAGAAGAACCACACTTGGGAGCTGGTGAGCCTGCCAGAAAGGAAAAGAGCAGTCTGATGCAAATGGATTTTTACTGTGAAACAGAACCCAGATGGACAGGTTGAGCGCTACAAAGCTCGACTGGTGGCAAAAGGATACAGTCAGACGTACAGCATCAACTATGACGAGACCTTTGCACCAGTGGCGAAGATGAGCACTGTCAGGACCTTGATCTCCCAGGCAGCCAATGGAGGGTGGAAGCTACACCAATTGGATGTGAAGAATACATTTCTTCATGAGGATCTAGTGGAGGAGGTGTACATGGAGATACCACCAGGATTTGGCACCAAACAGACAAAAGACAAGGTCAGCAGACTGAAGAAGTCCCTCTGAAGCAGTCTCCTCGAGCATGGTTTGACAGGTTCAGGAGAGCAATGATAGGGATATCAGCAGATCAATGCTGATCATACTGTCTTCTTCAGACGAAGTTGGAGGCCACATCACCATACTTGCTGTATATGTAGATGATATGATTATCACAGACGATGATGAGCAGGAGATCGCCCAACTCAAAGGAAAGCTTGGCAAGGAGTTCGAGGTGAAGGATCTTGGCCCTCTTCGATACTTTCTTGGGATTGAGATTGCTCGAGATACAGAGGGAATTGTTCTTTCTCAAAGGAAGTATGCACTGGACCTGCTTACGGAAACAGGGATGATGGGATGCAAACCAGCTACGACACCGATAGACCAGAAGTTCAAACTGGATGCTGAAGCTGAAAAACCAGTTGACCGAGATAGATATCAGAGATTGGTGGACAAGTTGATCTACTTGAGCCACACTCGACCTGATATCAGCTTTGCGGTCAGCATAGTGAGCCGCTACATGCATGACTCCCGGAAGGGTCATATGGACGCAATGTACCAGATTCTGAGGTACTTGAAGGGAACCCCCGAGAAGGGACTGATTTTCACAAGAAATAATCACGTGAGCATCGAGGGCTATTGTGATTCTGACTGGGCTAGCTGTGCTGACGACAGGAGATCCACATCGGGGTACTGCATATTTGTAGGAGACAACTTGGTCTCTTAGAGGAGTAAGAAGCAGTCAGTGGTGGCTAGATCAACAACTGGAGCAGAGTATAGAGCTATGGTTTTGGGAGTCACAGAGCTATTGTGGTTGAAGAATATGCTGACGGAGCTAAAGCTGGACCAGGGAGCCAAGATGAAGCTATGGTGTGACAACCAGTCAGCTATTACTATTGCCAACAATCTAGTGCAGCATGACAGGACCAAGCATATCGAGATTGACAGATTCTTCATTAAAGAAAAGTTTGATAAAGGACTACTAGAGCTGGGCTACGTTCCAACCAAAGATCAGGTAGCAGACGGACTGACCAAGGGGCTTAGCTCTATCAACATGATGAGAGGATGTGACAAGATGGGCTTAGTGAATATCTTTCGCCCATCTTGAGGGGAAGTATTGATATATTTAGTAAAAAAATATGTTATATTTCATATGGGAATATCCTGAGGACATATTTGGGATGCCAGAATATGCCACAGGATATTCCATTGGATATTCCATGATGTAAAGGCTATATAAAGCCTATGAAATTATCAATAAATCATATCAATCAATCTCAACAAAAACTATTACTGTAACTACTAAAATATTCAGTTCAGAATTCAAGACCAAACATATGCAAGAATTTTAAGTCAATAATGTCCTAGAAACAACAGAAAATAAGTTATGACCACCTACTGATGACTTTTAATGCGGTCTAGTAAGTTAAGGTAGAGAGCAGCACAATTGGAAACCATGCTATTCTTAGTAACAATACTGGGATACAGAAACATACCATATCCATGAGGATGGCATAGGCTCAGATCTGCATCTATCAAAGATGTACTTAATAAAATTAAGTCACTGAAAACTAATCAAGAGAATAAGACCTCATCTTGGTATTAAAACAGAAGTTGTGGCATAACAAGTTATTAGAGCTTTAGCATCAGCTTGTATAATGCTAGCATCAACTTCTAAATAGGGTTTTTATGGTTTGAAATGTCAATCTGTAAATTGTAGCATATTTACCTGTAATTTGGAGACATTCAGTAACAAAATAGAGTGGATACTTCCGCTTTAAAAAAACATCAAGCCAGCTTTCTGTTGTAGAAACTGTGAAGCATGCCACAACATCTTGATAAACCGATCTATGATATCTATGCTGCTAAAGATCCAGTCCTTCCATGTAGGAATCAAATAGTTTGAAGTTCCCTATGCACTTTTCTAACTATTAACTCTTGTGTAGTGCTGAACACCAAAAACATGTATCTGCATCTGAGATTCTGAATATAAGTCATATGGCTAATTTTCCGTTCCTCATGTATAAATTTTTAAAATGGCATGTCGAACAGGAAAAGGAAAACAAATATACAAACGTGTTCAAGATTTACCGGTAACATTAATGGAAATTATACAAGAGCATTCACTTAGCTCAACAAATGTTGTAGGGATGGAATGACAGAAAAGAAAATCCGAATTATGTAGCCCTTTCTTAGGAATGTGTGTTGGTAGGAACAGTGTATAAAACCGTCTTCACATGTTGGTAAGTTGGATCCAATAAAATACAACCAAGTCCGGGCAATAAACTTCCAAAATCATTTCTCATGAGACCAAAGCGTATCACCATGACAAATACATCAAAGATCCACCATACTAAAAATGATATAATTTTCTTGCATTACCTATTTGAATGTTGTTTGTTAAATTTGACTTCCAAGACTGCTCTCCCTGGGGAAGGCCATAACCCACATAGGCAATAAAATGACAATTATATAGCAAAACTAACTCCTTTTTCTCTACTAGCCTCTAGCTGGAGCATGATGAGACATTATATTGTATATACTCATGTATGTCTATTTTGTACTGAACTACTTTGAAAGGCCATACTTCACTCACTTCTATAAACCAAACTATGCGAAACCTTGGATGACCTTCAGCAGTTATGCTTAACTTTCAAAAAAATTGCACGATGCAACTAATTTAAAGGGTCCTCACCCCCTGCAACATATCCATATGATAAGTGCAGAAGGTTGTGCAGTGAGATTCGAGGACTCCCAACAACAAAGATAACAAATGGTATACGTGTTAGTGTAAGCCCTTGAACCCACCATCCATTGGCATCCCTTTTTTTTTTCCTGTGCAAGTAACTTTTTGCAAGGCTTATCATAGCCAAAACATCAAAATGTTCAATAATGCATGAACAAAGACAACCAAAATAAAGAATTCACTATGTAATAACTCAACAGAAATAATTTTTTTTTTAAACTCTTCCATTAGCCCTTATATGAAGTATTAGATGCAGCCCAGGCTAAAGTAATTCCCAATAAAGCTGATTGTTGAATAGATTATAAGCAAGGTGATGATTCCAAAAAATTCTTGCCAATCCGGAGGCTTCCCTGATGATCAAAATTCAGAAAAATATCAAGAATTAATTAAAGACAGAGACAAATAAATTTCTTTTAATTAAAATAAAAAGAACTTTAGGATTTTTCTTGCTCAGCTGGCATGGGTTCCTTCCATGCATAATTCATAACACACTATAGTGACCTGAAGGGGCTTTTAGAAATATAGTCCAGGAAGCACATGCACTTCAAAAATCATTGTTGTGTCTGTTTCATGTGGTGTCAGTGACCGTATGGACGATCCGAAAACAATATTCCATACAATATTCCAAAGTTCCTCAATGACGTGGTAAAAGTGTCAGGATATGCCAAGTCAGTCTGTAAAGTGAAATGCATTCAGAATCGATTAGAATGTTTATAGGGAATTTCAGCAGACAATCACATAAATTATGCTCTGAACAAATCTTCCAACTAACAGTAAGGAAACTCAAAACAATATGTCCCTTGTAAGCAAGAGAGCGCTAACAGTAAACAACTTTAATTTTGGAATTCAAATAATTAAATCATGGTTAATTCAGAAAAACCATAATGCTATAAAATACTAACATAAACTATTTTCTTCAAACCAACTAAAATCCTTATTATACTTGTTGAAGTCTTTGCCACTACACCTAAACTAGTGTTAATGAGGTTTGTCAGATATATACTTATATCTTTCTAACAATACTATCCACCCAACATCAAGATCTAGCATGTGCTTTGGCAATTCTCAAACTCTCACAAATGGAAGAAGAATTTAATTCAGTCCAGGAAAATCCATATCCATATCATTTTGGATTGGAGGGATTTATTTCTCATATAAGAAAGGGAAGACTCAAATTTATCAAGTTATGAATGAGGTTATGGAAAGAAATTCTATTATGCACTCAGTTCATGGACACTTACAGCCATAATGGATTATTAGGTGATTCATTAAGAGGCACATTTGTGCTTTTCTTGATGTACACTTGTCGTGAAACACAATTTGTAAAGTAATATATTAATCACTTATTAGGAAAGACAAATCTTTTAGTAATCTATTGTTGACTTTCCTTTCATCTGATTGATAGTGCTTATAAACAATGTATATGTTGAATTAAAGTTAAGTATTGGGTTACATTAAAAAAAAGACATTAAATAAGCTACATATATCTAAAAAGAAATTATAAACGACAAAACTAAAAATAGATAATAATGCAGACTATTGACACAAATGTAAATTATTGCACTAAAACTTGCTATATGCTCAAATAAGATTTAATGATAGTAAAGCAGCAAAATGGAAACAGAACCTGATAGGTAACGCAATCTTCAGTTTCCCCTGCCATTTTATGTCGAAGAAAGCATTACTTGCATCAAGAACACCTGCACACACACCAAAAAGCAGTAACTAAACTTAGTAATCCATACTCACAAAGGATCAATTCAGTTTAGATCTTTACCTGTATAATTAGTTTCCACATGTTTCACGAGACACAACACTGTATGGACATGGTGACACGACACAGGTTTTGGTGCATCGTAGTGTATTTCTGAGTGTCAAATTGTCAATATTGTGATCCACAATGCAACTGATACAACTACGTACTGCACAATTCTTTTGGAATGTTGTTTGTTTTGTAACCAGTACTTGATCACTAAAGCTATTTAAGTGGTGTATTCGACAATTCAGCTCACAAATAGAAATATTCCACAGCCTATCTACTCAAATGTAAACTTACATGCATTATGTTGTTTGCCATTCATTAAGAATTCTAGAATTTTTGCGAAAAAAAACATGATATTTTTTTGTACCTGTAAAAGGGGAATGATGCTCTATATTACACCCACATACAACTAGTCCATTAAAGTTTGATAAATTGTACAAATAACTCCAAAAGAAAAAGAAATTTTTTTTGCCTCTACATACCCGCTGAATACGGGCGCTCTCGGCACTACATGATTCAATTGCTTAGTAAAGATTTCTACTTTTTCGTTCTCAAAAAGGCCCCGTAAATTCTTAAACATCTCTTTGTATTTACTCGTCCCATCTGTCTGTGGCCCTTAGCATTGAAAATTAACAAATTTAACAAACTGATGGTAACCCACTAAAAAAAGAGAATGATAATAAATCAAAATGACCATACTTAATTTGCAGATTAAGCGGTTCCTTATTTTCTTCATTAAGGATCCATCGCATAATATTCATCGAGAAAAAAAAACCTGGCAAGGTCATGTAATTTTACGTTTCCAAGTGTAGGAATTCTCTAACTTGGCAAGGTCCCTTGAAGAGGAAGAGCATTGAGCATCAGCCAGAATTGGGAAAGATTTAGACTTGCCACAGTACAGCTTAGAAATGCCTCGCCCGCAACGAATAGAAGAAAAGAAGAACAAACAATAATTCATCAGTCATGCCACGAGGAACATTTGTTAATACACTCAGCAACGAAACAGAAACCAAACAGAAAAGTGATTTTGAAATTTGGTAAATTCAACGGCCATCCTACCTGGAAGTGAAATAGCGATCAAGCAGGCAATTATAGATAGTAGAGAATCTTTAAACAGAGAAGTATACTTACTAGGTCACCTATACCACTAAATGTAGTGAACTAGTCTAATGACTATGATTGTCTATGTACGTATACGTATATGATACGGTCGATACCCATACGATTTAATATGTCCCGAACCGATACCAAATACTAACCGATACCGACGTTTGGGATCTCTTTAATTTCCAGTCAATTCCATAGAAGAATTGAATGAAAAAGTCCACTCAATAAGAGTGTAAAAACACATTAGGGTTGTAAAATCATGTAAATGAAAAAAGACATATTCAAGGGTGACTATTTTTTCATTTCAATTTCAAAATTACTAAGAAAGGACACATAAAATACTTAAAAATATGCCTAAAAATATAATATATTTTCTGAACTTTTAATAATTGATAAAAAAAAAAGTTATACTAGAAACTTTGTTACTCTGATATATCTGAAAACAATGATCCTGTCAATACCGTCGATGTTAATATTTGTAGAAGGCATCCAATACCGATTTTGATATGTAATAGTATATTTTGGAGTGTCTACGTGTCTGTCGGAATAATATAAAATTTTGTTTCTCAATCCTCGCCATAATTCTTCGACTCTCATCACAATTGTGGAGTTTTAGTACAATGCTAGAAAACTTAACATGGTATCAGACTAAAGTATACTCATGAATTCATCTCTTGGTTAAAATAGGCAATCAAATCTGGAGTTCTGATACATTCAAGACAAACATTCCATCTGAAGTTTTGATACAGTGATAAGACTTAAGGGGAAATAAGTGTATCGTGTCTAATACTTGAGTTGAGACTGATCATATTTTCATGAAGTAGGTGGGGTTTCTGGGCAAGTCTGTGGACTATTGTATTCATATAGCCAACCTGGATAAATGGGCGGCTCCAACAAAGGTCCTGACCTTCCTTCTCGACCAGTAGTTTTCAGAAGAAGCCCATGAGTCGAGATGGAGAAGAACGTGAATAGAGGCTTTCCTTTTTGAACTTTTGGTTTCAGATTATTATTCCGCTGCTTGGGTTTCCGAGCACTGCTCAGCTGGTGCAGGAGCCACTCGGCATCGTGCTAGTGCTCTCTCCATGGAACTTCCCCACAGGTATGTATAGTTGACAAGCTTTAATATTATGGTACATATCGAAAATTAAACGTTATCACATAAAGTTGACAAGATACCCCATAGGCATATCAGAACTTCCCCATACTGGTGCATATCGGAACTTCCCGATAGGTATGTATAGTTGACAAGCTTCCCCATAGGCATGAATAGACATACTCTTCTTAGTCATCCATGGAAGAAAGTTCTGTAAAGTATGGTGTTAGAAAGGAAGAAATAACTTATTCCTTGTTATAAGATCATGTAGAGCATGTCCAGGGCCATGTGGCTAGAAAGATATAACACATGTTTTCGGCAGCCTTAGCAAAGGCATAGGAATATAACTCAGGCCTGTGTATCATGTGTCGGTTAAAGAAAATAAATAAAAAATGATATTGTAATGCAATTGACCGAGGATTACAATGGGACACCAAGTTACACTTGTTATTGGAAGGGAAGAAATCTGGGAACACTGCAGGTCTTCTGAGTAATCTTCCGTTCAAGCATTTACACAAACAGTACTGAAACTTTTACAAATCTTAAGGTAAATTCAATTCCTGACCACATCATATAAAGTAAGCTAGAGATTAATTACCGCACCGAATATGGAACCATTTCCTAAAGCATTTTTACCTTCAATATAGAAGAAAATGCATCAAATCTGCAAAATCCAATTATCTGTAAAATTCAGAAGATATCTTCTAGAAGTATAAATAATTTTGTGTTCTAAAAATCGGACTAGGTGGCCGTAGGCGCCCCTACTTTGAAATTTCAAA